>CM022303.1:373957783-374465283 GCA_011799875.1 Thinopyrum elongatum | reverse complement strand
CCACTGATAGGATGGATAAGCTCTTCATTGAGCATAGAACATAACATTAGTACCAAAAGTGTACTCCAAGATGATACTTAACTTATGCGCATGAATGAAAAATGCAGATTACAGAAGTGTACGTGGATAATATACAGTACCTGAATAAGTGTGGAGCCAAACGCCATCTTGAACCACTTAAACGGATCATGAATTGCACCCAAGGTCTCCAGTTTAGGCGCAGAGACCACAGTTATTTGCGAAGGTGCTAAACAAGAATCAAGGAGCAACCTTTGAAGTGAAGGGACATCTTTGATGATGAGCTCCTGTCCTAAAAAACAAATTCTCATGCTTACAAGGCGAGGCGACTTTATTTTGAGACAACGGATACAAATTTCTATTCCAAAAACAAGCAGCAAGCGCTCCAGGGCAGGGCAGCTGGAGTGGATGATGCTGTGCAGTGTGGCCTCCGACAGATCAACCACCACAATCGCAAGTTTTTTTAGCAGTTGGAGTCGAAGCATTTGAACCAGATTGTCTGCTAGATGGCACCAAGCGAAGGTGGCGATGTGGAGAGAGGCGGAAAACCATGAGATGTACATCGATGGTGAGGGCTCATATACATCAGTTTGTGGTATGTTACATTCATAATCATGGTAGAACTCAAGCTGCTAGAGTTTTTTGCATTGACGGGATGTCAGCCAGGCGCCCACCGTGCAGGGTATGTCTAGCAGGTAGCATGCTGGGATGCAGATGCATTGAAAGGAGCCCTGGTGGGAGGAGATGATGGCTCCGGGGAGTTCAGAATCATCATCGACAGATAGCTGATGACAGTCGAGATTAAGAGGCGCGGTGCGCCACTAAGTGCGCCACCGAGATGCGAGGACTTGTGTGCGGCAGCCATCCTTGGTGGGGAGAAGCGAGATGATCTCCCCAAGGATGGCGTCCGATAGATCACTGATGCGGTCCGCCCGAGATTCTACGGGTTCCTCAGATCCAGGGGGTCGTGGCTGCTTCCGCCCGCACTGCTGGGTGCAGGATCTACAACCGGCGGCGCCGCTGGCCGGAGCCTCATCTGTGTACATAACAATCTGAAAAATGGCAAAAACATACATGTAGGACATTCAAAATCAATTCTCAAGATCTGGAAGAAAAAAAGGCACAAACATATATGTAGGACATTCAAAATCAATTCTCAAGATCTGGCTACAAAATATTAGCACGCACGATAACCCTAGTCGAGTTATTAGCAAAAATCATTTGTACAGAACAAACAATTAATCACTAACCCTATACAGATACCATTCAAACAATCAATACACTACACGCATCTAACACATGTTACTCTGATTTCATGGAATGAGAGAACATAACCATAGGAATTGTATTCCAAAAAAAAAGAGAGGTGTGGGTATAGATGACTAACTAGTTTTCCGTCGGAGTCGGAGTCGTTGCTGGAGTTGCTGTGGACCTTCGGCTCTGGCTAGGGAGGCACGACGGCGCTGACGAAGTCAGGTTTGTGTTGCTGCCCACGCAAGACCTCGTCGGTGGCGACGGCAACCTCTGTGACCATCTTCATGCATTGCGCAGGTGCTTCACTAGCCCCGGCGTCGCTACTCCCTTTGATGGTGTGCTTCGTCGGCATCCTCATACACTCCAAACGGCGGTGACCAGTGTGGCTAGGGGTCCGGCCACCTATTATGACCAGCGGCTCTGGCGCGCCATTAATATGGAGCAGTGGGAGCGAGCCGGGCGGCTGTCAAAGGCTGCCTCGCCTCCCGGTGAGCTTGCATCGTGGACTTCTGGCATGCCTACCATCACTTCACACATCTACTCGCATGCCTCCCGGTGACACTACGCAGCGAAAACACCTCCCGTCAATTCACACACTTGCACGCACGCCTCCCGGTCTGCCTGCGCAGCGGACTGCTCCCATGCGTCCTGTCAACTCACGCCTGCTCGCACGGCACACGGGGCGCGTGGCGGTACGTATATTGTTTTTCTTTTTTGATTATTAATTCTGCCGCTTTATTGCTTAAACGAAGCATGGCACATATACATTGTTGGTCTAACACCCACGGTTCAAATAAATGATCCGTTTGCGATATTGGTTGCCAATTATTAACAATCTCCCGTTTGTAAGAAGATTATATCAAAACTTGTCTCAAATTTGATGAAAAAATACAATATCACAGTCTACTGGTGTCCACATAACACCATGATAAGTTTCATGAATTTCAGCTAAGTTTTGGATTTACTGAATTTTAAAAATCAAGATTCTCAATGTTTTGAAATTTCTTGCATGGGGAAACATGCACCTAGGGACACACATATGATTTTGTAATCCATTTTGGTGCACATGTAGCTCAAATTTGATTTTTGCACATTTAATTCCTAGGAAATCAATCAATGTATAAAAACGATCGAATGATCTATGTTTTTTTTTCAAATTTTAACATGACACTCCTTTCATCACATGTTCACTGCTACTTCTTGAGCTTCCGTTGATTTTTCTCTTGAAGAGGAAAGGGTGATGCAGCAAAGTAGAGAAGTGTTTCTCTCAGTTAAGAACCAAGGTATCAATCCAGTAGGAGGTCCAAGCAAGTCCCCAATAGATGCACCTGCACAAACTAACAAACACTTGCACTCAACGCGAAAAAGGGGTGGCCAATCCCTTCACTGTCACGAACAAGTGTGAGATCTAATAGAAATAGGTATAAAAGATAAGTAAAAGGCAAAATAAAGTAAAGATAAATAAATGGCATCAAGGTATTTTTGGGTTTTTGATTTTATAGATCTGAAAATATATAATGATAAATAGACCTGAGGGGCATAGTATTCACTAGAGGCTTCTCTCTTGAAAGAACACATATGATGGGTGAACAAATTACTGTTGAGCAATTGATAGAAAAGCGCAAAGTTATGACGATATCTAAGGCAATGATCATGAATATAGGCATCACATCCGTGACAAGTAGACCAACTCCAGCCTGCATTTACTACTATTACTCCACACATTAACCGCTATCCAACATGCATCTAGTGAATTAATTTAACAAGAACGGAGTAATGCCTTAAGCAAGATGACATGATGTAGAGGGATAGATCCAATCAATATGGTAAAAAAAACCATCTTTTTATCCTTAATGACACCGCAAGATTGAAACCATCACAAAGCACCTCTCCCATTGCAAGAAAAACCAATCTAGTTGGCTAAACCAAAATGATAGATCGAAGAGAAATACAAAGCTATCTTAATCATGCATAAAAGTGTTCAGAGAAGACTCAAATAATATTCATAAATAATCTGATCATAAATCCACAATTCGTCGGATCTCAACAAACGCACCGCAAAAGAAGATTACATCGAATAGATCTCCAAGAACATCGAGGAGAACATTGTATTGAAGATCAAAGAGAGAGAAGAAGTCATCTGGCTACTAGCTATGGACCCGTAGGTCTGTGGTAAATAACTCACACATCATTGGAAGGGTAGCAAGGTTGGTGTAGAGGCCCTCCGTGATCGAATCCCCCTCCGGCAGAGTGCCGGAAAAGGCCCCAAGATGGGATCTCATGAGAACAGAAGCTTGCGGTAGCGAAAAAGTATTTTTGGTGTTCCCTCTGACGTAGGGGGAATATTTGGGTATTTATAGAGCCAAGATTATGGTTAGGAGGTCTGCGAGGGGCCCACAAGCCTAGGGGCCCCCCTGGGGCACGCCCTGAGGGCTTGTGGCTCCCTCGTGGGTCTTCTGGCCTCTTCCTCAAGCTCTGTGGTTGTCTTTTGGTCCAAGAAAAATCCTCAAAAAGTTTTGTTCCATTTGGTATTGATTTTCTGTAAAGACAAAAACAAGGAAAAACAACAACTGGCACTGGGCACTAGGTTAATAGGTTAGTCCCAAAAATTGATATAAAATAGCATATTAATGCATATAAAACATCCAAGATGGATAATATAATAGCATGGAACAATCAAAAATTATAGAAACGTTGGAGACGTATCAAGCATCCCCAAGCTTAATTCCTGCTCGTCCTCGAGTAGGTAAATGATAAAAATAGAATTTTTGATTGTGGAATGCTACCTAACATATTTATCAATGTAATTTTTCTTATTGTGGCATGAATATTCAGATCTATAAGATTCAAAACAAAAGTTCAATATTGACATAAAAACAATAATACTTCAAGCATACTAATAAAGCAATAATGTCTTCTCAAAATATCATGGCTAAAGAAAGTTATCCCTACAAAATCATCCATCATTGGAATATACAAGCCAAGTTCTATAATGAAAAATTCCCACTAGTAATATATGAAAGGATAAAATAGGAGACTCTCTATCATGAAGAACATGGTGCTACTTTGAAGCACAAGTGTGGTAAAAGGATAGTAACATTGTCCCTTCTCTCTTTTTCTCTCATTTTTTTCTTTTTTTCTTTTTTGCTTTTCTCTTTTTTTCCTTTTTGGGTTCTTTGGCGTATTTTTTTATTTAAGTCCGGAGTCTCATCCCGACTTATGGGGAATCATAGTCTCCATCATTCTTTCCTCACATGGGACAATGCTCTAATAATGATGATCATTACACTTTTATTTACTTACAACTCAAGAATTACAACTCGATACTAGAACAAAGATATGACTCTATATTAATGTCTCCGGCGGTATACCGGGATGTGCAATGATCTAGCGTGACATGTGTAAAAAAATATGAACGGTGGCCAAGCCACAAATACTATGCCAACTACATGATCATGCAAAGCAATATGACAATGATGGTATGTGTCATAAATGGAACGGTGGAAGTTGCATGGCAATATATCTCAGAATGTCTATGGAAATGCCATAATACGTAGGTATGGTGGCTGTTTTCAGGAAGGATATATGGTGGGTTTAATGCACCAGCGAAAGTTGCACGGTACTAGAGAGGCTAGCAATGGTGGAAGGGTGAGAGTGCGTATAATCCATGGACTCAACATTAGTCATAAAGAACTCACATACATATAGCAAAAATTTATTAGCCATCAAAGCAAAGTACAAATAATCGTGCTCCTAGGGGGATAGATTGGTAGGAAAAGACCATCGCTCGTCCCCGGCCGCCACTCATAAGGAAGACAATCAATAATAAATCATGCTCTAACTTCATCGCATAACGATAGACCATACGTGCATGCTTCGGGAATCACAAACCTTAACACAAGTATTTCTACTAATCCACAATTACCAACTAGCATTACTCTATTATCACCATCTTTATATCTCAAAACAAATGCAATGAATCAAACTTCTCATATATTCAATACTCTTTATGAAAGTTTTTATTATATCCCTCTTGGATACCCATCATATTAGGACCAAATTCATAACCTAAGCAAATTTCCATACTATTTTTAAGACTCTCAAAATAATATAAGTGAAGCATGAGAGCTCATCAATTTCTGCAAAATAATACCAGCGCCGTGCTCTAAAAAGATATAAGTGAAGCACTAGAGCAACTGCCTAGCTCAAAAGATATAAGTGAAGCACATAGAGTATTCTAATAAATTCATGATTAATGTGTGTCCCTCATAAAAGGTGTGTACATCAAGGATGATTGTGTCAAACTAAATAGAAAAGACTCAAATAATACAAGACGCTCCAAGCAAAACACATATCATGTGGTGAATAAAAATATAGCCTCCAGTAAATATACCGATGGATCGAAGACAAAAGAGGGGATGCCATCCGGGGCATCCCCAAGCTTAGATGCTAGGTTGTCCTTGAATATTACCTTGGGGTTCCTTGAGCATCCCCAAGCTTAGGCTCTTGCCACTCCTTATTCCATAGTCCATCAAATCTTTACCCAAAACTTGAAAACTTCACAACAAAAAACTCGTGAGATCCGTTAGTATGATAAAATAAATCTCCACTTTTAGGTACTGTTGTGAACGTATTCTAGTTTTATATTGGTGTTATATCTACTGTATTACAACTTCCCCATGGTTCATACCCCCCGATACTACCCATAGATTCATCAAATTAAGCAAACAATACATCTAAAACAAAATCTGTCAAAAACAGAAAAGTCCGTAAAGACCCGAATATTAGTCATAATTATGTAACTCCAAAAATTCTGAAAAATTACAACAATAGAGAAACTTTATATATCAATCTTGTGTAAAACTTTCAGAATTTTTTCATGCTCCAGTAAATTATAACAATTCTGTTATTGGATGCAAAAGTTCCTATTTTTCAGCAAAATCAAATCAACGATATACCAAAGCATCCCAAAGGTCTTGCTTGGCTCAAATACTAATTAAAACACCAAAACACAATTAATAAATAGGTAATATTGTGTATTTATAAAAAACAGAAGCAAAAATAAAACTAAAATTGGGTTGCCTCCCAACAAGCACTATTGTTTTATGCCCCTAGCTAGGCATAATGCATAGATCTAGGTATTGTCATCTTTGGTATGCAATCCATAAGTAGCCCTCATAATAGATTCATATGGTAACTTAATTTTATTTCTTGGAAAGTGTTCCATGCCCTTCCTTAACGGAAATTGAAATCTAATGTTTCCTTCTTTCATATTAATAATTTCACCAATCGTTCTAAGGAAAGGTCTACCAAGTATAATAGGGCATGTAGGATTGCAATCTATATCAAGTACAATAAAATCTATGGGCACATAATTCCTGATTGCAATAATAAAAACATCATTAATCCTTCCCATAGGTTTCTTAATAGTTGAATCCGCTAGATGCAAATTCAAAGAACAATCATCATGTTTAAGGAAACCTAATACATCACATAAAGTTTTTGGGCTGGTTGAAACACTAGTACCCAAATCACAGAAGGCATTTCACTCATAATCTTTAATCTTAATTTTAATAGTAGGTTCCCATTCATCATAAAGCTTTCTAGGGATTGAAACTTCCAACTCAAGTTTTTCTTCAAAAGATTTCATCATAGCATCCACGATATGTTTAGTAAAAGCCTTATTTTGATTATAAGCATGAGGTGAATTAAGCACGGATTACAACACGGAAATACAATCTATTAAAGAACAATTATCATAATTAAAGTCCTTGAAATCCAAAATAGTGGGTTCATCGCTACTTAAAGTTTTGACCTCTCCAATCCCACTTTTATCAATTTTTTCAGTAAGATCTTCACCCTCCAAATTATTGGGACACCTTATAGCTAAAGTTGACTCATCTCCAGTCCCTTCTTTGTCAAGTTTTATATTAGCAAACAAATATTCAATAGGAGTCACACCAATCACTTTAAAATCTTCATCATTATTCTCACAAAACTAGAAGAACATGCTTTTTGTAGCCAATCTCTCTTAGCCCGCATCCTAGTAGTTCTCTCTCCACTCTCATTCATAGCAATTTTAATAGCTTTCAGAGACTCATTAATATCAATCTTGTGTGACATAGATCTAATCTTAAAAGAATCAATCTCGTGAGAAATTCTATCAACATTTCTAGCCAAATCATCAATCTTAAGCAATTTTTCTTCTACCATAGCATTGAAATTCTTTTGAGAATTAATAAATTATTTAAAATTGTTCTCAAGATTAGAGGGTATATTATTATAATTTCCAGAAGAATTGTTGTAGGAATTACCATAATTATTAAAGGAATTACTAGGAAACGGCCTAGGGTTGAAATTTCCTCTATACACGTTATTACCAAAATTGTTCCTACCAACAAAATTCACATCCATAGATTCATTATTACTCTCAATCAAAGTGGAAAAAGGCATATCATTAGGATCAATAGGAGCACTCTTACTAGAAATCAATTTCATAGGTTCATCCATCTTTCCACTCAAAGTATTAATTCTTCAATTGCATGCATTTTTTTACTAGTAGACGATCATTCGGTATGCCGTTGAGAGTAATTTGACATAATATTATCTAGGAGTTTAGTAGCTTCTCCTAATGTGATTTCCATAAAAGTACCTCCTACGGCGTAATATAAAATATTTGTAGATGCAAAATTCAATCCAGCATAAAAAAATTGTATGATCATCCATAAACTTAAACCATGAGTAGGGCAATTTCTTATCATCAATTTCATCCTCTCCCAAGATTATGCAACATGTTCATGATCAAGTTGCTTAAAATTCATTATATCATTCCTAAGGGAGATGATCTTAGCGGGAGGAATTAACTTGGAAATAAAAGCATCTTTACAATTATTCCATGAATAAATACTATTTTGAAGCAAAGATGAAAACCAAGTTTTAGCACAATCTCGTAGTGAGAACGGAAATAGCTTCAATTTAACAATATCATTATCCACATCTTTTTTCTTTTGCATATCACACAACTCAACGAAAGTATTCACATGGGATGCGGCATCCTCATTAGGACTACCAGAAAATTGTTCTTTCATAACAAGATTCAATAAATCGGCATTAATTTCATAAGATTCCGCACTAGTGGTGGGAGTAATCGGAGTACTAATAAAATCATTATTATTAGTGTTGGAAAAGTCACACAACTTGGTATTTTCTTAAGACATCGTGACAAAGCAAGCAATCTAGCACACAAGCAAACGAAAAGACGAACGAAAGAAGGCAAATAAAAAGGCAAATATTTTGGTGTTTTTTTGAAAATGTTTTAGAAATGGGGGAGAGGAAAACGAGAGGAAAATGGCAAATAATGTAATGCAAGAGATGAGATTTTTTGATAGGTACTTGGTAGGCTTGATGTAGAACCTCCCCGACAACGGCGCCAGAAATTCTTACTGCTACTTCTTGAGCTTGCGTTGATTTTTTCCTTGAAGAGGAAAGGGTGATGCAGCAAAGTAGAGATAAGTATTTCCCTAAGTTAAGAACCAAAGTATCAATCCAGTAGGAGGTACAAGGAAGTCCCCAATAGATGCACCTGCACAAACTAACAAACACTTGCACTCAACGCGAAAAAGGGGTTGTCAATCCCTTCACGGTCACGAACAAGAGTGAGATATAATAGAGATAGGCATAAAAGATAAGTAAAAGGCAAAATAAAGTAAATATAAATAAATTGTTGCAAGGTATTTTTTGGGTTTTTGATTTGATAGATCTGAAAATATATAAAGATAAATAGACCCGGGGGCCATAATTTTCACTAGAGGCTTCTCTCTTGAAAGAACACATACGGTGGGTGAACAAATTACTTTGAGCAATTGATAGAAAAGCACAAATTATGATGATATATAAGGCAATAATCATGAATATAGGCATCATGTCCATGACAAGTAGACCGACTCCTGCTTGCATCTACTACTATTACTCCACACATCGACCGCTATCCAGCATGCATCTAGTGAATTAAGTTAACAAGAACGGAGTAACGCCTTAAACAAGATGACATGATGTAGAGGGATAGATCCAATCAATATGGTAAAAACCTCATCTTTTTATCCTTAATGGCAACAATACAAATGCGTGCCTCGCTGCCCCTACTGTCACTGGTTGAGGACACCGGAAGATTGAACCCATCACAAAGCACCTCTCCCATTGCAAGAAAAACCAATCTGGTTGGCCAAACCAAATCGATAGATCGGAGAGAAATACAAAGCTATCTTAATCATGCATAAAAGAGTTCAGAGAATACTCAAATAATATTCATAAATAATCTGATCATAAATCCACAATTCGTCCGATCTCAACAAACGCACCGCAAAAGAAGATTACATTGAATAGATCTCCAAGAACATCGAGGAGAACATTGTATTCAAGATCAAAGAGAGAGAAGGAGCCATCTAGCTACTAGCTATGGACCCGTAGGTCTGTGGTAAACTACTCACACATCATTTGAAGGGGACGAAGGTTGGTGTAGAGGCCCTCCGTGATCGAACCCCCCCCCCCCCGGCAGAGTGCCAAAAAAGGCCCCAAGATGGGATCTCATGAGAATAGAAGCTTGTGATGGCGAAAAAGTATTTTTGGGGTGCCCTCTGACGTAAGGGGAATATTTGGGTATTTATAGAGCCAAGATTAGGGTTAGGAGGTTTGCGAGGGGCCCACAAGCCTAGGGAGCGCCCCCCTGGGGTGCGCCCTGAGGGCTTGTGGCTCCCTCGTGGGTCTTCTGGCCTCTTCCCAAAGCTCCGTGGTTGTCTTCTAGTTCAAGAAAAATCCTCAAAAAGTTTCATTCCGTTTGGACTCTGTTTGGTATTGATTTTCTGTAAAAGACAGAAACAAGGAAAAAACAGCAGCTGGCACTAGGCACTAGGTTAATAGGTTAGTCCCAAAAAATGATATAAGATAGCACATTAATGCATATATAACATCCATGATGGATAATATAATAGCATGGAAAAATAAAAAATTATAGATACGTTGGAGACGTACCATTCACTGCAGAAAAAGTTTGACATGCCTCAAAGTGGCGTTGGTGGTGTGGGATGTGTGTGTATTGGGGGGGGGGGGATGGTCTGGCAGTACACTACGAGTTGTGAGCCTCCGTGTGGGATAGATCGTTTTGTGATTCATATATGCCACATCAGTCATGAATTGGTTATTTAAAACATGACACAACCCTTTCATACATACATGTTCGGGCCGCATGCATGCATTGGTGGTCCTCGGACCCTCCCTCGTGCGGTTATCAGTGATTTGCCCATTAGTTAGCCCGCGAAGGTTATCAGTTTCCACCGACAACGAGAGGCATTTGGCCAAAGGTGGATTCATCTTGGCATGTGTTACAGTGTGGATCATGGTGAGATTCCATATCAATGTTCGGGCACGTCCGTACACATGAGTCCCTCCCACCGGCTCGAAGTGAGGGGGCTACGCGTCATGAATCTCTATGTAGTGCGTTTCTGGATTGTGAAGCATGTGCTACATCAAAGTTGTGCATTGGGTATTGAAACATCACACAACACCTCTTTGGCCACATGCACACGATGGTTGTCCTATGACACTCACTCGCATGTGACGCTCTCTGTGGGCCCATGAGGTTGTCATCGATCAGTTGAACCTACAGCGAGAGAGAGGTCAATTTGACCAATAAGGATGGTTCTTTTTTGGTTTGTTTACTTACATGCACGGTAGGAGTATTTAGTACATGTCAAAGAGGGGGCAACACATATACTATGCATCATGAACCTCGCTCCATGTGGGGACTTTTCAGTTCCCGAGGCAAGTGCCACATCAAAGTTGTGCATTGGTATTCAAACATCACACAACACCATGCAGGCGGTGGTTGCCCTATAGGAACTCTCTCGCGTGTGGCGCTTCCATCTATGGGCCCGCGAAGTTGTCCTCCATCACTTTGACCCAACGAGAGAGGTTAATTTGACCATCAAGGATGATTCTTTTTGATTTGTGCTATGGTAGGAGTATATACCATGCGTCGAAGGGGGGGGGGCAGCACATACCACGCATCATGAACCTTGCTCTCTATGGGGACTTTTTGGTTTCCGAGGTATAGCTGCCACATCAAACTTGTGCATTGCATATTCAAACATCGCACAAACACCTCGCATGCACACAGTGGTTGTCCTATATATATAGGACGCTCACTCGTGTGTGATGTACGCTTCGCTCCCGTGGGCCCGCAAGGTCGTCGTCCATCACTTTGACCCAACGAGAGAGAGGTTAGTTTGACGAACAAGGAGGATTAATTCTTTTAGGGCTATGTTATGGTAGGAGTATATAGTATGCGTCGAAGGGGGGATGGGACTAGCATACACTAGGTGTCATGAACCTCACTCCGTGTGGGGACTTTACGGATTTCGAGGCAGATGCCACATCAAAGTTGTGCATTAGGTATTCAAAACATCACAACCACACACCTCTCGACACACATGTTTGGCACACATGCAAGCGATGCTGGTTGTCCTCTGGCACTCACTCACGCGGTTATCGACAATGCTTCCATTTGTGGGCTCACTTGGTCCATCACTTTCACACACTTTCACCCTCGACATCGAGATAGAGGTAATCCCGCTGATCAAGTGGGGGGGGGGGTGGGCGAGCAACACGACCCAATCATGAAACCTCTTGCTCTATGTGCGGACTGTGTGATTTTCAATGCATGCACCACACATCAATATTATGCATTGGGTATTCAACACATATGCATGCATCACGCACCTCCATAATTTTGTTTGGGACACATGCATGCAATTGTTCTCTTTTTGGACACTCTCACTCGCTTGGTTATTGGCGGCAAGCCTATATATTCGTGGGCCCGCATGGACGTCCATCATTTTGACCGACAACGAGAAAGGACTAGGGTGGATTCTTCTTCTTTGGTTTGTGTTACCATATATATATATATAGGTCGATCATGGTGAGATTCCAGACCTAATTAAGTTTGAGTGCATGCTACACGTTGTGAACCCTCGCTCAGTGTGGGTATTTTACGGTTCCAAAGCATGGTGCCACATCAAACTTGTGCATTGGGTATTCAAACACCACACACCACTTCCATATACATGTGTTTGGGCCACATGCACACATTGGTTTTGTCTTCAGCCACTCTCTCGCGTGGTTATCGGTGACAAGCTAGCCCATTTTGTGGGGTCATGTGGACGTCCATCACTTTGACCAACAACGAGCGAGAGAGGTTATACGACCAAGTTGGATTCTGCTTGTTCCATGTTACAATATGTCTTGGTGAGATGCCCTCTCCCATCTACTCAATGTGTGTGGGGGGGGGGGGGCTACTTTGCACTTCCTGCAACCTCCATGGGGTCGGGGAAGTCCGGTTAATTTGTGAGGCACATGTGCCACATCAAAATTGTGAATTGGGTATTTAAATATCACACCACACCCTTTTCATACATATAGTAGGGCCAACCGCAGGTGGTTCGTATGTGGTCTCACCCATCTCGCACCACAAGCACACATTTGTGGGCCAACACACGGTCCACCATTGTCTGGAAGCGAAAGGGGGGTCTGACCATGATGGACTCCTATAGGTTTTGTGTTATGGTAGAGTGAGATTTCAGACCTACCTATTTGGGCGCATGCGTTCATAGGTAGGATTCCCTTACCACCGACATGAAGTGGGGTTCGAAGGGGGTGGCGAACTAGCAATACTGTGTGCTTTGTGCGACAGGCACCACATCAAAGTTGTGCATTGGGTATTTGAACATCAAACCACCCTTTTCATACATATATTTGGTCCACATGCAAGTGTGTTCGTGTTCTGACCCTTTCCCGCATTATTTTTCTGCCAAATTTATAAACAGTAGTCGAGTTGGATGCAGCAACCGTCTGCGATTGGGGACGCAACAGACATGGTTCACTCAGACTACTCGTGTGCCACGCTCGTGCCCTGTCACTCACATCAGCACAGTAGATTGGGATCCACGAGGCTTCCCTCCCGCACTCGAAAATTTCTACTACCTCGCACTCTCGAAAATATCTACCGTCTGGAAGGTTTTTCTGTTTGATAGCACACGATTAGTATGTGTGGACCATGTGCGATGTCTGTTACTCCCGCTCTGCTTCAATCCCTTCATTCAAATTTTCAATAGCCCTGACATTTTACTCCCGCCTACAGCCCTTGCAATCTCAAAAATATCTGCTCGCCTGGAGGTTTTTCTATTTGATAGCACATGATCAGTATGTTTTGACCAGGTGCGATGTCTGTTACTCCCGCTCTGCTTCTATTCCTTGATCCAAATTTTTAGCAGCCCCAACATTTTACTCTCGCCTGCATCCCTCGCAATCTCAAAAATATCTGCTCGCCTGGAGGGTTTTTCTATTTGATAGCACACGATTATTATGTTTTGACCATGTGCAATTTCTGTTACTCCCGCTCTGCTTCAATCTCTTGATCCAAATTTTCAGTAGCCCCGGTATTTTACTCCCGCCTAGTAAAATTTTCAGTAGCCGCGGTATTTCCTCAAATACCACCTTGGCCCCCCTCCACACACACCCCAAAACCTCCTCTCACACAGACACACACCACCCCTCCCTCGCTTGAAACCATTGGTAGGTCGCCACCACCGCCGCCTCCATCGTCCACCTCTGCCTGTCTGCCGGGGAGTTCGAGGAGCGAATGGCCCAAAAGATCTTTATCGCGGCCTCTTCTCCCGACATTGGCGATGTGGCCGCCGAGGTGTCCCCGTCATCCTGCACGGGCTCTTTATTGAGCCACCATCGCCGGTCGCCCGATCCGCCCGCCGCTGCGCCCCTACGCTGGTTCGAGGACTTCCCCATCCTACCTCGGGCCCGGCCGCCGACGAGGTCGTACCTCGGGGTTCAAAAGCAGCGGTGGGGGACGTGGGTCACCGAGATTACGGATCAGGAGACCCACACCCGACGGTGGCTTGGTACCTTCCACACGGCCGAGCTAGCGGCAATGCAGTACGACCGCTGGCAGGTCCGCTACCATGGCGCGGCAGCTAGGCTCAATTTCCCCTTTGGCACATGTTCGGTCAACCTTGTCCCGATGGAGCCGGGGGTGGTGAGCTCGGCTTTGGTGCGGGAGGACCATGAGGCGAGGGAGCGCCTCGAGGATGAGGCCGCCGACGAGGCCTACATGCAAGAGCTTTGCCGGTAGCACCCGGAGCTCATGGAGGCGGAGCGAATGATCTTTGCCGACGCGGAGGGCAGCGAGGTTATCATGCTCTCCTCCGATGATGAGGTCGAAGGTGGCGAGGACGGCGGCACAGAGGGTGTCGAGGTGGGCGGCGAGGATGAGGAGATCGACGTCGACGAGTGGAGGAGTGTCTTCCCCAACGACCCCGACGACGGCACCGGCCCGGACCCGGCTCGGGGCACACCATACCTGACGAGGAAGGATTGGCTTGACCTCCACTTCGATCGAAAGTAGTTTAGTTTCATTTAAATTTATGTTTTATGTTCGGTTATGCAAAACTATCTATGTTTATGTTCGAATGCATGCTACTTTCGGTTGAACCTGCTTTGAACTTGATCAAATTGAAGTTTACTCCATTAAGTTTAGGGGATCGACTAGAAACGGCCAAAAATTGTTGGAGTATATATATACTCCACTAAACGTTTTACCCCGTTAACTTTTAGGGGATCGGCTAGAGATGGACTTATGCCTTGTTTATTTCAGTTATTCACAATGTGATGCTCTATATGTGCAACTATTTACTGTGCAGTTCAATTTCATCAATAACAGTTTCAACAATACCACTATGAATGAAGATAATTGGTTGTTGTTAAGGATGTTGTAGTTAACACGCCTTTTCGTTTTTTCAACAATAACTAGTGTACTTTAGACCTGCACAATACCAGTTTGACTGACTATATTTGCTTGTTTTTAAATGGTATGCATGTTGTAGTTAACGCACCTTTCCACTTCTTGTTTTGCTTAAATAGCATGCTTAAACCTGCACACTGAAGCTATCATTTGGAGATTATGTTGTCTACCATGGATATATTTGGTTGATGTTTAGCCTGTTGTGCTTAACATGCCTTTAGATGTACTCACACAGGACAATATTGGGAACAACTGTTGTTTTCCATCGAGGTTAGTTTCATCCCATTGCTTATATATACTCAGTGTTCAGGATATCGGTAGCTGGTACTATATAGCCCGGGGGCTGATAAGGGATTAATCGTCAAATCGTATATTTCACTGAATATATCTGTAACCCATTTATCGGTAGGTTAACTAGGGCCATATCTAATATATATCTGAGGCTACATAGCAACATGCATTGTACTGAATGACTGAATATGGAATCCCGGGCTACATAGCAACAAGGAAGGGTTGTTTGGTTCTAGGCCTAGGAGTGCCACACTTTGCCATACAATGTTGCCAAACTTGCCAAAGGGTTAGTTCTTCAAAATGAGAGCCACAAGTTGGCACGCCTAAGAGAATTTTGCCACACTTTTTGAGTGTATGTGATGTGGGACCATAGTGTGGCTTGCCTAAGATGTGGCTTGAAACGAACACACACCTAAGTTGGTCAACTTGCCTAACCTTAGGTGTGGCAACCTTTGGCAAACGTAGTCTCAAACCAAGAGTGTTACCTTAATGTTCTGATGATGTCTAGATATACATATAAGAGCAGCAAGAACAACAACACAGCAGCAGTTAACTACAGTTAATCGGCTGATATTTGTAAAAATGTAATAAACTCCCTCCGCCCCATAATATAAGATGTTTATTCATCCATGATGTGAGTATATTGGATGTTATAAGATCTTATATAATGGGACGGAGGGAGTGTTGTACTACATCATTGTGCAATTGTTGTTTAGCTTCTAATATTAACTTGGTGCTTTAGGTACATGTCATTGGTAAAGATCCGTGCTTCGACCCTTTCTGCGTATGGGGCAATGAGATATTGATGAACCAGCATCAAGTGAGGAAACTGATAAAGATTGTTAGTAAAATGGGTTAAAAGATGGCAATTAAACTATTTGTTTACACTTTATCCAAGACAATAGTGAACTGCAGCATGGTAAGTAAGAACCCTGCAGCCTTCTTTTTACTGCCCATAATGAGTTGTGTTAGATGACAATATCTAAATCTTTTACCTTTGCAGTGGTTCTCAAAGCAGTTTACTCAAGATTACCTCCCAAACTACAAGATTGGTGGGCATGCAAAGGTTAAAGTATTTCTACCAGAACACAATGACTATCTAGATGTCCTCATGAGTCATGCCATCACAAGGGGTTGGACTAGAGTCGTGCGTGCCTTCTGCATGGAGGAGAGCACAATACGGACATTCCGCTTCACCTTGTTTAGCAACCAGAATGACTTTTGCATCTTTCTTTACCGTGTTTAATAGTACAAGTATACAACCCCAGTTCATCATTCTTTATTTCGTGCTTATGTAATTCTTCAACATATGTATTTGCGAATCGAATAATGCATTGGTTGTTTAACCTGATGGATATGAATAAAGTTATAGGCAACTTTCAAATTCAACTTTGGTACTATTTTAAATAGCAGTGATTTAATTAGGGTCGAAATATGCTCTGCAGGTCGTTACGACGCACACGGTCTGTAAAGCACAAACGTGTGTGATATACATCATAATCCAACACAGTTTGCAGAGAAGAAACATGTGCGACCATGCACACAGTTGCCGTTTGCAAAGCATGTGTGATGTCAGACAATATCAAAAATGGTGTGAGCAAACTAAATGTTTGTGATAGTCGCCTTATCGTACACGGTTTACAATCATGAACTATTTCGGATGTCATAGGCATCGTAAATGTTGCACCACATAATAGCGTGTGCAATAGTTATCCTGTACGACACTGGTACGATGGTCCGACATTTCGTAATCCTATCCGACACTCTTACGATGATTAGGTAATCTTCTTAATTACTGATTGCATATGGTTCGGGAGGAGTGAATGTGCGTGATAGTCTCCTTATCACTCACGCTTGGCAATCATGAACTGTTTGTGATGGGGTGCGCATCGTAAATGTTGCACCATAGAATAGCGTGTGCAATGCTAATGCCAGCACACACGAGTAGCAAGGATGGAGTGTTTGGGATATTCGATATATCACAAACAGTTGTGTGAAGAATCGCGTTTGGGATAGATGCGGGCATCACATACGCTTTGTTCTGGAAAACGTATGCATTCCTACTCCCTATCCCCGACGATTTCTGGGTCGTGTGGGAAGGACCCCCCCTATCACTCACACTAGCAAGGTGACGGTTTAAAATGTCGTCGCGGAAAGGGATTAAAAACTGTTTGTATAGCATCTCGTTGTACTAGTGGTAGGTCCCAACGAACGCATGACACAAGTCCGACCAAGAAGAAATGGAGCCCTCCAGCAAGTTCATCAGCCAAGATCTCACGTTGGGCTTGAGCGCCAACGGAAAATAGTTGGCCAGAATCTTGTCGTCTCTACCACCAACAGCTTGCACCGTGATGGTGTAGATTCTGAGAAACTCGGCGGGATTGAGCCTGCCGTCGTACTTCTCTGACAAGTCAGGATTGAAACTTTAGGAAAAGGGGCACTGAACTTGCCGCAGCTCGCGATCAAATGACGGGAAGCCCACATCGTAGGGTAGGTCCCCAGGGAACCCTAGCACAGGCTTGTTCACAACTGGCCCTTATTGCACATCTGATTGACGGCGCGCTTCCTGACGCCGCTCGATGGTGGTTCGAGCATCCTCTACATGACAATCATTGATGACCTGGTCTTGATCTTGGTAGCGATTCCGGCGGCCTTGCGGATCGGATGACGCCATGGACATACTGTCATGGGCATCGACCCGCTGGCTCTGCCGTACGGGAAGGGGACTGCACCGTCGGTGCAGCACCCGGGTTCGCCCATCAGTCCCTCGCACTAGCGTCATTGGTTGCCACTGAGAGTGCTCTGCCGGTTGCGCCCCATTGATACGTTTCCAACGTATCTATAATTTTTTATTGTTGCATGCTATTATATTATCAATCTTGGATGTTTTGTATGCATTATTATGCTACTTTATATCATTTTTTGGGACTAACTTATTAACCTAGTGCCGAGTGCCAGTTGCTGTTTTTCCTTGTTTTTGTCTTTACAGAAAATCAATACCAAACGGAGTCCAAACGGAATGAAACTTTTTGATGATTTTCTTGGACCACAAGACACCCTGGAAGCTTCGGGAGGAGGCCAGAAGAGCGATGAGGTGGCCACAAGATCAGGGGGCGCGCCCCAGGGAGGGCGCGCCCTCCAAGCTTGTGCGGCCCCCATGGCACTTCCAACCCTAATTTTTCTTCTATAAATACCCAAATATTCCCCGTAGACCAGAGGGCACACCAAAAATACTTTTCCGCCGCCCCAAGTTTCTGTATTCGTGAGATCCCATCTGGGGATTTTTTCTGGTACTCTATCGGGGGGATTTGATCATGGAGAGCTTCTACATCAACCTTGCTGCCCTTTCGATGATGTGTGAGTAGTTTACCACAGACCTACGGGTTCATAGCTGGTAGCTAGATGGCTTCTTTTCTCTCTTTGATATTCAATACAATGTTCTCCTCGATGTTCTTGGAGATCTATTCGATGTAATCTTCTTTTGCGGCGCGTTTGTTGAGATCCGATGAATTGTGGGTTTATGATCAGATTATCTATGAATATTATTTGAGTCTTCTCTGAACTCTTTTATGCATGATTTATATAGCTTTGTATTTCTCTCTGATCTATTGATTTGGTTTGGCCAACTAGATTGATTTTTCTTGCAATGGGAGAGGTGCTTTGTAATGGTTCAATCTTGCGGTGCTCAATCCCAGTGATAGAAAGGGACATGACATGTATTTGTATTGTTTCCATTAAGCATAAAAAGATGGGTTTTGTTCATATTGATTGGATCTATCCCTCTACATCATGTCATCCTGCTGAAGGCGTTACTCTGTTCTTATTAACTTAATACACTAGATGCATACCGGATAATGGTCGATGTGTGGAGTAATAGTAGTAGATGCAGGCAGGAGTCGGTCTACTTGTCATGGACATGATGCCTATATACATGATCATTGCCTTGTATATCATCATAACTATGCGCTTTTCTATCAATTGCTCAACAGTAATTTGTTTACCCACCGTATGCTTTCTTTCAAGAGAGAAGCCTCCAGTGAAAACTATGGCCCCCGGGTCTATCTTTTATCATATTACTTTTAGCTTTATAAAATCAAAATCACAAAAAAAAACTTGCTGCAATTTATTAACTTTTATTTTATTTCACACTTTTACTTATCTTTTATATCTATGACTATCAGATCTCATTCCTGCAAGTAACCGTGATGGGATTGGCAACCCCTTTATCGCATTGGGTGCAAGTATTTGTTTGTTTGTGTAGGTGCAATTATTGGAGACTTGTGTGTTCCTCCTACTGGATTGATACCTTGGTTCTCAACTGAGGGAAATACTTATCTCTACTTTGCTTCATCACCCTTTCCTCTTCAAGGGAAAAACCAACGCAAGCTCAATAAGTAGCAAGAAGAATTTCTGGCACTGTTGCCGGGAGGATCTACATCAAGCCTACCAAGTACCTATCATAAACTCTCATCTCTTGCATGTACATTATTTGCCATTTGCCTCTCATTTTCCTCTCCCCCACTTCTAAAATGTTTTCAGAAAAATACAAAAATATTTGCCTTCTTTTCGTTCACTTTTTCATTTGCTTCTTGTTTACTTGTCATGAGACTTTGATCATGAGTGATTTTGGTATGGCAGAAACGGATGACGGTAGAACTCCTAAAATTGGAAGTTCCACTAATCTTGGTGCTAAAACTTTTGTTTTGGGACAAGGGAATGTTATAGGAAAAAGTGTCGTCCAAGAATTCTTTAATTGCGTTGGAAATATGGCTTGTGGTGATGCTCCTATACTTAAACAAACTAAAACCTATGCGGAAGCTTTGTCCGCACTTGTTCTTAAGCTTGAGAGAAGATTTATTTGTACTCATCCTACCTTGCAAAGATTGTTTTATGAGTTGCATGTGATAAAAGATCCTAGAGCTAAAAAGATAGCTGCCCTTGTCCTTATGAATGATTTTGATCACATAGTGCGAGAAGCTAGAGAGATCTTTGATTTTTATGGTATGAACCGTGAAAAACTGGTAATAGATGAGATCCTTTATAATAGTGATTATTTATTAAGGTATCTAACACGCAATAATCGCATCTTTCGTGAGAATCTTAAAAAGGAAGTTCCTCCTTTGAGTATGATCCAACAAGTTTTCAATGATATTAATCAACAATATTCTTGGATTGTAGCCGGTAATCAAGGGGGGTTTGCAGATGGGCAACTTGCTAATGCTAAAAACTCTATGGATTATGTGTTTCATGTTATATTTGAAAAACCTCCCGATAAAAACACATCTATGCAAAAGAATACCAAAGGTGACAATACCTAGATCTATGCAATATGCCTAGCTAGGAGCGTAAAACAATAGCACTTGTAGGGAGGCAACCCAATATTATTTTTTGTTTTTGCCTTTTCTTCTGTTTTTGAATAAATACACAATTATACTTCTGTTGTTATGGAGTTTTAGTGTTTTAATTAGTGTTTGTAGCAAGTAAGACCTTTGGGATGATTTGGAAGATTGTTGATTTGATTCTGAGAAAAAATAGAAACTTTTGCGTCCAGTAGCAGAATTGTTTAAATTTTCTGGACGTGGAAAAATTCTAAAGTTTTTACGCAAGATTTATATACAGATTGCCTACATCTTCCTAAGTTTCCATAATTTTGGGATTTATAGAAGTATGAGCTTAATTCAGGTTTCTACAGACTATTCTGTTTTTGACAAATTCTATTCTCATTATGTTGCTCGCTTGTTTTGATGAATCTATGGGTTGTATCGAGGGGTATGAACCATGGTGAAGTTAGAATACAGTAGATATAATGCAAATATCAAATTGGAATGAGTTTACAACAGTACCTAAAAGAGGTGATTTGCTTTATTATACTAATGGATCTCACGAGCTTTCTGTTGAGCTTTGTGTTGTGAAGTTTTCAAGTTTTGAGTGAAGTTTCGATAGGCTAAGGAATAAGGTGTGGCAAGAGCCTAAGCTGGGGATGCCCATTGCAACAGAAGGTAATATTCAAGGACAACCAAGCTTCTAAGCTTGGGGATTCCCATAGCACCCCAAGGTAATATTCAAGGACAACCAAGCGTCTAAGCTTGGGGATGCCCCGGATGGCCTCCCCTCTTTTGTCTACAATCCATCGGTAGATTACTTCAGGCTATATTTTTATTCACTACATGATATGAGTTTTGCTTGGAGCGTCATGTATTATATGAGTCTTTGCTTTATTTTTTTTTAGTTTGTCACAATCATCCTTGCTGGACACACCTTTTTGAGATGGACACACATTAATCGTGAATTTGTTAGAATACTCTATGTGCTTCACTTATATCTTTTGAGCTAGGCAGTTGCTCTAGTGCTTCACTTATATTATTTTGAGAGTCTTATAAATAGTATGGCAATTTGCTTAGGTTATGGATTTAGTCCTAATATGATGGGTATTCAAGAGGGATATAATAAAAACTTTCATGAAGATCATTGAATATATAAGAAGTTTGATTCTTTGCATTTGTTTTGATATATAAAGATGGTGATATTAGAATCATACTAGTGAGTAATTGTGTTTTAGTAAAAATATTTTTGTTAAGGTTTGTGATTCCCGAAGCATGCACGTATGGTCTCTCGTTATGCTATAAAATTGGAGCATGATGTATTATTGATTGTCTTCCTTATGAGTGGCGGTTGGGGACGAGCGATGGTCTTTTCCTACAAATCTATCCCCTAGGGGCATGCGTAGTAGTACTTTTCTTCGAGGGCTAATAAACTTTTGCAATAAGTATGTGAGTTCATTATGACTAATGTGAGTCCATGGATTATACACGATCTTACCTTTCCGTAATTTGCTAGCCTCTTCGGTACCATGCATTGCCCCTTCTCACCTTGAGTTGTGGTGCAAACTTCACCGGTGCACCCAAACCCCGTGATATGATATGCTCTTTCACACATAAGCCTTCTTATATCTTCTCAAAACAGCCACCATACCTACCTATTATGGCATTTCCATAGCCATTCTGAGATATATTGCCATGCAACTTCCACCGTTCCCTCTTATTATGACACATATCATCATTGTCATATTGCTTTGCATGATCATATAGTTGACATAGTATTTGTGGCTTGGCCACCGTTCATATTTTTTATACATGTCATGCTAGATCATTGCACATCCTGGTACACCGCCAGAGGCATTCATATAGAGTCATATTTTTTCTATTATTGAGTTGTAAGTAAATAAAAGTATGATGATGATCATTATTAGAGCATTATCCCATGTGAGGAAAGGATGATGGAGACTATGATTCCCCCACAAGTCGAGATGAGATTCTGGACAAAAAAAAGAGAAAAAAATAGGCCAAAGAGCCCAACAAAACAAAAAAATGAGAAGAAAAAAGGGAAAAATGAGAGAAAAAGAGAGAAGGGACAATGTTACTATCCTTTTCCACACTTGTGCTTCAAAGTAGCACCATGTTCTTCATGATAGAGAGTCTCCTATTTTGTTACTGTCATATATTACTAGTGGGAATTTTTTATTATATAACTTGGCTTGTATATTCTAGTGATGGGCTTACTCAAATGCCCGAGGTCTTCATGAGCAAGCAAGTTGGATGCACACCCACTTAGTTTTCTTTTGAGATTTCATACACTTATAGCTCTAGTGGATCTGTTGCATGGCAATCCCTACTCCTTGAATTCATATCAATTCATGGGCATCTCCATAGTTCATTGATTAGCCTTGTAAATGTGAGACTTTCTTCCTTTTTTCTTCTCCACACAACCTCCAACATCATACTCTATTCCACCCATAGTGCTATATCCATGGCTCACGCTCATGTATTGCGTGAGAGTTGAAAAAGCTGAAGCACGTTAAAAAGTATGAACCAATTGCTTCGCTTGTCATTGGGGTTGTGCATGATAAATACTTCGTGTTAAGAAGATGCAGTATGACAAGACTATATGATTTTGTAGGCATAACTTTCTTTAGCCATGATATTTTGTAAAGACATGATTGCTTTTTAGTATGCTTGAAGTATTATAGTTTTTATGTCAATATTAAACTTTTGTTTTGAATCTTACAGATCTGAATATTCATGCCACAAAAAGAAAGATTACCTAATAAACATGTTATGTAGCATTCCACATAAAGAAAGATTACCTGATAAACATGGTAGGGACGCTTGATATGTCTACAACGTATCTATAATTTTTTGATTGTTCCATGCTATTATATTATCAATGTTGGATGTTTTATATGCATTATTCTGCTATTTTGTATCATTTCTTGGGACTAACTTATTAACCTAGTGCTCAGTGCCAGTTGCTGTTTTTTCCTTGGTTTTGTCTTTACAGAAAATCAATACCAAATGGAGTCCAAACGGAACAAAACTTTTTGACGATTTTTCTTGTACCACCAGACACCCTGGAAGCTTCGAGAGGAGGCCAGAAGAGCCACAAGGTGGCCACAAGCTCAGGGGGCGCGCCCCCAAGCTTGTGCCCCCCCCCCCCCCCCCCCGTGGCACTTCCAACCCTAATTTTTCTTCTATAAATACCCAAATATTCCCCGTAGACCAGAGGGCACACAAAAAATACTTTTCCGCCACCGCAAGTCTCTGTCTTCATGAGATCCCATCCGGGGACCTTTTCCGGTACTCTGCCGGAGGTGGATTCGATCATGGACAGCTTCTACATCTACCTTGCTGCCCTTCCGATGATGCGTGAGTAGTTTACCACAGACCTACGGGTCCATAGCTAGTAGCTAGATGGCTTCTTCTCTCTCTTTGATCTTCAATACATTGTTCTCCTCGATGTTCTTGGAGATCTATTTGATGTAATCGTCTTTTGTGGTGCGTTTGTTGAGATTCGATGAATTGTGCGTTTATGATTAGATTATCTATGAATATTATTTGAGTCTTCTCTGAACTCTTTGATGCATGATTTATATAGCTTTCTATTTCTCTCCGATCTATTGATTTGGTTTAGCCAACTAGATTGATTTTTCTTGCAATAGGAGAGGTGCTTTGTAATGGGTTTAATCTTGCGATGCTCAATCCCAGTGACAGAAAGGGACATGACACATATTTGTATTGTTGCCATTAAGGATAAAAAGATGGGTTTTGTGACGCCCCCGGTTCAATCGTACACTAGTCATACACGCAAACGTGTACGATCAAGCCCAGGGACTCACGGGAAGATATCACAACACAACTCTAAACACAAATAAATGGAGGTCCACAATATTACAGACCAGGGATCCGAAGATCCGAATACATAAGTCAGTCATACAAATAATATCTGGGTACAGACATAGTTAGACAAGTTCTGCCTTAAGAAGGCTAGCACAAACAGCGACACTAGATCGAAAGGTGTTGGCCTCCTGCCTGGGAGCCTCCGATCCTACTCCTGGTCAGCTGGCTCGATCCAGTAGTACGTGCCCTCTGGACCCGCCTGGTAGTAGGCTCCGGTGGTGGCGTCTAGCTCCTGGACTCCATCGTCTGGTGTATCATCAAGGTGGGGTATATGGGGGAAAAGAGAAAATAAAGCAACCGTGAGTACTCATCCGAAGTACTCAGCAAGCAAGGATCTATACTACATATGCAACATTATCAATGGAGAAAAGGCTGTATATGTGGACTGGGCTGCAGAAATGCCAGAATAGAGAGAAAGGCCTAGTCCTATCGAAGACTAGCATCTTCAAACATCTTCTCAAATCCATCATCTTGCAGCAGTAGAAGAGAGTAGAATAGCATTTTATTTAGCAAACATGTTGAAGTACAGCTCAAAGATCCTTCCTCGACTCCCAGCGAGAAAGTAATCCCGAAGCTTCAATTAAGTAACAAGTATCCAGTTTAAGTAGTAGATCGGGATACACAAACTGAGCGTCCTTTACCGTAGGACCGGCTATCGATAGAAGATTCATCCCTGCAGGGGTGCACTACTGTTACCCAACACGCTCGATCAACTCTGGCCGAACATACTTGCTGGGTAATGCCCGTCCTCGGAAGATCAACACGAAGCAGCGCTCTACCTAGGCTCAGCAGAGAGGTCAGCACGCTGGACTAACCTATGCACCCAGGGGTCTCGGGCCATCGCCCTGGGCACCCTGCGCGTTGCGTGGCTGGCCGGGGTGCAGGCGCGACACTGAACTCGTCAGTGAAGTATCCAGCCCAATCCCGACGATTAGCCCGCACGGTGAATCGTGACGTCTGATAAGCTTTCGGAGAAACGTACATCGCAGAGGGCCCCATAACCATTATCCCGCGTGGTGGTAGTGCGTATAGGGCACGTCGGCCCACTCAGATCACACACCGAAATCCAATAGGCTCAATTAGTATCAAGCGGAGACAATCAGAGTCTCTGATGCTCCGCCACAATGTCACACTCGAGTGCCCTTCCGGCACACCCGAAATCATAGATCCCCAGCGGGTACCCACCAGGGTGGACCCGCCTGTGAAAAAGGTCAAGTAACCGTGTGGTCATAATCATCAGGGTGAACGTAAGAGGTATCACCCTCGAGGTTCACACTGAGGGGTTGCACGACAGAGTCGTATCGGACATGGAGAAGGAGGAATCACCCTCGATGACCACGACCGAACAGCTATACTGCAGAGTATTCATCGTGAGTGCGTTACGAGGTATCACCCTCGGCACTCGATAGTTACTACGCAGAGTCGTACAACTAAGGGGGGGTGTGAAGTGAGGCGTCTGTCTCTGATCGACGATCACGTTGATCGAGTCGTCGATGAACAAGCAGGGGCGACAAAGTAAGGTGGTGGGGTCACAGATGGTTCATACCAACCTATACTAAACAGTTTATTATAGGCAGGTAAGGTAGCAATGAACAGGTTACAACAGCAGGCTATGCATCAGAATAGGAGCATACATTAACAGTAGCGAAATTCTAATGCAAGCAGGAGAATAGAGTGGGCGATATCTGGAATGCTCAAGGGGGGGGGGCTTGCCTGGTTGTTCTGGCAAGAGAGGGAGGTCGTCAACGGGCTGCTCGTCGGTAGAGTAGTCGTAACCTGGTGCAGCGTCGTCGGTCTCAGCGTCTATCGAGAGAAAGAAGGAGGGGGAGAGAAACAATAAATTTCACGGCAATAATGCAAACAATATGTATGACATGCCTAAATGATATGCCGGGGTGTTCTACTGCCTAACTAAACGATTTAGTTAATTTAGGAATTTATTCGGATTTATTTAATTAAAGTTGGGCACTATTCATTTATCGAAATCGGTCTAATTGTTCAACGTTCTTATAGTTGCGGGCGTCTGACGGGAATACAGAGGGCGTATCCGGGTTCGTATCGTCGTTCTGAGCAAGTTTCATGTATAAAATATTTTCATCGGAGTTACGGTTTAAAAGATATGATTTTCTAAAGTTTTTATTAATTTCTGAAATTTAATTAATTATTTAATTCAACATTATCCGAAACAGTGATTGATGACGTCAGCATGACATCATGCTGACGTCAGCAGCCACCTGACAGGGTGGGTCCCACCTGTCATAGGCTGTTAGGTTAATTAGGTTTAATTAACTAACTAAACTAATTAATTAATTAAATTAGTCTGATTAGGGTTAATTAACCTAACTAATTAACTAATTAATTATTTTATTTATTTTTATTTTCTTAAAATCGTTTTTAGGGGGTGGGCCCCATTTGTCAGCGTCACAGGGGGGGTTCGGGCCCCACTGGGCAGTGGCCCAGGGGCCACAGGCGCGGGCGACGGGCGCGCGGTGCGCGCGGGCGCTGGGGCGCCCGAGCTGGACGCGGCCAGTCGGGCCACGGCGAGGGGGGGGGCTCGGGCGGTGGTCGCCGGAGCACACGGCCGCGCGGGCAAGCGCGGGCGGCGGCGAGCGGCGGCGCGGCGCGGAGTGGGCGAGTGCGGGGAGGGCGCGGTGCGCACGGGCGAGCGCGGGCGAACGGCCGAGGCGAGCGAGCACTGGCGAGGCCGCGCGCGGGTGCGGGGCGGCGCGCGTGCGCGCGCACGGGGCAGAGGAGGGGGAGGCCTGGGGCCTCACCGAGATTGGCAGGGACGGGGCAGCGGGCTCGAGCTCGTGGAGGGGGGGTCGGCGACGGGGTCGAGGCGGGGCGTCGGCGTCGAGCGCGAGGAGGGGCTCGGGGTGGAGGCCGGAGACGACGGGTCGACGGGGAGGCCGGCGTCGGTGGAGTCCCGCGAGGCGGCGAGGTCCAAGGGCGACGGCGGTCCGCGACGGCGTCGGAGACGAGGCGCAGACGGGGCGCGGTCGGGCGCGTCGGGGCGAGCGCGCTGGGCTCGCGGCTCCGAGACGGGGAGTCGGGGACGAGGTCGTCGGCGGGGATGGCGGGCTCGGGCGGCGCGTCCTAGCGCGGGGCGGCGAGGTCGGGGAAGAGGAGGAGACGGGGCGGCGTCGCGGCGTGGCCCGATCCAGTTGTGATCGGGGGGGGGGGGGCGAACGAGTGGGAGGGGGGGGAGTGGGGGGTGTCGGTGGGGCTAGGGTTGGCCGGGGGGGCTATAGGCCAGGGGCGACGCAGGTGGGCCGGCCGGCTGGGCTTCGGCCCAGTTGGGCCGTGGGGGGGGGGGGGGGGGTTGCTCCTTTATCCTTTTTTGTTTCTTTTCTTCTTTATTTCTTTTCTCTGTTTAGTAATAGTCAGGTCACCATTTGAGTTTTGTTAAAACAGAAGACCTAGTTCATAAATACCAGTGCATTATTCCCTAACACCTAAAATTAGTTTGGACAAAACATAATTCCATATTTATTTCAGATTTAATAAATGGTTATTAAATATTATCTTCATCCACTGTTTGAGGTTGTTCAAGTCACTTATCCAATTCCAATGATGTTGGTTTCAATTTTAGAATAGCCTCTGGAATATTTGTTATTTATCTGACATTTTAGCTCCTATGTTGGACAACTTTCATATTCCACTTTCATTTAAATTTGAATTTGACTTAGGAGTTGAAATGCAATGTGATGCTAATGATGATTATGCACTGTTGATCATGCTAACATGTCAATATCAAAAGTGATTACTGTTGCTAATCACCGGGGGTGTTACAGGTTTTTTTCATATTGATTTGATCTATCCCACTACATCATGTCATCTTGCTTAAGGCGTTACTCCGTTCTTGTTAACTTAATACACTAGATGCATGCTGGATAGTGGTCGATGTGTGGATTAATAGTAGTAGATGCAGGAAGGAGTCGGTCTACTTGTCACGGACGTGATGCCTATATACATGATCATTGCCTTGGATATTGTCATAACTATGCGCTTTTCTATCAATTGCTCAACAGTAATTTGTTTACCCACCGTATGCTTTCTTTCAAGAGAGAAGCGTCTAGTGAAAACTATGGCCCCCGGGTCTATCTTTTATCATATTATTTTCAAATCTATAAAATCAAAAACACAAAAACACCTTGCTGCAATTTATTTACTTTTATTTTATTTCGCACTTTTACTTATCTTTTATATCTATCACTATCAGATCTCATCCTTGCAAGTAACCGTGAAGGGATTGTCAACCCCTTTATCGCGTTGGGTGCAAGTATTTTTGTTTGTTTGTGTAGGTGCAATTATTGGAGACTTGTGTGTTCCCCCTACTGGATTGATACCTTGGTTCTCAACTAAGGGAAATACTTATCTCTACTTTGCTGCATCACCCTTTCCTCTTCAAGGGAAAAACCAACGCAAGCTCAAGAAGTAGCACCCATCATTGTTGCCGAAGCCCACGAGTCTCTGGATGCTGGTATGCCACTCATCCATCTTCTCTAGAGCCGGAGCAAAATTTAGCAGTAGTTCTACCTACGCCAGTGCCTCCATCGGCGACATGGGTATAATTGGGCGCAAGGACTAGGATGTGGCTCGACTTTCGTGGGAGCCAGAAGGAGCTCCATCTCTACCCTGATGCCGCGGTCGATGCTCGCCAGCAGTTTGATGGGGCAGCAGGGCAGGGATTGGTGCACATGCTCCTTGCCTGGAAGTCGACCAGGTCGAGGTCATTGCGGGAAAGCGCTTCATGTCCATCATGCGATGGCCTCGGCACGCGCCCCACCGCTCCATTATTCTTGGACCCTGCAGTGTCATCCTTGGACGTAGCCGCATCAACCTTGTGAGTCGTAGCGCCGCCTTTCGACGTAGCGACGCACGGATCCTGGCTCCCGGCAGAGCAGCGTGGAGAGTGCTTGCCACCACCCCCATCCATCGGAGATGTCTAGGCCGATAGCTTAGACGCCGACAGTGCACCCACCGCCGTGCTCTTCTTCTTGGACGCAATGGATGAAGAAGATGGTGAAACTTGCACGAGAACTGCTGGAGTAGATCTGTACAAGCGATCCCCCTGCCTAACGCGCCAAAGATGTCGGGGTACGACAACCAATGGGACCAGCAAGGTGCCTTTGCAGTTCGGCTGGGGAGATCGACGAGCACGTAGAGCAAATCCAGAAGTTCACACACAGGGATTTCCCAGGTTCAGGCCGCCATAGTGGCGTAAAACCCTATGCTACTTCTTGAGGTTGCGTTGGTTTTTTCCTTGAAGAGGAAAGGGTGATGCAGGAAAGTAGAGATAAGTATTTCCCTCAGTTAAGAACCAAGGTATCAAATCCAGTAGGAGATACAAGCAAGTCCCCAATCTATGCACCTGCACAAACAATCAAACACTTGCACCCAACGCGATAATGGGGTTGTCAATCCCTTCACGGTGACTTGCAAGGATGAGATATGATAGAGATAGGTATAAAAGATTACTAAAACTTAAAACAAAATAAAAGTAAATAAATTGCAGCAAGGTATTTTTGGGTTTTTTGGTTTATAGATTTGAAAATATATGATGGAAAATAGACCGGGGGCCATAGGTTTCACTAGAGGCTTCTCTCTTGAAGGCAAATAATACGGTGGGTGAACAAATTACTGTCGAGCAATTGATAGAAAAGCGCAAAGTTATGACGATATCCAAGGCAATGATTATGCATATAGGTATCACGTCCATGTCAAGTAGACCAAAACGATTCTGCATCTACTACTATTACTCCACACATCGACCACTATCCAGCATGCATATAGAGTATTAAGTTCATAAAGAACGGAGTAACACCTTAAGTAAGATGACATGATGTAGAGGGATAAACTCAAGCAATATGATGAAAACCCCATCTTTTTACCCTTGATGGCAACAATACAATACGTGTCTCGCTACCCCTACTTTGTCACTGGGTGAGGACACCGCAAGATTGAACCCAAAACTAAGCACCTCTCCCATTGCAAGAAGAACCAATCTAGTTGGCCAAACAAAACCGATAATTCGAAGAGAAATACAAAGATATCAGATCATGCATATAAGAATTCAGAGAAGATTCAAATAATATTCATAGATAATCTGATCTTAAATCCACAATTCATCCAATCTCGACAAACACACCGCAAAAGAATATTACATCAGATAGATCTCCAAGAACATCGAGGAGAACATGGTATTGAGAATCAAAGAGAGAGAAGAAGCCATCTAGCTACTAGCTATGGACCCGTAGGTCTGAGGTAAACTACTCACGCTTCATCGAAAGGGCAATAGAGTTGATGTAGAAGCCCTTTGTGAACGAATCCCCCTCGGCAGGATGCCGGAAAAGGCCCCAAGATGGGATCTCACGGGTACGGAAGGTTACGGCGGCGGAAAAGTATTTTGGTGGACGCTTCTGGTCGTTTGGGAATATTTCTGAATTTATAGGCCAAAGATTAGGGTTGGAGGACTCCCGTGGGGCCCACAAGCCAGGGGCGCCCCCCTAGGGTGCGCCCTGAGGGCTTTTGTAGCCCTCGGGACTCTTCTGACTTCCTCTCCAAGACCTACGTGTGTCTTCTGGTCCAAGAAAAATCATCGCAAAGTTTTATTCCGTTTGGACTCCGTTTGATATTCCTTTTCTGTAAAACTCAAAAACAAGGAAAAAACAGAAACTGGCACTGGGCTCTAGGATAATAAGTTAGTCCCAAAAATAATATAAAATAGCATATTAATGCATATAAAACATCCAAAACAGATAATATAATAGCATGGAACAATCAAAAATTATAGATACGTTAGAGACGTATCAAGCATCCCCAAGCTTATTTCTACTCGTCCTCGAGTAGGTAAATGATAAAACCAGAATTTTTGATGTGGAATGCTACCTAACATATTTATCCATGTAATTTTCTTTATTATGGCATGAATATTCAGATCCATAAGATTCAAAACAAAAGTTTAATATTGACAAAAAAACAATAATACTTCAAGGGTACTAATACCAATCATGTCTTCTCAAAATAACATGGCCAAAGAAAGTTATCCCTACAAAATCATATAGTCTGGCTATGTCCATCTTCATCACACAAAGTATTAAATCGTGCACAACCCCGATGACAAGCCAAGCAATTGTTTCATACTTTTGATGTTCTCAAACTTATTCAACTTTCACGCAATATATGAGCGTGAGCCATGGATATAGCACTATAGGTGGAATAGAATATGGTGGTTGTGGAGAATACAAAAAGAAGGAGATAGTCTCACATCAACTAGGCGTATCAATGGGCTATGGAGATGCCCATCGATAGATATCAATGTGAGTGATAGGGATTGCCATGCAACGGATGCACTAGAGCTATAAGTTTAAGAAAGCTCAAAAAGAAACAAAGTGGGTGTGCATTCAACTCGCTTGCTCATGAAGACCTAGGGCAATTTGAGGAAGCCCATCATTGGAATATACAAGCCAAGTTCTATAATGAAAAATTCCCACTAGTATATGAAAGTGACAACATAGGAGACTCTCTATCATGAAGAACATGGTGCTACTTTGAAGCACAAGTGTGGTAAAAGGATAGTAGCATTGCCCCTTCTCTCTTTTCTCTCATATTTTTCTTATTTTTTTTATTTGGGCTTCTTTAGCCTCTTTTATTTTTTGTAAAGTCTGCAAACTCATCCCAACTTGTGTGGGAATCATAGCTTTCATCATCCTTTCCTCACATGGGACAATGCTCTAATAATGATGATCATCACACTTTTATTTACTTACAACTCAAGAATTACAACTCGATACTTAGAACAAAAATATGACTCTATAGGAATGCCTCCGGCGGTGTACCGGGATGTGCAATGATCAAGAGAGGCATGTATAAAAAATATGAACGGTGGCCTTGCCACAAATACTATGTCAACTACATGATCATGTAAAGCAATATGACAATGATGGAGTGTGTCATAATAAAACGGAACGGTGGAAGTTGCATGGCAATATATCTTGGAATGGCTATGGAAATGCCATAATAGGTAGGTATGGTGGCTGTTTTGAGGAAGGGTATATGGTGGATTTAATGCACCGGCGAAAGTTGCATGGTACTAGAGAGGCTAGCAATGGTGGAAGGGTGAGAGTGCGTATAATCCATGGACTCAACATTAGTCATAAAGAACTCACATACTTATTGTAAAAGTCTATTAGCTATCGAAACAAAGTACTACACGCATGCTCCTAGGGGGGTAGATTGGTAGGAAAAGACCATCGCCCGTCCCCGACCGCCACTCATAAGGAAGACAATCAATAAATAAATCATGCTCCGACTTCATCACATAATGGTTCACCATATGTGCATGCTACGGGAATCACAAACTTTAACACAAGTATTTATACCAATCCACAATTACTCACTAGCATGACTCTAATATCACCATCTTTATATCTCAAAACAATCATAAGGAATCAAACTTCTCATAATATTCAATGCTCTTTATATGAAAGTTTTTATTATATCCCTCTTGGATGCCCATCATATTAGGACTAAATTCATAACCTATGAAAATTACCATGCTATTTAGAGATACTCTCAAAATAATATAAGGGAGGCATGAGAGTTCAACAATTTCTATAAAATAAAGCCATTGTCGTGCTCTAAAAAGATATAAGTGAAGCACTAGGGCAAAATTGCCTAGCTCAAAATATATAAGTGAAGCACATAGAGTATTCTAATAAATTCACGATTCATGCGTGTCCCTCTCAAAAGGTGTGTACAGCAAGGATGATTGTGACAAACTAATAAGCAAAGACTCAAATCATACAAGACGCTCCAAGCAAAACACATATCATGTGGTGAATAAAAATATAGCCTTAAGTAAATTTACTGATAGACGAAGACGAAAGAGGGGATCCCCAAGCTTAGATGCTTGGTTGTCCTTGAATATTACCTTGGGGTGCCTTGGGCATCCCCACGCTTAGGCTCTTGCCACTCCTTATTCCATAGTACATCAAATCTTTACCCAAAACTTGAAAACTTCACAACACAAAACTCAACAGAAAAAGCATGAGATTCGTTAGTATAAGAAAATAAATCAACTTCTCCATGGTTCATACCACCCGATACTACCCATAGATTCAATAAAATAAGCAAACAACACATAGAAAACAGAATCTGTCAAAAACAAAACAGTCTGCGAAGATCTGAATTGTTCTAATACTTCTGTAACTCGAAAACTTCTGAAACATTAGGACAACAGAGGCAATTTTTATATAAATCTTATGTAAAAAATTCATGGTTTTTCCACGCTCCAGTGAATTTAAACAATTCTGTTACTAGACACAAAAGTTTCTGTTTTTCAGCAAGATCAAATCAACTATCACCATAAGCCATCCCAAAGGTCTTACTTGGCTCAAACACTAATTAAAACACCAAAACACAATTAATACAGAGGTAATAATGTGTATTTATGGAAAACCAGAACCAAAAACAAAAAATAGAAAAATAAAATTGGGTTGCCTCCCAACAAGCGCTATTGTTTAACGCCCCTAGCTAGGCATAAAACATAGATCTAGGTATTGTAATAGAAGTGAGGGAGATCATCCATGATCATCTCATATTCCCTCCTCTCGGCAGCAAGCTTTCTTTGTGGCAAACAAAAATAATCAAAAGGGCTAAATTTGGTAGGGTAAGGATCTATAGGATCAAGTTTGGGAGGAATTGGTTCCTCCTTCGGCCCTTTGTATTTGATAATTATTTCTTCAGTGTAAACGTTCCTTTGATTAAAAGCCCTAAGTCTATCCCTAAGCACAAACCCTAATCCATTATTTTGTATAGCTAAATTGTCATTGAGCTCAGAAATTTTATCAATCAAAACATCGGTAGGGACTTTCTTTCTTAGGTTTTCATTGTAAGCAGCATAATCTGGAGATTGTAATCTCCTAGTTTCTTCTTGATTAAAAAGGATCTCTTTTATAGGGGACAACCACCATTAATATTATTATGAGCAAATATTTCACCGGCCTCTTTCATGATAAACCTAAACTCATGAGCTAGAAATATAGTGGTGACACGTTTAACAGAGGGATCATGAATATTGGAAAATTCTAGTAAAAGCCTTTGTATGCATGGATGCAAGTGAACAAATTGTCTTTCAAATTCAACTATAAGCAAAGATATCGCATCCGCAAGACTAATTGTTTTATTCAGAATTGACCCTCCGAGCATAGGTAAAGTTCTAGCACAAGTAAAGAAATCTTGAATAACCCCTTTTCCAATAATATTACCGCTACCTACACGCAGTTTTTTTTATGAATAATAGTGGGTTCTTCCCCATGAGGATCATTATTGGCAACATCATTAAGACTTCCATCAAGATTATTGCTATCTTTTTCAATGATAAACTCCCCAGGTTCAGACATGATGGCAACAAACCGATCTAACGAACGAGCAACCAAAAAGCAAACGAAAAGACGAATGAAAGAAGGGCGGATAAAAAGGCAAATCTTTTTGTATTTTTCTGAAAATCATTTTAGAAGTGGGGGAGAGGAAAATGAGAGGTAAATGGCAAATAATTTACTGCAAGAGATGAGAGTTTATGGTGGGTACTTGGTAGGCTTGATGTAGATCTCCCCGGCAACGACGCCAGAAATTCTTCCTGCTACTTCTTGAGCTTGTGTTGGTTTTTCCCTTGAAGAGGAAAGGGTGATGCAGCAAATTAGAGATAAGTATTTCCCTCAGTTAAGAACCAAGGTATCAAATCCAGTAGGAGATACAAGCAAGTCCCCAATCTATGCACCTGCACGAACAATCAAGCACTTGCACCCAACGCGATAAAGGGGTTGTCAATCCCTTCACGGTCACTTGCAAGGATGAGATCTGATAGAGATAGATATAAAAGATTTCTAAAACATAAAACAAAATAAAAGTAAATAAATTGCAGCAAAGGTATTTTTGGGTTTTTTGGTTTATAGATCTGAAAATATATGATGGAAAATAGACCCGGGGGCCATAGGTTTCACTAGAGGCTTCTCTCTTGAAGGCAAATAATACGGTGGGTGAACAAATTACTGTCGAGCAATTGATAGAAAAGCGCAAAGTTATGACGATATCCAAGGCAATGATTATGCATATAGGCATCACGTCCATGTCAAGTAGACCGAAACGATTTTGCATCTACTACTATTACTCCACACATCGACCGCTATCCAGCATGCATCTAGAGTATTAAGTTCATAAAGAACAGAGTAACACCTTAAGTAGATGACATGATGTAGAGGGATAAACTCAAGCAATATGATGAAAACCCCATCTTTTTACCCTTGATGGCAACAATACAATAGGTGCCTCGCTACCCTACTTTGTCTCTAGGTGAGGACACCGCAAGATTGTACCCAAAACTAAGCACCTCTCCCATTACAAGAAGAACCAATCTAGTTGGCCAAACCAAACCGATAATTCGAAGAGAAATACAAAGATATCAAATCATGCATATAAGAATTCAGAGAAGATTCAAATAATATTCATAGATAATCTGATCATAAATCCACAATTCATCGGATCTCGACAAACACACCGCAAAAGAATATTACATCGGATAGATCTCCAAGAACATCAAGGAGAACATGGTATTGAGAATCAAAGAGAGAGAAGAAGCCATCTAGCTACTAGCTATGGACCCGTAGGTTTGAGGTAAACTACTCACGCTTCATCGGAAGGGCAATAGAGTTGATGTAGAAGCCCTCCGTGATCGAATCCCCCTCCGGCGGGATGCCGAAAAAGGCCCCAAGATGGGATCTCACGGGTACACGGGTACAGAAGGTTACGTCGGTGGAAAAATATTTTGGTGGACGCTTCTGGTCGTTTGGGAATATTTCTGAATTTATAGGCCAAAGATTAGGGTTGGAGGACTCCCATGGGGCCCACAAGCCAGGGGGCGCCCCCCTAGGGCGCGCCCTGAGGGCTTGTGGAGCCCTCGGGACTCTTCTAACTTCCTCTCCAAGCCTACGTGTGTCTTCTGGTCCTAGGAAAATCATCGTAAAGTTTTATTCCATTTGGACTCCATTTGATATTCCTTTTCTGTAAAACTAAAAAACAAGGAAAAAACAAAAACTGGCACTGGGCTCTAGGTTAATAAGTTAGTCCCAAAAATAATATAAAATAGCATATTAATGCATATAAAACAACTAAAATAGATAATATAATAGCATGGAACAGTAAAAAATTATAGAAACATTGCAGACGTATCACCCTACTCATGTCTGTTTGGTGGATTGACTTGGGGCTCTAGTTACAAGCGCAGCTTGCCAGAAAGTGCGTGCAAGGTGCAGCTACTATGTAAGAGCGAGCAATGTGTCGACCCGTGCCCAGGTAGCCATGGGCCTTGTTTTATAGACGAAAAGGGGTCACCACAGTGGCAACATGGTGATTAGATCTTATGACTAGTGGCCTCGATGCTATCCAACCTAATCCTTCCAGACTAGGACAATGGCATTTAATACACCGTAAGCTGATAATGATCCTTTAGTTAAAGACGTCTTTCCTTCTATGTCGTTGGCCCAGCCGAGACTGTCATCTTGACACATCCACTAGACGGGTGTCAATGAAGTTGACGTTTACGCAAGGTGTTGACACGCTTCCTGATGATCCTCACCAAGCCGTCTGCATGCTCGACACCTAATATTGACAAGCCATCAGCTGGTCGATGAGGTGGAGCGGCTGAAAAGCTGGAGGGATAACTTCCCGGCAAGGAGCTTGCCAGGTCTTGGCTTGCCGGTGCGGAGCTTGTCAGCACCTGGAATCTTATCCTTCAGTACTAACGTAGTACTTCTCAATGACCTACCGGGAGGTCTTCTTCATGGTCTTGTATGTTGGTATCCTGTATGCAATAGTCCTCCGGCAAGCCTTGTCGTCGGCAAGGCTATAACTTCCTGTGCACAAGTCAGGGTACTAAGGCACCCATGTTTTACTGCACCGACACGGCTGTTGGATTTCAGATTGTAGAGTCACGAGCTGCTGAGGAGATATTGAAAGCATGTTCTTCCTCAACTCCTTCTCCTTCTGTTGTTGTTGTTTCTTCACCAACTTGGCTTGAGCAATCTTGTGCTTTTCAGTGAGGGTGAAGTAAGACAGCACATGACTAGGGCCCGGAGGCAAGTTGAGGTCTTCAAGTGGTGTATCAGGTTTCTTCACCCATATATCAATGAAATCAAGGATCTTCTTTGGATCCAGAAGCAGTGGGACTGAAGAATTCTTGGCGATGGTGGCTTGTTCTTGTTTCCTCCTGAGGAATTCAGCAAGTTCATCCTGATCCGCCATCCCATGTTCATCAGCTTGAGGCACAACGGCCTTGCTCTTGGGACTGGGCCTGGTGTCACTGCCTGCAGTGACCTTTATCTTCAACTTCGGTGTTGATGAAGATACATGCCCACTAGTTGAGGCACTTGATCCAGCAATGGTGGATGTTTGAAAGCCTTCGGTGCACTGGCAAGATGTTGTAACGACCGAACCTATAAGATTCGAGTCTCTGTGCTCACTGTGCTAGTCCCTGCATCGATTCACTAGCAGACACAATACATAGGAATATCAAATAACAAGTGCATCATTTACTACAACGTATGATCCAGAATTTATAAAGTAATACAAACTGCATAGCACATAGCTAGCTTTATTCAATAATAACATTGGAAATGTAGCATAAGTAAATGATGAGTCCCGTCAATGCCCACTGGCGAAAATGCTGAGTGAAGACTCACGACCCTACTGTATCTCATTGATCATCTGAAAATCTTGCAACATGATAAGTTGCAGCCACAAGCAAGGTAGTCAGAGTCAGGATTTGGAGTCGGATCAATTTTCCTTAGGCAGAATCGAGTCGTGGAATCAAGGATTCTACTAGATATACTTAAATAAGATATTTTGTATCCACGCCAAAAAAAATTATGGGTTCTATAGAGTTTTAAAACTAAATATAGAGCAAAAAACATACACATCAATGTTAGTTGTATTCCACATCTTTTTATGGCTAACCTACTATCTAGCTTGCATGTATGGAACATATATGAGAGGGAAATATATAGAACATTTAAGTCTTCAACGCACAAAATTTAATTGGGAGTTTTTTTTAGAGTATGTGAATAGCCGATGACTTGTATAGCTCATCTGCAGTGCTGAACCTTGAAGGGTCTTGCTCATCTTCTTCGATCAATCTTGATGCGTCCTCCTTCTCATGCCAATTCCATTCGTCGACAAGCCTGATCCTCAGTTTTGACCTAGGGTTTCTGAGAGCTAGATCAAAGGTGTCGGCGGCTGAGCATTTGGGTTTGCGAGGGGAATAAAGGTCCATGAGGCATGTGAAAAGGGGTTTGGATGATGGCTTACTATTCTTCTGCACTAAACAAAACCTTAGATAAATTAGTAGAATCGGACATAGTCCATAGCATAGTCTGGATTTTACAGTTTTGTATAGGATTCTATGGTTTGGATCATGACTCAACATGGATTCTACCAGATCTGGATTCATAGTGGGACTTGGATCGACATGCTTCCGTAGGGTCGTGAAGTCGTAGGATTCTAGGAGTCGAGTCGGGATTCTGACTACCTTGGCCACAAGGGTCAATACATTGAATGCATTGGCAAATCATACATAATGATATAGCAAACCTACATCCACAAGCAAAGTATGACAAACAAAACATTCAAGTTGGTTTGCAGAAGAATGTCTTCACCTACCTCCACTAACAGATAATGATTTACTACCGCCTCTAATTTATCCGCCCATGAGAATCCCAAGGATCCTAGGTTGACATGACAAGAACGTCAGAAGTCTCTCAAGTGCGCTCTGTCAGTGGTGCATTCTCTAGGGGCCATAGAGCGCTCTACCAAGGACGCATTCACCTGATTTAAATCCCGAAACTAGCCCAAGTGCACTATGTCAGTGGTGCATTCTCTAGGGACAATAGAGCGCTCTACCAGTGATGCATTCACCTGGTAAAAAGTCCCAAGCCTACAGCTATAAACACTCACCACTTTCATGAAACACTCGACACAAACCCACATCTACCATGGCAAGCTAATCACACGATCACATAATACAATCCATACCAAAACATGATAGCACGGAATATAATGTTCCACCAAACATATATCATAACACAACAAACTACACATGCATAGCAAAAAATATAGGATTAACTATAATCAAAAGTGCAACTTGCCTTGAACGGTGCTGGAGTACTCTAACAATTAATTCTGATCCTCTTCGCACTCCAGACAATCTATACGTTTAATGAACGCATCGATAAATAAACCATACTCACATAACACTAATAAAGCCAATAACAAAGAATTCAAATAAAACTCCAATAATATAACCATATCAGTAGGTATTTCAAATTTGAATAAGTTCAAATTTTAAACAGGGAAAAAGTCTGGAATTTTAGTTCTACTAGATTCTCCTGATCAATATGAGTTCATAGGAAACAGAATCGATGAATTTCGATTTACAGATCTCAAGTTATACCTAAACAGAAGTATGATATGAAATCTGCGCAAAAACTGTGCCATGGCAGTGTTCCTGGAAGCATTGTTGTGGCTGCTAAGGTTGTGCCATGTGTCAAGGCATGAGTGGTCGGTACCCATTCGCAGAGATAAAACAAGGGTCGTTAGATCAAGTGGCGATAGACGGTTGTGGATTGCTCACCGGAGAACAGAGTTGGGCGTCGTCGAAGTTGGACAAGAACATCGCTGGCGGCTCGGTGGTGTTGCCGGCGATGGATATAGAGGTCAGATAGCCTCGGGGAGCTACGCGTCAGACGTGGAGTGGCACAACGGTCTCGGATGGCTCCTGCTCGGCGTCGAGGGCGATTTTTGGCGGTGATGAAGTGCGGCTGGAGTCGCGACCGGACTAGGTAAGCTTCTGGTCGAGGTTGCACCACTCTTTTCATGCTCTCCTACGAGAAATAAGGGTTCATGGAGGTAGAGGAGATCAGGTTGAAGTTAACACGAGCCAGAAGAGGGGCTGGGAACCTTCAGAAGTGATGGAAATGACCAATTGGGCGCTCCTACGACGACAGATTCCGGCGAGATCGGAATGAGGTGAAACGGGCAATACAGTGCATGGGAGTTGGCAAAAAGAAGAAAAATTGGCAGAGGAGGGGTTGGGGATCTTATATAGAGTAGCTCCCTTGGCGTAGGGGTCAAGAATCGATCGAATCGATCGATTCGATATTGTTGCGGTTCAGAAAGCGATAGTGTTCCTGACGAACACGGCTTCGGGGGGAGGGAGATGACACGCGGGCCAAGGCAGTCAGCGGAACAGAGAGGTGGAAAGAAGAAAAAATGAAATGGAAAAAGGGCTACGGTGCTGGGCTGCTCGCTGCTGTTGCTGGGCCAGCCCTTGCGGCTGCTATCGGGGAGCTCCAGCGCATTGGGTGAAGGATAGGAAATGGGCAACGTTGGGTGCCCCGATGAATAATAAACTCTAGGGAAATATAATATAGTGGAGGAGGTGTATTTGGCAGGAAAAAAAATACCAGATGACTTCCTAAAAAAATACCACAACACACAGTAAAATATTATAACTAATATAGAGTACAGGAATAGTAGTTTCCAGCTCTAAATGAAATTTCAAAAATAGATTTTTTGCACTAGGAGCTAATATGAGCATTGCAACAATATAAAAAAAATAGTTTGGGATTCTATAGTTACCAACATAAATCCTGCGAACCCCAAATAATATTCTGAACATTACCAACTATTTTTAATTGGGGATAAGTCATATTATATCCTCTCCAATATTTTTTCCTTGAGTTTAATAATGAACTAAATATTAAGTCAAAGACAAACAATGCATCAAAAAAATGAATGATCTATTAACATCCCAAATTTAGAAAATTTGGGATGTTACAAATCTACTCCCCCCCCCCCCCCCGCCTTAAAATTAATCTCGTCCTTGAGATTTGAGTTGGCTAGCAAAGGTTAAAGATGGGTACTCAATATAATCCATATTCCAAGGTGCTCATGATTGTCTCCAATACTTGGTTGATATGAATAATAGTGATGCACCAATACTGAAATAACCATCATGATATAAGACATGATTAGAATCTGACCAAAGACTGGTGCATTATTAGCTCTTCCCACCTTCAGGTGGTTCACATGTCCCCTTTCGAAGTGATCAATTGATGTTTGCTTGAACTACGTCGGTATTTCCCCAAAGAGGAAGGGATGATGCAGCATAGCAACGGTAGCTATTTCCCTCAGTGATGAGACCAAGGTTATCGAACCAGTAGGAGAACCAAGCAACACTACGTAAACAACACCTGCACACAAAGAACAAATACTTGCAACCCGACGTGTTAAAGGGGTTGTCAATCCCTTTCGGGTAACGGCGCCAAAAATTGGCAAGTTGACGGGAGATAAATTGCAGTAGATTGGATAAATAGATCGCGAGTAAAATAAAGTGCAGCAAAATATTTTTGGGTTTTTAGAAATATAGATCTGAAAATAAAAGTGGCAAATAAATAAAAAGGCAAATAACAAAATAGATCTGAAAATATAAGATGAGAAAATAGACCCGGGGGCCGTAGATTTCACTAATGGCTTCTCTCGAGAAAAATAGCATACGATGGGTAAACAAATTACTGTTGAGCAATTGATAGAACTTCAAATAATTATGACGAATATCCAGGCAATGATCATTATATAGGCATCACGTCCAAGATTAGTAGACCGACTCCTGCCTGCATCTACTACTATTAGTCCACACATCGACCACTATCTAGCATGCATCTAGTGTATTAAGTTCATGGAGAAATGGAGTAATGCAATAAGAACGATGACATGATGTAGACAAGATCTATTGATGTAGATATAGACCCCATCTTGTTATCCTTAATCGCAATGATACATACGTGGCGGTTCCCCTTCTGTCACTGGGATCAAGCACCGTAAGATCGAACCCATCACAAAGCACCTCTTCCCATGGCAAGAAAAATCGATCTAGTTGGCCTAACTAATCCAAAGATTCGAAGAAGAAATACGAGGCTATGAGTAATCATGCATATAAGAGATCAAAAGACTCAAATAACTTTCATGGATAAAAACATAGATCTGATCATAAACTCAAAGTTCATCGGATCCCAACAAACACACCGCAAAAAGAATTACATCAAATAGATCTCCAAGAGACCATTGTATAGAGAATCAAAAGAGAGAGAGGAAGCCATCTAGCTACTACCTACGGACCCGTAGGTCTACAATGAACTACTCACGCATCATCGGAGAGGCACCAATGGGGATGATGAACCCCTCCGTGATGGTGTCTAGATTGGATCTGTGGTTTCTGGAACTTGCGGTGGCTGGAATTGATTTTCATCGACTCCACTAGGGTTTTTGGAATATTGGGGTATTTATAGAGAAAAGAGGCGGTGCGGGAGGCGGCCAAGGTGGGCACAACGCACCTGGGCGCGTCTGGGCCCCCAGGCGCGCCCTGCTGGGTTGTGCTCCCCTCAGAGCCCCCCCCCCCAAGGTACTTTCTTGGCCCAACTTGTGTCTTCTGGTCCAGAAAAAATCACCAAAAAGTTTTGCTGTGTTTGGACTCCGTTTGGTATTGATTTCCTGCGAAGTAAAAAACAAGCAAAAAATAGCAACTGGCACTGGGCACTATGTCAATAGGTTAGTCCCAAAAAATGATATAAAGTTGCTATAAAATGATTGTAAAACATCCAAGAATGATAATATAATAGCATGGAACAATAAAAAATTATAGATACGTTGGAGACGTATCAGCATCCCCAAGCTTAATTCCTGCTCATCCTCAAGTAGGTAAATGATAAAAACAGAATTTTTTTATGTGGAATCCTGCCTAGCATGTTCATCACATATTCTTTTCTTTGTAGCATGTACATTTGGACTTTTATATGATTCAAAGCAATAGTCTAGTTTTGACATGAAGATTTCAATACTCAAGCATATCAACAAGCAACCATGTCTTTCAAAATATCAACACTAAAGCAAGTTATCCCTAGCCCATTATGCTCAATCATTGATCCATTCATGAAACACACTCGCATATTAGCTACACCCAATGCTCAAGTACGATCATAGTGCCCCTTGGTTGGTGCTTTATAAGAGAAGATGGAGACTCAAAAAACAATAAAAATTGCATAAAGTAAAAGAAAGGCCCTTCGCAGAGGGAAGTAGGGATTTGTAGAGGTGCCAGAGCTCAAAGCGAAAAAACTAGAGATAAAACATTTTGGGTGGCATGCTTTTCCTGTCAACGAAAACGATCGAGTAGTTCCCAATACTTTCCATGCTAGATATATCATAGGCGGTTCCCAAACAGAAAATAAAGTTTATTCCTTTTTCCACCATACTTTCACATTCCACGGCTAACTGAATCCACGGGTGCCGTCCATACCAACACTTTCCAAGGAATTTATTATTTGACAACATAAAGTAAATTCATTTTTCATTTAGGAACTGGGCATCCCTAATACCTTTGCCGTACTCTCATGCAATGACAAGTGAATAAACACTCATCTTGAGAATAACACATCTAGCATGGAAAAATATCAGCCACCCCCTACTGTTTCATGAGCGGTACGAGCACACAAAAGAGAAATTTATTTTGAAATTAGAGATGGCACATACAAATTTGCTTAGAATGGCACGAAAAATACCGCATATAGGTAGGTATAGTGGACTCATATGGAAAAACTGGTTTAAGGATTTTGGATGCACAAGTAGTGATCATACTTAGTGGAAATGAAGGCTAGCAAAAGATTGAGAAGCATCCAACCAAGAAACGAAAAATCTCATAAGCGAGCATTAAGCAAAACTAACACCAAATAATGCACCACAAGTAGCATGTAATTTCATCGCATAATTATTGACTTTCGTGCTTGCATAGGGAATCACAAACCTTAACACCAATATTCTTACTAAAGCATAATTACTCACCAACATGACTCACATATTATATCAACATATCACAAAACTATTACAAGGAATCAATATTATTTTGTCCAATGATCTTCATGAAAGTTTTTATTATATCCCTCTTGAATATCTATCACTTTGGGACTAATTTCATTTGTTGCTTTTGATAGCTCAAACAAATCTAAGTGAAGAACATGAGCATAAAATTTTCTTCTCTCAAAATAATTTAAGTGAAGCAAGAGAGAATTTCTAAAAAAAATTTACTAACTCTCAAATAAATCTAAGTGAAGCATGAGAGCATTTCTTCAAAAATACTAAAGCACACCATGCTCAAAAAGATATAAGTGAAGCACTAGAGCAATTCCATAGCTCATAAACATTTAAGTGAAGCATAGAGAGCAATTCTAACAAGTCATAGCATAATTTTGGCTCTCTCAAATAGTGTGTCCAGCAAGGATTCATGAATAAAAATAAAAAGCAAAACAAGCAAAGACTCATATCATACAAGACGCTCCAAGCAAAACTCATGATATGTGATGAATAAAAATATAGCTCCAAGTAAAATACCGATGGTCATTAGAAGAAAGAGGGGATGCCACTCGGGCATCCCCAAGCTTAGTTGCTTGCTTCTCTTAGGATAATGGCTTGGGGTGCCATGGGGCATCCCCAAGCTTAGGCTCTTCTTACTCCTTATTCCTTCATCCATCGTAATCTCACACAAAACTTGAAAACTTCAATCATACAAAACTCAACAAAACCTTCGTGAGATCCATTAGTATAAGAAAACCAATCTTCACTTTAAGTACTGTAGAAAACCCATTCAAATTTTTTTCTTGTATTATATATACTGTATTATAACTTTACCATGGCTCATACCCCCCGATACAAACCATAGATTCATCAAAACAAGCACACAATGCAAAGAAAATAGAATATGTCAAAAACAGAACAGTCTGTAAAGATGTGAATTGTTCTCATACTTCTGTAACTCCAAAAAATCTGAAAAATTAGGACAAGAGAGGAAATTTGTATATAAATCTTTTGTAAGAAATTCAGAGTTTTTCGTTTCATCTGTGAGTTTTGAAAATTGTTTTACTGGACACAAAAGTTTCTGTTTTCCAACAAGATCAAATCAACTATCACCAAAGCTATCCTAAAGGCTTTACTTGGCACAAACACTAATTAAAACACAAAGAACACAATCATAACAGTAGTATAATTTTGCAAACACTAAAGAACAGAAAGAAAAAGACAAAAATAAATTTTATTCATTGGGTTGCCTCCCAACAAGCGCTATCGTTTTATGCCCTTAGCTAGGCATAATTCGAAGGATCTAAGTATTGTCATCTTTGTTTCTAGATCCATAAGATGCTCTCATGATTGATTCATATGGTGGATTAATTCTAGTTCTAGGGAAGTGTTCCATACCCTTCCTTAGTGGAAATTGAAATTTAATATTGCCTTCTTTCATATCAATCACAGCACTAATAGTACGTAAAAACGGTCTACCAAGAATAATTGGACAAGACGGATTGCAATCAATATCAAGAACAATAAAATATATGGGCACATAATTCCTATTTTCAAGACTAAGAACATCATTGGCTTTTTAATAGTAGAACCCGCCAAGTGCAAATTTAAAGAACGCTCTTCAATATCGGTAAGACCAAGCACATCACATAAAGATTTCGGAATTGTAGAAACACTAGCACCCAAGTCGCATAAAGCAAAACATTCATAATTTTTTATCTTGACTTTGATAGTAGGTTCCCATTCATCATGTAATTTTCTAGGAATTGAGACCTCTAATTCCAACTTTTCTTCTAGAGCTTTCATCATAGCATCAACAATATGTTTAGTAAAAGCTTTATTTTGTTCATAGGCATGGGGTGAATTTATCATGGATTGCAACAAAGAAATACAATCAATCAAAGAGCAATTATCATAATTAAAGTCTTTGTAATCCAAAAGAGTGGGCACATCACTAGTTAAAGTTTTGACCTCTCCAAACCCACTTTTATCAATTTTCTCAACAAGATTTTCACCCTCCAAATTATCGGGACGCCTTCTTCCTAAAGTTGACTCTTCTCCAGTCCCTTTATTATCAATCTTAATTTTACTAAACAAGGAACCAATAGAAGAAACACCAACCATTTTAAGATCTTCATCACTTGTATGAAAGCAATCACTAGAAAACGCTTTTTCTAGAAATTCTCTTTTAGCTCTAAGCATAGCGGTTCTTTTCTTACTTTCATCCATAGAAACATATAAAGCTTTAATTGATTCCTCAACCTTAGGCACAAAAATTTTCATCTTGAGATTTTCTACATCATGAGAAATTCTATCAATACTCCTAGACATATCATCAATCTTATTCAGCTTTTCTTCTATCGTAGCATTAAAAATCTTTTGAATATTGATAAATTCTTTAATATTATTCTCAAGATTAGAGGTGTTCCTATTATTATTATAAGAAGGATTACCATATGAATTACCATAATTATTAGAGGAATTACTAGGAAAAGGCCTAGGATTAAAATTACCTCTATAAGCATTGTTATTGAAATTGTTTCGAGAGATAAAATTCACATCTATGGCATCACTATTTTGCTCAATCAAGGTAGACAAAGGCACATCATTAAAATCAATAGGAGCACTTTTATTAGCAACCAATTTCATAAGAGCATCAACTTTTTCACTCAAAGAAGAAATTTCTTCAACCGAATTAACTTTTTTACTAGTAGGAGCTCTTTCGGTATGCCATTGTGAATAATTTGCCATAATATTGTCTAGCGATTTAGTAGCTTCACCCAAAGTAATTTCCATAAAAGTACCACCCGCGGCGGAATCTAAAAGATTTCTAGAAACAAAATTCAATCCCGCATAAAAAATTTGTATGATCATCCAAAGATTTAAACCATGAGTAGGACAATTTCTTAGCATCAATTTCATTCTTTCCCAAGATTGCGCAACATGTTCATGCTCAAGTTGCTTAAAATTCATGATTTGCATCCTAAGGGAAATAATTTTCGCGGGCGAAAAATACTTAGTAATAAAAGCATCTTTGCGCTTATCCCAAGAATCGATACTATTGCGAGGCAAAGAAGAAAACCAAATTTTTGCACTATCTCACAAAGAAAACAGGAATAATTTCAACTTCACAATATTATTGTCCACACCTTTTTTCTTTTGCATATCGCATAATTCCACGAATGTGTTAAGATGGGATGCGACATCCTCACTAGGAGTACCGAAAAATTGATCTTTATAACAAGATTCAACAAAGCGGCATTAATATCACAAGACTCCACACTAGTAGCGGGAGGAGCAATCGGAGTGCTAATAAAATCATTGTTGTTGGTATTTGAGAAATCACACAACTTGGTGTTCTCTTGAGTCATCGTGACTACGCAACAAGATTGCACTCAAAAACAGATCTGACGAGAAAACGGCGAACGAAGAAGAGGGCAAATAAAACAGCAAATTTTTGTGAAGTGGGGGAGAGGAAAACAAGAGGCAAATGGCAAATAATGTAAATTGCAAGGAGATGAGATTTGTGATTAGGAACCTGGTAGATGTTGATGATGTCTACCCGGCAACGGCGCCAGAAATTCCTTTTGATGTTTGCTTGAACTACGTCGGTATTTCCCCAAAGAGGAAGGGATGATGCAGCACAGCAACGGTAGGTATTTCCCTCAGTGATGAGACCAAGGTTATCGAACCAGTAGGAGAACCACGCAACACTACGTAAATAGCACCTGCACACAAAGAACAAATACTTGCAACCCGACGTGTTAAAGGGGTTGCCAATCCCTTTCGGGTAACGGCGCCAGAAATTGGCAAGTTGACGGGAGATAAATTATAGTAGATTGGATAAATAGATCGCGAGTAAAATAAAGTGCAGCAAAATATTTTTGGGCTTTTAGAAATATCGATCTGAAAATAAAAGTGGCAAATAAATAAAAAGGCAAATAGCAAAATAGATCTGAAAATATATGATGAGAAAATAGACCCGGGGGCCGTAGATTTCACTAGTGGCTTCTCTCGAGAAAAATAGCATACGGTGGGTAAACAAATTACTGTTGGGTAATTGATATAACTTCAAATAATTATGATGACATCCAGGCAATGATCATTATATAGGCATCACGTCCAAGATTAGTAGACCGACTCCTGCCTGCATCTACTACTATTACTCCACACATCGACCGCTATCCAGCATGCATCTAGTGTATTAAGTTCATGGAGAAATGGAGTAATGCAATAAGAACGATGACATGATGTAGATAAGATCTATTTATGTAGAAATAGACCCCATCTTGTTATCCTTAATAGGAATGATACATACGTGTCGGTTCCCCTTCTGTCACTGGGATCAAGCACCGTAAGATCGAACCCATCACAAAGAACATCTTCCCATGGCAAGAAAAATCAATCTAGTTGGCCTAACTAAACCAAAGATTCGAAGAAGAAATACGAGGCTATAAGTAATCATGCATATAAGAGATCAAAAGACTCAAATAACTTTCATGGATAAAACATAGATCTGATCATAAACTCAAAGTTCATCGGATCCCAACAAACACATCGCAAAAAGAATTACATCAAATAGATCTCCAAGAGACCATTGTATTGAGATTCAAAAGAGAGAGAGGAAGCCATCTAGCTACTACCTACGGACACGTAGGTCTACAATGAACTACTCACGCATCATCGAAGAGGCACCAATGAGGATGATGAACCCCTCCGTGATGGTGTCTAGATTGGATATGTGGTTTCTGGAACTTGCGGCTGCTGGAATTGATTTTTGTCGACTACCCTAGGGTTTCTGGAATATTGGGGTATTTATAGAGCAAAGAGGCAGTGCGGGAGGTGACCGAGGTGGGCACAACCCACCTGGGCGCGCCTAGGCCCCCAGGTGCGCCCTGGTGGGTTGTGCTCCATTCGGAGGCCCCCTCAGGTACTTTCTTGCCCCAACTTGTGTCTTTTGGTCCAGAAAAAAACACCAAAAAGTTTCGCTACATTTGAGCTCCGTTTGGTATTGATTTCCTGCGAAGTAAAAAACAAGCAAAAAATAGCAACTGGCACTGGGCACTATGTCAATAGGTTAGTCCCAAAAAATGATATAAAGTTGCCATAAAATGATTGTAAAACATCCAAGAATGATTATATAACATCATGGAACAATCAAAAATTATAGATACGTTGGAGACGTATCATCAATCTCCTTCTCTCAAGAATTCCCATTGTCATAATTCATGTACTTTAGCTCAGGACATTTTGTTAAATAGTGTCCTGGGTTCCTGCATCTGTAACAAAGTAATTACTTATATCCTTCTTTGTGGGTGTCAAAAGGTCATGGTTGTTGCTGCCATTCCTCTTACCATTGTGGTTGTGTCCATTGTCATTGTGATGATTATGCCCATCATGGTTATGACCATTATAAATGTCCACTTCAGAATCATAGTACTCACAAGATGCTGACGAATTACGATGCTTCTCTTGTCCTCCAGAGTTGAACTCTGTGTCGCTTGCCTTCCTCTTGCGGTTCTTCACTTCTTGAAACTTGCCTTCAAGTACAATAGCCTTATCAATAAGCTCCTGACAGTTGTTGCCTTCAAGGTATAGTCCCCACATGCAGGCGGTGGTTATCCTAGGACACTCACTCACGCATCGAAGAGGTGGGAGGGGACCAGCATATACTACGCGTCATGAACCTCACTCCGTGTGGGGACTTTCCGGTTTTCGAGGTAGGTGCCACATAAAAGTTGTGCATTGGGTATTCAAACATCACACACCACTTTGGGCCACATGCAGGCAGTGGTTATCCTAGGACACTCACTCACGTGCGACACTTCCATCTGTGGGCCTGCGAGGTCGTCGTCCATGCATCACTTTGACCTACAGTGAGAGAGGTTAATTTGACAATCAAGGAGGATTCTTTTTGGTTTGTGTTACGGTAGGAGTATATAGTACGCGTCGAAGAGGGGGAAGGGGACAAGCATATACTACGCCTCATGAACCTCGCTCCGTGTGGGGACTTTACGGTTTTCGAGGCAGGTGCCACATCAAAGTTGTGCATTTTAGGTATTCCAACATCACAAACACACACACCTCCATACATATGTTTGTCCCACATGCAAGCGATGGCGGTTCTCCTCTGGCACTCACTCACTTGGTTATCGCAAATATCGATGATTTCCATTTGTGGGCCCACTTGGTCCATCACTTTGATCGACCACGAGAGATGTTAAATTGACTTAGGATGGGATTATTTTTTGGTTTCTATTAAGGTATAGGTCATGTTGTGAGATTACATAATATATTTTGAGCGCATGCATGTGTACGCATGAATCCCTCCCACTGGATCGAAGTGGGGGAGGGGGGCAGACAGCAACGATGCGTCATGAACCGATCTCCCTCTGTGTGGGGACTGTATGGTTTTCGACGCACACGCCACATCAATGTTGTGCATGGTATTCAAACATGCATGCATCACCTCTATACATATGTTTGGGACACATGCATGCAGTGGTTGTCTTCAGACAGTACTCTACCTCGTGTGGTTATCGGCGGCAATCCTATGTATCATGGGCCCGCGTGGATGTCCACTTCGACCGACAACAAGAGAGGTTACCATGGTGGATTCTTCTTCTTTGGTTCGTGTTACCGTAGTAGATCATGGTGAGATTCCAGACCTAAGTTTGAGCGCATACGTACGCATGAATCCCCGTCACTGGCTCGAAGTGGGGTGACATACATACTACGCGTCATGAACCCTCGCTCCGTGTGGGAACTTTTCGGTTCCAAAGCACGGTGCCACATCAAAGTTGTGCATTGGGTATTCAAACATCACACAACACTCCATACATATGATTGGGCCAAATGCAGGCAGTGGCTGTCTTCGGACACTACTCCCTTGCGTGGTTATTAGCAAGCTACCCCATCTGTGGGGTCGCGTGGATGTCCATCACATTGACTAACAATAAGAGAGAGGTTATACGACCAAGGTGGATTCTTCATGGTCCTTGTTACAGTACGTCTTGGTGAGATGCCCTCTCCCACCGACTCAAAGTGTGTGTGTGTGTGTGTGTTGAGGGGGGACTACTTCGCACTTCCTGAACCTCCGTGGGGTCAAGGATGCCCGAATAATTTGCGAGGCACATGTGCCACATCAAAGTTGTGAATTGGGTATTTAAATATCACACCACAACCATTTTCATACCTATAGTTGGGCCACCCACAGGTGGTTCGTATGTGGTCTCACCCATCTCGTGCCACAAGCTCATATTTGTGGGCCTGCACACGGTCCACCTTTGACTGGAAGCAAAAGGGGGTCGGCGTTTGACCATGATGGACTCCTATAGGTTTAGTGTTACGGTAGGCTGAGGTCTTAGACCTAGCTATTTGGGGGCATGTGTTCATAGCTAGGAATCCCCTCCAGCCGACACGAAGTGAGGGGATGGCGGACTAGCAATACTGCGCGCTTTGTGAGACAGGTGGCACATCAAAGTTGTGCATTGGGTATTTGAACATCAAACCACCTTTTCATACATATTTTTTGTCCACATGCAAGTATGTTCATGTTCTGACCCTTTTGCACATTATTTTTGCCAAATTTATAAACAGCAGACAAGTCTGATGACGCAATAGGCACGGTTCCCTCAGACTACCCGTGTGCCACACCCGTGCCCCTGTCACTCACCTCAACACAGTAGATTGGGCTCCACGAAGCTTCCCTCGCAATCTCAAAAATATCTACCCACCTGGAGGGTTTTTCTTTTTGATACGATTATTATGTTTCGACCGTGTGTGATGTTTGTTACTCCTGCCTAACTCGCTCAAAAATATCTACCCGCCTGGAGGGATTTTCTATGCAATAGCACACAGTTATTAAATTCGACCATGTGCGATGTTGTTTGCTCCCGCTCCCGCCTGCATCCCTCCAAAATATCTAGCCGCCTGGAGGTTTTTTTCTGTTTGATAACACATGGTTATTATGTTTTGACTTGTGTGATATTTGTTGTTGCCGCTCCCACCTGCATCCCTCGAAAATATCTACCCGGCTGGAGGGTTTTCTGTTTGATAGCACACAGTTGTTATTTTCAGACAGTGTGCGATGTTTGTTGCTCAATCCCTTCATCCAAATTTTTAGTAGCCCCTGCATTTTACTCCCGCCTAGTAAAATTTTTGGTAGGCGTGTCTTTTCCTCAAACACCACCTTGCCCCCCCTCCACACACACACCCCAAAAACTCCGCGCACGCGCACGCGCACACACACGCACACCACCACCACCCCTCCCTCACTCAAAACCCTAGCAAGGTTGCCGCCGCCGCTGTGCTGCCTCCATCATTAAAATCTGCCCGTTTGCCCGTGCAGGTTACCCACCAATCTCCATACCCTAGTCACCCTGAGTTTCTTAGATGACGCCTACCAAACGCCCCCTTTCCCACAAACCCCCATCCCCATCCCCCACTCCAGAGCATCGCAGCCTATGCCCAGCTATGCTTCCCATGGAGCTCGAGGAGCGAATGACCCAAAAGAGGTTTATCATGGCCTCTTCGCCCGACGTCGGTGAGGTGGCCGCCGAGGAAGCTGACGACGATTACCGGCCACAGGCTCTCAATCAATGGGCTAGAGTATGTTGGTATGTCACGGACGCCGGCTACGACATCGAGGTTGTCGACCATGACTGCCTGACGCGGGCTATGTCATAGGTTAAGTGGCCCACCACAACCCCTTGGGTTCAACCTCCATTGATCTCATCCATGGCCCCGCCACTGATCTCGTCTGGCTTGCTGTCAAGAATTTGCCATCCTACATCAGCATCGAGCCCCTTTTGTCATTTCTGAAGGACACGTTCTGCAACACTATCTTGGGATCCTCAGTTGCCAAGTTAGACCTCATCGACAGCGACCACGAGGAGGGCACCCTCTCCAGCTCTTCCAAGGGGAAAGAGTCCATCTGCGACATCGCGGAGGGCACCCTACAGCCGTGCTCTTCCAAGGGAGGGAGCCCATCTGCGACAACATGGAGCGCACCCAGAGTCCATGCTCTTCCCATGGGAACGAGCTCATTTGTGACAAGTGAGGAAACCATGATTTTTTTTCCATGCCTCTTCACAGGGGGGAACCCATGATTTGGTTTGTCGAGCCACTTTTGTAGTGAGAATATGTCCAGTTTTTATTGCTATATTTGGTTGTTTGCAGTATGCGTTGTTTATTTCAACTATTCACAATGTGATGCTCTATATGTGCAACCATTTACTGTGCAGTACAATTTCATCAGTACCAGTTTCAACAATACCAATAGGAATGACTATATTTGCTTGTTGTTAAGCATGTTATAGCTAGCATATGCCTCTTTTAACATTTTGTGGTTGTTCGGTTGTTTGTAGTTAGCATATATCCAGTTTCAATTGCTATCTTTGGTTGTTCGTAGTATGCCTTGTTTATTTCAGTTATTCACAAAGTGATGCTCTATATGTGCAACTATTTACTGTGCAGTATAATTTCATCAATACTGCTTTCAACAATACCAATAGGAATGACGATATTTGGCTATTATTAAGCCTGCTGTAGCGAGCATATGCCTCTTTTCACATTTTTAGGTTGTTCAGTTGTTTGTAGTTTGCATATGTCCAGTTTTAATTGCTATCTTTGGTTGTTCGTAGTATGTCTTGTTTATTTCAGTTATTCACAAGGTGATGTTCTATATGTGCAAGTATGAACTGTGCAGTTCGATTTCAACAATACCAATATGAATGGCTATAATTGGTTGTTGTTAAGCCTGTTGTAGCAAGCATATGCCTCTTTTAATGGTTTTTAGTTGTTCGGTTGTTTGTAGTTAGCATATGTCTAGTTTCAATTGCTATCTTTGGTTGTTCGTAGTATGCCTTGTTTATTTCAGTTATTCACAATGTGATGTTCTATATGTGCAAGTATGAATTGTGTAGTTCAATTTCATCAATGCCAGTTTCAACAATACCACTATGAATGACAACCTTTGGTTGCTGTTAAGCATGTTGTAGTTAACATGCCTTTCCATTTTTATTTAACAATAACTAATGTACTTAAACCTACACAATACCAGTTTGAATGACTATATTTGCTTGTTGTTAAATGTTAGGCCTGTTGCAGTTAACATACATTTCTACTTCTTGTTTTGCTTAACTAGCGTCCTTAAACCTGCACACTGAAGCTATCCTTTGGAGATTATGTTGTCTACCATGGATATATTTGATTGATGTTTAGCCTGTTGTGCTTAACATGCCTTTCGATGCACTCACACAGGACAATGTTGGGAAAGACTGATGTTTTCCGTCGAGGATAGTTTCATCCCATGGCTTATATCTACTCACTGTTCAGGATATTGGTAGCTGGTACCATATAGGCCGGGGGCTTATAAGTGATTAATCGTCAAATCCGATATTTAACTAGATATATCTGTAACCCATTTATTGGTAAGTTAACTAGGGCCATATCTAATATATCTGAGGCTACATAGCAACATGCATTGTACCGAATGTCTAAATATGCAATACTAGGGTACATAGCAACAAGGAAGAGTGTTACCTTAATGTTCTGATGATGTCTAGATATACATAGAAGAGCAGCAGCAATAACAACAACACAAGAACATTTAACTTCAGTTAATCGGCCGATATTTGTAACAATGTAATAAACTCCCTCCGCCCCATAATATAAGATGTTAATTCATCCAATATGTGAGTATATTGGATGTAATAAGATCTTATATAATGGGATGGAGGGAGTGTTGTACTACATCATTGTGCAATTGATGTTTAGCTTCTAATATTAACTTGGTGCTTTTAGATACATATGTCATTGGTAAAGATCCGAGCTTCAACCCTTTTTGAGTATGGGGCAATGAGATATTCATGAACCAGCATCAAGTGAGGAAACTGATAAAGATTGTTAGTAAAATGGGTCAAAAGATGTCAACTAAACTATTTGTTTACACTTTATCCAAGACAACGGTGAACTGCAGGATGGTAAGTAAGAACTCTGCAACCTTCTTTTAACTGCCCATAATGAGTTGTGCTAGATGATAATGTCTGTAACACCCTGGTTTTCGCTCCTGGATCTTTCCTTCGTGGGATTTGACTCCCGTCTTTTTTCTCGGTGTTATCGGATTTCTCTAGCTCTTGGGTATATGAAGATGGTCATTTAGCCTTGCCTTTCCTATCCAACCAGAGATTCTCTCCAGTCCAATCTTGTCACCCAAGATATGTTCTCAAGACTTTTCCACCGAAACCCTACCTTCCGAGTTACCGGAAGGGAAACCCTGATCTCTTCCGTTACAAAGGAACCCCGATTTCCTTTGATCTGTTGCCTTCCAAACTTTTTCCAGTGATCATCCTTTATCTATAAACCCTGGATATGCAAAAAAATTGCCAAGTCATTTGCAATATTTTTCATTTATAATTAATTCCTTTTTCTGCCGGTTAAAGAAATTAAATCTAGGAAAATATATATCCATCTTCAAAGTTCATGAAAACTTGTGGAGATATTCTTTGTGATCATATTGAGCTCCCATAAAAATATTGGCCATAATTAAATAAGAGAAATTGCATTTTCCTATTTAATGCCAATATCGCATTTTGGGCAGTTTCTAAAGGAACTACCAGTTGGTAGCCAAGAAGAAGCCCAAATAAATTGTGGAGCTTCTCCTATCAATATCTTCACCATTTCCATCAAGAACCCAAGTTCCATGTTCAAATTTTGAGCACAACATCCATTTGCAAATTTTGTCCAGTCGGGCAAATTGCAAAGGAAGTGCTTGAACCCTTGATCTATTTGAGCTGAAATTTTTCATGGTGGTTAACATTGGTAAATCACTCATGGAAACCAAAAACCGGCTCAATCCATCTATCCATTCTTCCACAGCATTTTTCCTAAGTTTCTGTCCATTTGGAACCACTGTGAAGCAAGTACCATTTTGGTGTACCAAAATGGTATGAAACTTTTACAGTGGCTTCATATGTTCAAATCACTCACCTCATCCAAGTTTCAGCTCAATGCAAGTTGTACGTGAGTGCCACATCAAAGTTTGCATTTCTGACCAGTGGGGTCTATTCTACCGCAAGTGCCCTCAATTCTTATCCAAATGGCCCCAAAATTTACCAAGGTAGTCACCTTGGAAGATCATTGCTCCACGCCACGAACCAGCTCATTTCACTCAGTGATCTCTCCAGAAATCTCTACAAACACCTTCCTGTCAGAAGCTTACTCTGCAAGTTTCACCCACCTCAGAGCCACCCAGCTGAGTCTAGCAGCTTCCCTCATCTATTTGAGCAACGTGGGATGTGTTAGACAAGGTTTGGCAAGCAGACACGCGCCAGAATGGCCGGTGCGCGTGGTGACCGCGTGAACTGCACGCAGGAACAGCGCTCTGCGCATCCGTCGCGTCGGGCAAGCCAGCTCATGCTGCCATGGCATGTCTTAGCATGCCGACCTGACTCCCCGTCATCCTCGCACCCCTCTCTGGTCATTTCCCCCTTCGTTTGCTTCCTCCCCACGCCACGACAAGCCTCGCCGGAGCTCTGTTCCGCCCGTGACCGTCGTCGTCTTCCCCCTCAAGCTCTCCCGAAGATTCCACGAGCTCCTCCGCCCTCCTGGAGACCCTGCCGACATCTTACCCTCCTTCCGCGTGTCGCTGGAGCTCCAGTGCCCGGATAAGATCGCCACCGTGGCCGCCCTTATCAGCTCGCCGGGGCCAGGCTATAAATAGCCTCCTCCCGGCCCTCTCGAACTCACCCACCTCTCCTCCTTCCTCCCAGCTCCCTCCCCATGTACCCAACCGAGCTCTGGAGCCCCTCCTCGCTCCACATGGCCGCCATGACCGCCGCTCGGTCTCGCTCAAATTTGAGCTATCCGAGCTCCTCCTCTCCCTCCTGACCTCACCAGGGCCCTCACCTAGACTCCACCACATCCCCATCCCCTCACTGGATCTCCAGGGCGCCTGTGGTCGCGTGCTCGAGCTTGGCAGATGGCCTCGTCCGCGGGTGCCCCAAGCCACAGTCGCCTTGGCCCTCCTCGGCATCCGTGACCAGGCCAGACGGGTGTGGCGTCTCGTCCCGAGCCCGCCGCTGGCTGGACTTCGGCCGGAGGTGGTCGGTGGCGCCGGGGCCGGTGTCGACCGTGCCCAACCCCACCTCCTTTGCCTTCCATCGAGAGGAAGGAGATGACCAAGCCAGGCGGGTTCCACCTCCTCTCGGGCCCCACATGGCAGCCGAACAAAGGAGTCAACCCCGGGCCCCGCCCCCACCATGTTGGATTATTGGAGGCGCCCATGCGTGGATACGCTTCCGGTTGAGAGAAGCGCATTTCCAGAAAAGGCACCACCGGATTTTAGCCAGGGACCCAGAAGTAAATATTTTATTTACAGAGAGATCCTTCCATAGTCAATCGTCTATATCTTTTCCTCCATAACTCCGATTCAGGTGAAACCAACGCTCACGTCTTCAGTTCATCTAGCCCGTTCCGTTGGTATCATTTTTGTAATGTTTCCACACTGTGAAAATGACCATTATGCCCTTGCCTCTAATCAGCCCCCACCGAGGGAGAACGGTTTCCAGCAATCCTTTCCGCGGACTCTCCGCACTTCTTCCGGAGTATTCCTCGACCCCAGGCAAGCCGACCATCTGGTATATGCCCTAAAGCATTGCTCTATGTTATTCTTGCATGTTTAATTAATGATTATGCTTGTGATAGAAATAATTAAACTTTTGCTAGATTGCACTTACTGTTTACATTACTTGCATTAGTTTGCCCTGTGATATTCAAAGTAACTTACTTAAATGCATACTTGCTGTCACCTCAACTTGTTGTGATAGATAACTATGCTTGCTAAATAATGACTAAAGCTAAACCTAGTCGGTTGATCCAGAGTCACCTATCCGGACTTATCTGTGCAACCACATTTGCCGGTATGGGACGGCCTTGACTTGGTCTGATCGCGTGCTCTTTCACCGGTACCTCCAGACAGGGAAGGTTATGAGCGCGCTACCCTGGCTCGGTAGGCGGCGATAACCTTGTGAGCCCAGTTGATTGTTTAACCCGGGAGTCCCTGTTTGGGACAGTTTGTTTGGCCACGACGGTGGTAGATGTCACAAGGTGACACAGGGGCCACCCAGGGCAGGACTCCGGGGGAGAATGATTGCCGGTGGTACGATGGGAGAGTCACGGGTTAGGCAGGTTTCGTTGGAGCAACACTGGTCCACCCAAATGGGATCACGAGGCCAGGTGCTCCATGGTGTGAGTAAAGTGCGCAACCTCTGTAGAGTGTAAGAATCTATTCGAATAGCCGCGTCCATGGTATTGTACAGTCCGTCTAGACCTCACTAGGTGGTCAACCGTAATAACATAATAATGATGGAAGAACTCGTCTTATGATCGAAAGTACTCAGTGGATCATGAGTATTCTGAGGGTTGTGGGACAACCCGGAAGAGAGTAAGTTTATCAGATTTACAGTGGAAATGCATAGCCATCGGATGATGTCAGGGATATGATATGTTAGCCATGGGATGGCTATGAAAGAGATGGTTGGATGACCGAAAGAGTTGGATTGGATCATGAGAATGTTCGGAGTATGGATTATTTACTTGATATGCTTTACTGTATTTTACTTTAGTAGTTATATTGCTGGATAAAGCTGTTATGTCATGATAATTAATATTGCTAGATAGGTATGATATGCCATAATAATTAATGTTGCTCTAATAACAAATGCATGCTTGAATGCCATGGATTGCTTTCCTTGGTGTATATGTTAGTTTGGTCAGCCTGGCGCTCTCAGAAATCCCCCTGTCATGGGAGAACCTGAAGTTCGGCATCCCCATGATGGACAGCTGCATGGTGAGCCCCTCTGTGGCATCGATGAGGCGTTTAGTCCAGAGATTCACGCCCTCCACGAAATCATTGTGGGTGGCGGCGGCGCTCACAAGCAGCAGTTTCTCATCCTTGAGGTCCTTGGACAGGGTCTTCTCACGAGCCCTGCTGCACTTAAGGGATTCCTCCAGAGTGGTCAGCTTTAGTTTCAGATCAGCAATGGACTCATTGGCTTTGGAGAGCAGCTTGGTCTTGTCAGATATGGCGACCTGCAGCTCCACCAAGGTGTGGACAGTTTTGTCTCTGTCGCTCTTTAGCGTCGAGACCTCCTTGCGATGCTTCTCTAGCTCCGCCTCCAGCTTCTCCACCTTGCCGACCAGCTCGTTCTTGGCAGCCCCTGTGGCTTCGGCAGCGTCGATGGCCTCCTTCAGCTTGCCGGCATGATCCAGGACCAGAGCATCGAGTGCGTCTTTATGCTTCTGCTCCAGCTCCTGGGTCCTCTGTGTGACAAGCTTCTCAATTTCTTCATCCTTGCCGTGGAGCTTGGTGGCAAGCGCCTTCTCGTGAGCGGCGAGGTATTCTTCTTGGTTGTCAAGCAGAATGCGGCGCTCCCTTACATTGGCGTCGTCCTTGGCGGTCTGTGCAGCAGCCTCCTCCTGTGCCTTCTCAATATCGGACTGCTTCAGAAGGAGCTCGTCCCAACGCTAGCCTAGCTGCTCCTGGCCAGTCCTTAGCTCTTGCCGGGCCTCGGTGAACCAGACCTGCATCTGCTCGACATGCTTTTGGAAGTCTGCCTCCACCGCATCGGCAACTGTTGTCGTGGAGTCCAGTTTCTCCTTACGGGCACGGTGGAGTGCCTGGAGCTTCTGGAAATTGTCGCTCATGGCCTGGAGGAGCTGGTCTTCTTTGGATCCGCTGCTGCTAGTGCTCGGCTCGTCGACGACCTTGAGCCCGGCAGCGGCGATGACTTCTTCATCGAAAGCCTCCCCCTCGGTTGGCGCTCCGGTGCTTGCCGTCCCCGGGATGCTGACGAACAGATTGTCGCCAATCTTCAGGTATCTGCTTGGGATGGGGGCTTCGGAAGCTGACGGTTGGTCTTCAACCACCGTCTCCCCGGCAGCTGAGGACCCCGGGACCAATGTAGTGCCAGGCGCTCCTGCGGCAGGGATGCCGTCAGTACGGTCGCCGATCCCCTTGTCGGCCTCCCCAGCGGACCCCTTGGCGGCCTCTTCATGCGTGTTCTTGGCGGCCTCGTCGGCAGCGATTTTGGCGGACTCGGTGGTAGCGTCCTTGGAGGTCTCCTCGATGAGGGCATTGACATCCATCTGATCCACCAAGGAGGGATCTGGAGGCCAAGAAGGAGAAACAAGATGAAGCCAGGGGTGAAGCTCAAAATGATGAATGATGACGAATGCCAGGAAGCAGGCGGCTTACCCGTGACGATTTGTTGGGAAGTGACTCCCTCCCCGGCAACCTTTATCGCTAGCGTAGGACCGCCAGCGCCCGTACCTTCTGGCTCCTCCTCCATGAGGGGGGGCTCATCGGTGGAAGCCCTTGCCAGGGACCCCTCCCTGAGCGGTGTGGTCGACGGAGGCGGCATGTTGGGGGTGGCCTTAAGTGGTCCCTCCTTTTGTTGTCCTTCTCCTGCAAACCCGGCAAGATTAGCAGCGAAGATACACACCCCGACGCCCGCCAGCAGGAAATGAGTAACAGACTCACGCTGGGGGCTAGGTTGGGGGCTGCGTCGTGGGCTGGGATCCGGGCTGATTGTGATCGTCTCCGGCGCACCTGAGGAGCTTGCCGGGGGCTCGTCGCCCGTTGAGGTCTTGGCCTTCTTCGCCATCCTCTGTGCCAACGTTTCCGTGTCTTTGCGGGGACAGGCCAGGGCAGAATTAAGATAAGATGAAGCAAATCAGAGACCCAAGAAATAAAGAAAACGGCAAGATACTTACTCATCTCCTTCTTCTAGCCCCTTCTCCCTCCTCAGGCTGAAGGAGGAGAGGTCGAAGTCGGCCTCTGCTGTGGTGTCCACTTGAGGGGATGGGGAAGGGGACCTGGGCCGCTAGATTGTGGCGGGAGAGGCAGCCTGATGTGAGCTCGCCACCCCCGCTGCCTTCTTTGCCGTTGCCCTCGTCTGGCGCCCGGGTTGCTGTCGAGCACCTTGCCGTTCCGCAGCCTTGCCGGTCGGCCCCTTGCCGGGAACCTCTTCGGATGAGGAGGCCTGCTAGACTGGCTCGCCGGAGATGGCTCGCCGGAGGACGCATTTCTTCTTTAGCATTGGGGGCTCCACTTTATCAGTCTCTTCGGCTGTCTCTTCGGTGAGTGAGCCCCCGGCGTCTGCGCTACTATGCTCTCCGGCAGGCTCCTCCTGCTTGGCGGGGTCCTCCTCTACATCGGTGTCATCTCCCATGAAGCCAACGCTGTCGGCCTCCTCGGCAAGGGCCAGCTCTTCCGCCCTGCTGGCGATGTACGCCAACTCTTCGTTGGTGTTCTCACGGATGAGGCGCGTTTCTTACCGAATGGCTTTCTTCGACAAGTTGTCAAAGAACTCTTGTGCTTGCTCTGCGGATGGCTCGACCCAGGTTTGGTCAAGGCCTTGAGCATTGAACACCGGCATCATAGCGATGATCGAGTTCAGCGCAGAATTGTTGCACAGAGGGACGATGCTTGCCGGCAGCTTGAACACGCCGTCTGGCCTAAACAGCTTGTGACAGAGGACCGTGTGTTGAAGGACCGTCCAGTTGTTGTTTAGGCCGGGGCACAGCCTCATGATGTCCGCCGCGTTCCGGAAATCCCAGGCTGGTCTCTCCTTGTTCTGCAAAGGGGCAATGCGGCGGCGGAGGAAATCGGCGCCCACCATTTCGACGGTGAGCACAACAGCCTTGAGGCGATGAATCATGTTGACGGCGATGGTGAGCTTCGCGTCCTGAGGGTCGAGAGTGCTCCAATCACCGCCGTGGGTTGGCTTCGTTTGCCGGAGTGAACAGAACGGGTGCGGCTCCTCCTCTGTGATCCAGCACCACCTGCTCCGCCACTCGTCCCACTTCTCGTGGTATTCCCCATCCAGATATGTGTCCTTGCTCCCTAACCTAGGGATCCAAGCGATGCCGTCAGAGAGGGCCTCTCCGGCCTGGATGCGAGGGATGAAGAAGTGGCAGAAATGGGCTGTGTTGGGGACCACCCCGGCAAAGTTTTCACAGAGGTGAGCAAAGACAGACATGCAAGTTACGGCATTTGGCGTGAAATCAAGGAGATGGAAGCCAAAGGTAAACATGATGTCGTTAAAGAAATCAGAGAAAGGGGGGCAAAGCCCGCAATAGAAATAGTCGACGAAAAAGGGGAATTTGTTCGGGCCACCCTTAGACTTGGCGGCTGGGGTCACGCGAGTGGCGGCGTGCCCATTCGTCGCCCTCCCCCACATGAGCAGGTACTTGTCCCTCAAGGCGTGTGCGTCGAGCGTCGGGGGGAAGACGGCGAGCTGCTTCCGCATCTTCACCAGCTCACTCTACGGCACGTCCTTGCCCTTGCTCGCCTTAGGCACCTCCTTGCCCTTGCTCACTTTGGGCGCCTTGGGCGGCATGGTGACTGGGGAGAGTGGGGGAAGCCGAGGACGGCGGGAGCGCGGAAGGGGCGAGCGGATGAGCAAACTCTAGTCTAAGCTCGAGGAAGAAGAAGACGGCGGTGGTTCCTAGATTGGGAAAGGCAAGGGGGGTAAATGAGTAGCGCCCCTGCGGTTTCCTCTTTTTATGGGGAAGGCGCGGGGCTGCCTCTTTACTGTTCGATATGAAGGCATTTTCGCAGGCGTGCTGCGACCGTTCCCCGCACGACTCCCATGTCGCGCACCCAATGCGGATCATGGGGAAGCGCAATAGACGAGATGTTTATGGCAGTTAATCCCTGCCACGCGTGCCCGCACACTTTTTGGGCCTGGCCCAACAACGCTTCGCACTCATGTGTGGCCCAGACCCGGGGGCTCCTGTTGGTGTACTAAAGTTTGGGCCCTTTAGTACCCCTTACTTGTGCACGGGCAGTTGTAGCCGCACCTGCGGCGAGGCTTGGCGGGGGCAGTTGGAGACAGAATACAAGACAACGAAGACGGCGTCCAAGCCAGTAACTAGGGAGCAGAAGACAAGCTGGAGCCCCGGCAAGATCCTTGCCGGGGCGGCTCGCGAGGCCCCGGCAAGATCCTTGCCGGGACGACTTGCGAGGCACTGACAAGAACACCACCCTTGAGGTTGAGAGCTCTGACACCATCGACAACTTCAAAACCAAGACTCAGGGGCACATGCGTAGTAGCATGCAGATCTTTGTGAAGACTGGTGGCATGCAGATCTTCGTGGAGACCAGAGAGCAGAGTTCCCAGCAAGGTTCTTGCTGGGGACGACTGCGAGGCCCCGGCAAGGCTCTTGCCAGGGACGATCGCGAGGCCACGGCAAGGCTCTCGCATGACAAGGCTTTACCGCCTTGCCACTGTCCTGGCATAGCAATTAGCCAGCCAACCTGGCGAGCACCTACGTGGTGGCATGCAGATCTTCGTGAAGATCCTGCCACCGCTCCAGCGCAGCAGCTAGCCAGTCAGCTTGGCACTTGCATGCCTCGTCATCTTGGGTGTGTGTCAGGACGAGGTGAGGCGGTGACAGATGGGACGGGCTCTGTTTCCGTCCCTGATAAAGTTAGAGGGCACGTAAGCAGCGCATTTAATGCGCTTGTCCTACGCCAGAGATAAGCACGTGTACTGTAGCACTTTACACCTTCTGTGTGCCACCGTGGCAGCCCCTTGGACGTATAAAGGGAGGCCCAAGGCATACTGGAGAAGGATTCGGACTTTTAGAACTCTCCGGCCTAGCTTGCATGCATAGCAGCTAACCGAAGCTCAAGAACACATAATATACACACAAAGCAGGACTAGGGTTTTACGCTTCTCAGCGGCTCGAGCCTGGGTAAAAATCCCCCGTGTTGATCCCTAGATCTGCTCTTCGTATACCCCTCCTCCCTACCAAACCGTAGAAGGGATCCACCCGATCCCATAGGTGTCATTTCCCCGACATTCTCCCATCCATATCTTCACCATTTCCATCAAGAACCCAAGTTCCATAGTTCAAATTTTGAGCACAACATCCATTTGCAAATTCTGTCCAGTTGAGCAAATTGCAAAGGAAGTGCTTGAACCCTTGATCTATTTGAGCTGAAATTTTTCATGGTGGTTAACGTTAGTAAATCACTCATGGAAACCAAAAACCAGCTCAATCCATCTATCCATTCTTCCACAACATTTTTCCTAAGTTTCTGTCCATTTGGAACCTCTGTGAAGCAAGTACCATTTTGGTGTACCCAAATGGTATGAAACTTTTACAGTGGCTTCATATGTTCAAATCACTCACCTCCTCCAAGTTTCAGCTCAATGCAAGTTAGTATGTGAGTGCCACATCAAAGTTTGCATTTCTGACCAGTGGGGTCTATTCTACAGCAAGTGCCCTCAATTCTTATCCAAATGGCCCCAAAATTTACCAGGGTAGTCACCTTGGTAAATCATTGCTCCATGCCAAGAACCAGCTCATTTCACTCAGTGATCTCTACAGAAATCTCTACAAACACCTTCCTGTCAGAAGCTTACTCTGCAAGTTTCACCCACCTTAGAGCCACCCAGCTGAGTCTAGCAGCTTCCCTCATCTATTTGAGCAACAAGGGATGTGTTAGACAAGGTTTGGCAAGCAGACACGCGCTAGAACGGCCGGTGCGCGTGGTGACCACGTGAACTGCACGCAGGAACAGCGCTCTACGCATCCGTCGCGTTGGGCAAGCCAGCTCATGCTGCCATGGCATGTCTTAGCATGCCGACCTAACTCCCCGTCATCCTCGCACACCTCTCTGGTCATTTCCCCCTTCGTTTGCTTCCTCCCCACGCCACGACAAGCCTCGCCGGCGCTCTGTTCCGCCCATGACCGTCGTTGTCTTCCCCTTCGAGCTCTCCCGAAGACTCCACGAGCTCCTCCGCCCTCCTTGAGACCCTGCCGACATCTTCCCCTCCTTCCGCGTGTCGCCGGAGCTCCAGTGCACGGATAAGATCGCCACCGTGGCCGCCCTTATCACCTCGCCGCGGCCAGGCTATAAATAGCCTCCTCCTGGCCCTCTCGAACTCACCCACCTCTCCTCCTTCCTCCTAGCTCCCTCCCCGTCCGCCCAACCGAGCTCTGGAGCCCCTCCTCGCTCCACATGGCCGCCATGACTGCCGCTCAGTCTCGCTCATATTCGAGCTATCCGAGCTCCTCCTCTTCCTCCTGACCTCACTAGGGCCCTTTCCTAGACTCCACCACATCCCCATCCCCTCGCTGGATCTCCAGGGCGCCTGTGGTCGCGTGCTCGAGCTTGGCAGATGGCCTCGTCCGCGGGTGCCCCAAGCCGCAGTCGCCTTGGCCCTCCTCGGCGTCTGTCACTAGGCCAGACGGGTGCGGCGTCTCGTCCCGAGCCCGCCGATGGCCGGACTTCGGCTAGAGGTGGTCGGCGGCGTCGCGGCCAGCGTCGGCCGTGCCCAGCCCAACCTCCTCTGCCTTCCATCGAGAGGAAGGAGACACCAAGCCAGGCGGGTCCTACCTCCTCTCGGGCCCCACATGTCAGCTGAACAAAGGAGTCAACCCCGGGCCCCGCCCCTGCCATGTTGGATTAAGTGGAGGCGCCCCTGCGTGGATACGCTTCCGGTTGAGAGAAGTGCATTTCCAGAAAAGGCGCCACCAGATTTCAGCCAGGGACCCAGAAGTAAATATTTTATTTATAGAGAGGTCCTTCCACAGTCAACCGTCTATATCTTTTCCTCCATAACTCCGATTCAGGTGAAACCAACTCTCACGTCTTCAGTTCATCGAGCCCGTTTTGATGGTATCATTTTCATAATGTTTCCACACTGTGAAAATGACCATTGTGCCCTTGCCTCTAATCAGCCCCCTCCGAGGGAGAACGGTTTCCGGCGATCCTTTCCGCGGACTCTCCGCACTTCTTCTCAGAGTATTCCTCGACCCCAGGCAAGCCGACCATCTGATATATGCCCTAAAGCATTGCTCTGTGTTATTCTTGCGTGTTTAATTAATGATTATGCTTGTGATAGAAATAATTAAACTTCTGCTAGATTGCACTTACTGTTTACATTACTTGCATTAGTTTGCCCTGTGATATTCAAAGTAACTTACTTAAATGCATACTTGCTGTCAACTCAACTTGTTGTGATAGATAACTATGCTTGCTAAATGATGACTAAAGCTAAACCTAGTCGGTTGATCCAGAGTCACCTGTCCGGACTTATCCGTGCAACCACATTTGCTGATATGGGATGGCCTTGACTTGGTTTGATCGCGTGCTCTTTCACCGGTACCTCCAGGCAGGGAAGGTTTTGCGCGCGCTACTCTGTCTTGGTAGGCGGCGATAACCTTGTGAGCCCAGTTGATTGTTTAACCCGGGAGTCCCCGTTTGGGACAGTTTGTTTGGCCACGATGGTGGCAAGTGTCATAGGGTGACACAGGTGCCACCCATGACAGGACTCCGGGGGAGAATGATTGCCGGTGGTACGATGGGAGTGTCACGGGTTAGGCAGGTTTCGTTGGACCAATACTGGTCCACCCGAATGGGATCACGAGGCCAGGTGCTCCATGGTGTGGGTAGAGTGCGCAACCTCTGCAGAGTGTAAGAATCTATTCGAATAGCCGCATCCACGGTATTGGACAGTCCGTCCAGACCTCACTAGGTGGGCAACCGTAATAACATAATAATGATGGAAGAACTCATCTTATGATCGAAAGTACTCAGTGGATCATGAGTATTCTGAGGGTTGTGGGACAACCCGGAAGAGAGTAAGTTTATCAGATTTACAGTGGAGATGCATAGCCATCGGATGATGTCAGGGATATGATATGTTAGCCATGGGATTGCTATGAAAGAGACGGTCGGATGACCGAAAGAGTTGGATTGGATCATGAGAATGTTCGGAGTATGGATTATTTACTTGCTATGCTTTACTGTATTTTACTTTAGTAGTTATATTGCTGGATAAACCTATTATGTCATGATAATTAATATTGCTAGATAGGTATGCTATGCCATAATAATTAATGTTGCTCTAATAACAAATGCATGCTTGAATGCCATGGATTGCTTTGCTTGGTGTATATGTTAGTTTGGTTTGCTTGCGAGTACATTCAAAAGTACTCAGCGGCCTTTAACGTGGCCAGGTTCACCTAAGGATCCATCGTCCGTCGTCGAGGAGCTGGAGCGTTCGCGGGCTAGGAGAGTAACCCAGTCAGATCCCTGTGGATTGGAGCCGCACCAGGACCATGTTGCCTTAGATAGAGCTTTTTCGCTGCCATCACCTCCTGTATTCATGATACTTGTTGTAAACGCGCATGCCAGAGTGATCTCCTGGGCTAGTATGCGTTGCGACCATCTGGCTACAATGGTAATCAGGCGGGGTGCCACAACGTCTGAATCTTTTTGCTTTGCAGTGGTTCCCAAAGTAGTTTACTAAAGATTACCTCTCAAACTACATGATTGGTGGGCATGCAAAGGTTAAAGTATTTCTACCAGAACACGATGACTATCTAAATGTCCTCATGAAGACAGTGAAGGATGGGGGGTCGGCCCTCACAAGGGGTTGGACTAGAGTCGTGTGTGTCTTCTACAGGGAGGAGGGCACAATATGGGAAATCCGCTTCACCTTGTTCAGCAACCAGAATGTCTTTCGCCTCTTTCTTTACCGTCTTTAATAGTACAAGTATACAACCCCTGGTTCATTATTATTTATTTGGTGCTTATGTAATTCTTGAACATATGTACCTATGAATCGAATAATGCATTGGTTGTTGAACCTGATGGATACGAATAGAGTTATAACCTACTTTAGAATTCAAATTTGGTATAATTTTAAACACTAGTGATTAAATTTGGGTGAAACTATGCCCTACAGGTCATTACAGCGCACGCGGTCTGTAAAGCACAAACTTGTGTGATATACATCATAATCCGACACGGTTCATAGAGAGGAAAGGTGTGCGACCATGCACACAGTTGTCGTTTGCAAAGCGTGTGTGATGTTAGACAATATCACAAATGGTTCGAGAAAAGTAAATGTTTGTGATAGTCGCCTTATCATACACGCTTTACAATCATGAACTGTTTCTGATGTCGTACGCATCGTAAATGTTGCACCACAGAATAGCATGTGCGATAATTATCCTATACGGCACTGGTATGACAGTCCGACGTTCCGTAATCCCATTCGACACTCGTACGATGATTAGCTAATCTTCTCAATTATATATTGCATACGGTTCAGGAGAAGTGAATATGTGTGATAGTCTCCTTATCATACATGCTTTACAATCATGAACTGTTTGTGATGGGGTGAGCATCATAAATGTTGCCCCATGGGATAGTGTGTGCAATGGTAATGCCAGCACACACGAGTAGCAAGGATGGAGCATTTGTGATATTGGATATATCACAAACAGTTGTGTGAAGAATCGCGTTTGGGATAGATGTGGGCATCGCATACGCTTAGTTCTGAAAAATGTATGCATTCCTACTCCCTATCCCCGACTGTTTCTGGGTCTTGTGGGAAGGACCCCCCCTATCGCACACACAGGCTAGGCGACGATTTAAAACTCCATCGCGGAAAGGGGTTAAAAACCGTTTGTATAGCAGCTCGCTGTACCAATGGTGGTTCACTTGACGGACCAACCGACCCAATAGTAGGAGTAGGCAGCTGGCTTCTTATGTGAAGAGAACAGATGGAGAAACAGATGCGCGAAAGAACTAGTCCCTTGGAAAGCTTCATTTTCCTGACCCAACCTAATCATAATGAGCTGGTTATTTGATTATCGAAGTTGTCGAGTGCTTCATGTTTTCGTATGTAGACACCAACGAAGGAGGAGAATAAGAAATGGAACTAGTCAAACACGCATAAGATACCGGTTTTAGGTATAACCCAGGGTTAAATAAAGTAGTAAAGGAGCCCAATCTAACTAAAGAGGGGCTTCTCCACCACCATAACCAATGAGCTACATAGATGAATCATCCTTACGTTCAGCTATCAAACCCATCCACTAGAGCTTGAACCCATGCTTGCTCAAACCATTTGTTTTCTCTTCTAATGAGCATGGCTTCCCTGTCACCTATACTAGAGACGTCTCAACATTTTAGTTTATTCATGAGCCTAGTACCCAAGGAGGGTTTTAGCACGCACTAGCTGTACTGTAGTATGATCTAGCATCAGTTGTTGTCTCTCCTTGCTATTATAGTTTAGTATAGGTCACCTCAAACTCAAACAAAAATGGGTGCATGGTTCTACTGCGTCTTATCGAACAGTGCTTTTGAGTCAAAGTGCAATCACTATTTCATGTACATCATTTTTGTCAATATCTGCAATTACATGTAGAAAGAATGTGAAAAACAACTCAAGGTCATTTATAGAATGAACATCAAAATATAAGCAAAAGGATACAAAAGGTTCGCTTACTGGGGTGGACAAGATGTGAGCATAGATGCTCACGTAATCTTCCACCTTTTGATTTTCTTGCTTTGTCCAGTCCTCATATCCCCACATGGATTCATCCACATAATCATCATAATCATAACTGTACTCGTCAAGTTATTTTTCTACATCCCAAAATAAGTCGAACGATGCATCGACGTCATCCTCTAGAGGCTCGATATTTTCAATAGTGGCTGCTCCTGTTGTTCCGACATCACTCGCATGAGTTTCTGAGCTTCCCATTTGATCATCGGTTTTTCGGCTTAAGGAAAGAATGCTTTTTACTAACACCAGGAAATCGGTTAATACCGGAGATACCTTACTATAATATAAGTGATCCTATATTTAATACAACATGTCATGTTCATGGAAATAGTATTCGACGGCTTCAAGATAAGCAAGTATCGGGGGGAGCATCTTCCTGAATTACTCATGTTTGAAGCACCATTTTATACTCCTTTTCCCTTTAGAGTTTACTTTTACAGGTAATATCAACATGAGATCATATGTCATACTTTCTGTTTTCCCCACCGTTTTTTAGGAAAGTATATATGACATATTTAGTGTCGTCTAAACTTTATGGATTTTCTCATATTGAGTTAAAAGAAACAATTACCATCATATGTCATATCATTTTCTCTTTATATTTTTCCTACTTGGTTTAAAAGGAGTTTTCAATGTTATATCAGATTGCACTCTTTTCCCTTATGAGATTTCTCTCGAAGTTTCTCATAAAAAGTTTTTAACGAGGCAGCATATGAAATACTTTCTATTTTCCCCACTTTTTTAATGGAAAGTATACAAAGCATATTTATTACTCTCCAAACACACCAGCGAGTTTTCTCCTTATTCGAAGGTTTTTCTCCTATGAGTTATCAAGGAGACAATAATCATTATATGTTGCAGCATTTTCTCCTTATACTTTCCCACTAGGTTTAAAGGAGTTTTAGTAACATATATGCAGTATTCTCCTCATATTTTCCCCAAGGGGTTTTTGGAGTTTTTCTCAAGATGAAGATGATGAATATTCAAGGGAAACATATACAAGGAGAAGTCTGTATCAAGATGATACATATTCACAAAGAGAAGCATTGATTAGTGGGGTATTAGGAACTAACTAATTAGAATAATTAGGGGATAATCTCGTCATTCGGCAACAGTCGTGTTGCTTCACCTGTGACACTTTGTAAATGCAATTGTATGTACGTGCCCCTTGGGCATGTATAAATAGTTCATCATCATCAATCAATAATCTGGTTCAATATCTCAATCACTTTTCATTCTAAACAGTTCAACTCTCCTCCCAATTCTGGCGAATGCTCTAGTTAATCACCTTATGGTAGGTGGACACAATAAATGGAACAAGGAAACTATTACTCCCTCCGATCCATAAACAATTTTTAACCGAGTTAGTTCAAAACAGTGACACTTATTATGGATCTGGGGTAATACCGTGTAGCAACCCGACCCGTTAAGGATCAAAGTCTCTGTGCTTACCATGCTAGTCCCTAGATTGACTTGCTAGCACACATAGTTCTCGATGAAATAACAGAAATAACACACATCTCTTTATTACATCGATAGTCCAGGAGCAATAATATTTATTACAAAGATATGGTATAAGGCCAAATAAAACAAAAACTGCAGAAGCATAGACGTAAATGAGTCCATCAACTCCACGAGCAAAAGCTGAGTATAGAACATCGACCTATCGCACCTTAATCCTCGTCGGATATATCTGCAACGTGATAAGTTGTAGCCATATAGGTCAGTACATAGAATGTACTGGCAAGTCACATCATAAGTATAATGAACCTATTTGTACGTGCAATTTGGCTGGTGGAAAGCTCTAATTTAAATTTTGCATAAAGATAATTTTGCCCTATTATAAAAGATATTATTCTACCACTACAAAGTAGCATATTATTGAGATGGTACCCCCATCACAATCTATTCCCGAAGTTTAATTAAACCCAATGATTAAATTAAGGATGATGAGATCTCCTGAGATTTCCACTACTAAAAGCTCAAATTGTCCATAACCGGGAACACAGCTAATCGATTAGATTTACACTCTGCAGAGGTTACGCACTTTTCCTCACAAGACTCGTCCACCTCCATGATCGGAAGATCGAGACATAGTCTTTCGAAAGTATTCCCCCTTAACCCATGGATAGGCTGGTACACCTACATATTCTACATCCGCTAGCCTATCCCGGAAGAGGTCACACTATCTACTCAACTAAGCCAGAGCCCATAATGGCTTGTGGCTGCACACGTAATCTTCTAGACATGAAAATATGTTTGATCCCTTTGATCCTGAGTGGACGGACCACTGGTGTGCACTCCCATGGATTCCCCATGAATGCTCCCACTAAACTTCGCCACCATTCAAACCAATTCCGCCCAGGTAGTTCATTAATTATCTGAGGTCTTGTTTAGTACATTGTCACTCATACTTTATAATGAATCACTCCCCAATCCACGTCTACTTTAGCAAAGCAATATAATGTAAAACGGTGGCGACAATGATGTAATGTTCAGACCTACCTCAGTGAACTACTGGGTGTAAAGCATAGCCATCCGGCATAAATTCCTACCATGAATCCTACCACAAAGGACTAAGTGCATATAAAAGCATAGGTAATGAAAACATGATCAAGATGTAAACTTGCCTTGGTACTGCTGGTTCAACTCTAAAGAATGATAATATTCGGCTTTGCACTCCGGACAATCTATCGCCAAAAGAAATAAACATACATAAGCAATCATTTCAGAGAACCAAAATAACATGCAACAAAGAAAGACTCTGAAAATCCAAATGAAAATACAACACACTCATCTATCACAAAGTTTTCTAAGTGCAAAACAACATGTGACATATGGTTCAAAATGTGATGTGAAATAATGCGCATACAAGACATAGTAGTAAAACTATCATGGAAAGATCCTAATTGTGTGAAAAATACCGTGATATTGGTCCAAGTCATAGGGTCTAGCTACGGTGACAAAGTGCAAAAAGAAACAATCCAAACGGATCTACGGTTTAGGAGATATGGCCAAATAAAGATTGAATTCAAATCTGAATGAATTCAAATTTGAAATTAGCCAAAAGTTTTCAGAGATGAGCTCTCTAGGTAAAACTAATTGAGATGAACAATTTGCCGCTGGTTTCGACTAATTTGGATCTATGGTTAAAAAGTTGTGGTTAAACGAAGTTTAGGGGGAAATCTGAAGAAAAAAAACAAAATAGACAGGTACTCAGCCACGTGGCTATACGCGAGTGGCCGGAAGGTGTCTGCTGTGTAGCTAAACCATCGAACGACTGGCAACTAAGAAAAACACTTGGCCGTGGCTAAATAAAAGAAAACCGGCCGGTTTTTTTAAAATAAAATCGGGTTAACCGCGTACCAGTTAATTGCTAAAATTGAAAAAAAACTAATCTATGCGGTCGGATCCCGATCTAACGGACGAGGGCGACGGGGGCTCACCGTGGGTGTGGTCGGTGTCGGCGACGAATGACGGCGGCGCGGGCGTCAGGTGACGGACGGGGCGGTGGTTGTGGTGGTCTCCGGCGACGGTGAAGTAGATGGCATCGGCGACGAACGACGGCGGCGCAGGCGTCGGGTGACGGACGGGGCAGTGGTTGTGGTGGTCTCCGGCAACGGCGAAGTAGATGGCGAGGTGCGGCTTGGCATGGGCGTCACGGTGGTGGTGGCGGCGTGCGTCGGGGACGTCAAAGTCGAGCTGCGAGGCCGGGGTGCTCCGGCGAGGGCGCGGCATCGGCGGGGTGGCGTTTCGGCTAACCTAGAGGCAGAAATGAGATGTCAAAATGACGTGCATTGACACGTGGGATTAATTGATGAAGAAGTGGATGACGAGATGGCTCACGGCGGCGTATTTCACCGGAAAAGGGCGTTGGCCGGTGAGATTCAAACAGCCGGGGTGGCGGCTAGCAGCTGCGTGGGAAGTAGGGGGACGACGTGTTTGAGAGAGGGGGCTGGGGGGCTTTTATAGGTGAGGCTAGGTGCACTGGATGCTGCGGCGATAAGCTCTATCCCGAGAGCTTTGGCCGGCGGGTGGGGGTGAGCACGCGCTGCAAGCTCATCCTGATCAGGAGGTGCGGGAGGTTGGGGCGATGAGCAGGGCCCGCATGGCAGCGAGGGCGGCGGGAGATTGGGAGGAGCGGGCGTCCGACACCAAAGCAAATCGGGCACGGACAGGCCTGGGCTGAAGTGGCCGACTGGGCCGGCGGCTATGTGCTCGCGTTTGTTTGTGTGTGTGTGTGTGTGTGTGTGTGTGTGTGTGTGTGTGTGCGTGCATGTTTTTTTAACAGAAAACCTTTTGAATTCAAAACACAACCAAACGAAATCCTAAAAATACCACAATAATTTCTGAAATCATTATGTAATAAATAGAGCACAGTGAACATTAATTCTAGCACACATAATTTTGAAAATATTTTCCTAATGCAATTAATGCACTTTTTGCCAATAAAATAAATACCAAATAATCTTGAAAAACACCAAATAATATTCTAATAATTTTTCCCAACTCTTTTGTATATTTGAGGAAGTCATTTTATCCTCTCTCTCTTTTATTTTTCTTGAGTGGAAAAATATTTGAATAATTCAGAAAACTCCGGAATGCAATAAATCATGAAATGCATTGATGATTCTATTAACATCCAAATTTAATAAAATTGGGATGTTACAAACCTACCCCCCTTAAGATGTATCTCGCCCTCGAGATTCGGGTTGGCCACCAAAAAGGTGTGGGTGGTCCTGCCTAAGATCTTCCTCTCGTTCCCAAGTAGCTTCCTCCTCGGTGTGGTGACTCCACCGAACCTTATAGAACTTGATGATCTTGGTACGAGTGATTCTCTCTGTAGTCTCAAGAATCTTAATAGGCTTCTCCTCATAAGTCAGATCGCTCTCCAACTGAATTGCCTCCAGTGGCACTGTATCTCTTAAAGGATATATGCCATCTCTGCATGACACTTCTTCAACTGGGAAACATGAAACACATCATGAACTCCGGACAAAGCCTCTGGTAATTCCAACTTGTATGCAACCTCTCCTCTACGTTCTAGAACTCTGTATAGCCCCACAAATCATGGTGCTACTTTCCTTTGACTCCAAATCTCTTAGTACCTCGATGTGGAGACACTAAAAAATATGCTCTATCTCCCACTTCATAGATCACTCCTTGCATTTAGCATCGGCATAACTCTTCTGTCTGGACTGAGCTATCTTAAGTCTGTCACGAATCAACTTGACCTTATCCTCAGAATCCCTGATCAAATCTGGTCCAAACAATTTGCGATCTCCAACTTCATCCCACATTAAAGGTGTCCTGCATTTCCACTCATACAATGCCTAGAAAGGGGCCATCTGCAAACTGGCTTGATAGCTATTGTTGTATGAGAACTCTGTGTAAGGTAAGTTATCATCCCAACTAGATCCATAGTCTAGAGCACATGCTCTCAGCATGTCCTCTAGAATCTGATTGACTCTGTCTGCCCATCGGTCTGTGGATGGAAGGCGGTACTAAACTCTAGTCTGGTACCCAATGTTTCATGTAAATAATTCCAAAACTTTGAGGTAAACTGTGTTCCTCTATCTGATACAATGGTCCTCGGAAATCCATGCAGACATACGATCCTGGTCATATATATCTTTGCCAGCTTAGCACTTGTATAGGTGGTCTTCACTGGAATGAAGTGAGCAACCTTGGTCAAACGATCAACTATCACCCATATCTTCGCCAGCTTAGCACATGTATAGGTGGTCTTCACTGGAATGAAGTGAGCAACCTTGGTCAAACGATCAACTATCACCCATATGGAATCATAACCTGAACGGGTCCTGGGTAATCCCGTGAAAAAGTCCATACCAAGCCTATCCCATTTCCAATCAGGTATCGGCAATGGCTGAAGTAAACCTGCTGGTATCTGATGCTCTGCCTTTACTCTCTGACATACATCACATATGGCTACATACTCAGCGATTTCCCTCTTCGTATCGGCCCATCAAAAACTTCCCTTCAAGTCTAAATACATCTTGGTGTTGTCTGGGTGGATCTAGTATGGTGAGTCATGAGCCTCCTGAAGATTCAACTTCCTGATCTCTGGATCATTGGGTTCAAAAATACGTTGCTCAAACCATATGGTTCCATGTTCATCCTCACGGAATCCTTCCGCTTTCCCTTTGCTCATCATTTCCTTTATCTCAGCAATACCTTGGTCCAACTTCTGGGCTTCCCTGATTCTTCCCAACAAGGTGGACTGCACCTCGAGTGCGGCAACATAACCTCTTGGAACTATTTCCAACTAAAAGTCTCTAAGCTCATCACATAAATCCTGAGATAATCCTCCTATGATAAGGGTGTTAACATAACTCTTACGGCTCAAAGCATCCGCCACAACATTGGCTTTTCCTGGATGATAATGCAGACTCATGTCATAATCCTTTATAAGTTCCAACCATCTCCTTTGTCTGAGATTCAACTCCTTCTGTGTGAGGATATACTTCAAACTCTTGTGATCCGTGTAAACATCACAATGATCCCAATAAGATAGTGTCTCCATGTCTTGAGTGCATGCACTACGGCTGCCAACTCCAAATCATGTGTGGCATAGTTCAACTCATGAGGTCGAAGCTGTCGTGAGGCATGATCTACAACTTTTCCCTCTTGCATAAGAACATCTCCAAGTCCCTGATGTGAAGCATCACAATACACCTGAAAGTCCTTGTGCACGTCAGGTAGAATTAGCACTGGGGCTGTAACCAAACACTTCTTCAACTCTTGAAAGCTGGCTTCACACTCTTCAGTCCAAACAAACTTGGTGTCCTTCTTCAACAACGCTGTCATGGGCCTTGCACTGATACGTCCATTTTGCATCATGCTTTTATGTTGATATTTATTGCAGTATGGGTTGTTATTTCACATTATGGTACAATACGTATGCCTTTTCTCTCTTATTTTACAAGGTTTACACAAAGAGGGAGAATGCCGGTAGCTGGAATTCTTGACCGAAAAGGAGCAAATATGATATACCTATTCTCCACAACTCCAAATGTCCTAAAACTTTACGGAGAATTGTTTTGGAATATATAAAAAATATTGGGCGAAGAAACTACAGAAGGGGACCCACGAGGTGGCCACCCCAGGGCTTGTGGGCCCCCTGGCCATCGTCTGGTGCCCATCTTCTGCTATATGAAAGGTTTTGACCTAGAAAAAATAAGAAGAAAGCTTTCGGGACAAAGCGTCGCCGTCTCGAGGTGGAACCTGGGCAGGAGCAATCTAGGGCTCTGGCAGAGCGATTCTGCCGTGGAAACTTCCCTCCCGGAGGGGGAACTCGAAGCCATCATCGTCACCAATGATCCTCTCATCGAGGGAGGGTCAATCTTCATCAACATCTTCACCAGCACCATTTCCTCTCAAACCCTAGTTCATCTCTTGTATTCAATCTTTGTCTCAAATCCTCAGATTGGTACCTGTGGGTTGCTATTAGTGTTGATTACTCTTCGTAGTTGACGCTAGTTGGTTTATTTTGTGAAAGATCATATGTTCAGATCATTAATGATATTCAATACCCCTCTGATCTTGAACATGAACATGCTTTGTGAGTAGTTACGTTTGTTCCTGAGGACATGGGAGAAGTCTTGTTATAAGTAATCATGTGAATTTGGTATTCGTTCGATATTTTGATGAGATGTATGTTGTCTTTCCTCTAGTGGTGTTATATGAACGCCGACTACATGACACTTCACCATGATTTGGGCCTAGGAGAAGGCATTGGGAATTAATAAGTAGATGATGGGTTGCTATAGTGACAGAAGCTTGAACCCTAGTTTATGTGTTGCTTCGTAAGGGGCTGATTTGGATCCATATGTTTCATGTTATGGTTAGATTTATCTTAATTCTTCTTTCGTAGTTCTGGATGCTTGCGAGAGGAGTTAATCATAAGTGGGAGGCTTTTCAAAGTAAGGACACCACCCAAGCACCAGTCCACCCACATATCAAATTATCAAAGTAACGAACGTGAATCATATGAGCATGATGAAAACTAACTTGACAATAATTCCCATGTGTCCTCGGGAGCGCTTTGCTTTATATAAGAGTTCGTCTAGGCTTATCCTTTGCTACAAAAAGGATTGGGCCACCTTGCTGCACCTTTGTTACACTTGTTACTTGTTACCCGTTACGAATTATCTTATCACCAAACTATCTGTTACCGATAATTTCAATGCTTGCAGAAAATACCTTGCTGAAAACCACTTGTCATTTCCTTGTGCTCCTCATTGGGTTCGACACTCTTACTTATCGAAAGGACTACCATTGATCCCCTATACTTGTGGGTCATCAAGACTCTTTTCTGGCACCATTGCAGGGGAGTGAAGCGGCTTTGGTAAGTGGAATTTGGTAAGGAAACATTTATATTACGTGCTGAAATTTACTATCACTTGTCACTATGGAAATTCATCCTTTGAGGGGCTTGTTCGGGGTATCTTCACCTCGACCAGAAGAGCAAAGAGTTTCTCCTCAACCTACTACACCTAGTGAAAATATTTATTATGAAATTCCTTCGGGTATGATAGAGAAACTGCTAGATAATCCTTATGCAGGAGATGGAACACTACATCCTGATATGCATCTAATCTATGTGGATGAGGTTTGTGGATTATTTAAGCTTATAGGTTTACCCGAAGATGAAGTCAAGACGAAAGTCTTCCCTTTATCTTTTAAGGGAAAGGCATTGACATGGTATAGGCTATGTGATGATATTGGAGCTTGGAAATACAACCGATTGAAATTGGAATTTCATCAGAAGTTTTATCCTATGCATCTGGTTCATCGTGATCGGAATTATATATATAATTTTTGGCCTCGTGAAGGAGAAAGTATCACTCAAGCTTGGGGGAGGCTTAAGTCAATGTTATATTCATGCCCCAATCATGAGCTCTCAAGATAAATTATTATTCAGAATTTTTATGCTCGGCTTTCTCGTAATGATCAATCCATGCTCGATACTTCTTGTACTGGTTCTTTTATGAAGAAGACTATTGAATTCAGATGGGATCTTTTGGAATGAATTAAACGCAACTCTGAAGATTGGGAGCTCAACGAAGGTAAGGAGTCAGGTATAAACCTTGAGTTTGATTGTGTTAAATCTTTTATGGATACCGATGTTTTTCGTGAAGTTAGCACTAAATATGGACTTGACTCTGAGATAGTAGCTTCTTTTCATGAATCATTTGCTACTCATGTTGATCTCCCTAAGGAGAAGTGGTTTAAATATGATCCTCCCATTGAAGTAAAATAGTAGAACCCATTAAAGCTGAAGAAGAAACCATTACGTATAATGTTGATCCAATTATTCCTACAGCTTATATTGAGAAACCACCTTTTCCTGTTAGGATAAAAGAACATGCTAAAGCTTCAGCTGTAGTCCGTAAGAGTTACACAAGAACACCTACACCCCTCAACAAATTAAAGTTGAACCTAATGTTGCTATGGTTAAAGATCTCTTGGGTGAAAATATTGATGGGCATGTTATTTACTTCTGTAATGAAGCTACTAGAATTGCTAAACCCGATGAAAAAGATAAACATAGACCTGTTGTTGGCATGCCTGTTGTCTCTATTAAAATAGGAGATCATTGCTATCATGGTTTATGTGATTTGGATGCTAGTGTAAGTGCAATCCCTTTTACTTTATATCAAGAAAGTATGAATGATATTGCACCTGCTGAAATAGAAGATATTGATGTTACTATTAAGCTTGCTAATAGAGATACTATCTCACCAATTGGGATCGTTAGAGATGTTGAAGTCTTGTGTGGGAAAATAAAATACCCCACTAATTTTCTGGTTCTTGGTTCCCCACAAGATGATTTTTGTCCCATTATATTTGGGAGACCTTTCTTGAATACTGTTAATGATAAGATAGATTGTGAGAAAGAAACCGTTAGCATAAGTTTCGGGGATGTGTCTCATGAGTTTAATTTCTCCAAATTCCGTAGACAACCTCATGATAAAGAATTGCCTAGTAAAGATGAAATTATTGATCTTGCTTCTATTGTCATGCCTCCTACTGATCCTTTAGAACAATATTTGTTACACCATGAAAATGATATGCATATGAATGAAAGAAATGAAATAGATGAGATATTCTTTAAACAAATGCATGTCTTAAAACACAACTTGCCTGTTGAAACTCTTGGAGATCCTCTACCACCCAAGGGTGATCCTGTGTTCGATCTTAAACAATTACCTGATACTCTGAAATATGCTTATCTTGATGAAAAGAAGATATATCATGTTATTATTAGTGCTAGCCTTTTAGAGCATGAAGAAAAGAAATTATTGAAAACTCTGAGGAAGCACCGTGCCTCTATTGGATATACTCTTGACGATCTTAAGGGCATTAGTCCAACTCAATGTCAGCATAAAATTAATATGGAACCTGATGCTAAACCAGTTGTTGATCACCAGCGACGGCTGAATCCTAAGATGAAAGAAGTGGTAAGAAATGAAATACTAAAGCTTTTGGAAGCAGGTATAATCTATCCTCAGCTGATAGTAGATGGGTAAGTCATGTTCATTGTGTCCCTAAGAAGAGAGGTTACTGTTGTTCCTAATGATAAAAATGAATTGATCCCATAGAGAATTGTCACAGGTTATAGAATGGAAATTGATTTTAGAAAATTAAATAAAGCTACTAGGAAAGATCATTACCCTTTACCTTCCATTGATCAAATGCTAGAAAGACTATCAAAACATACACATTTTTGCTTTCTAGATGGATATTCTGGTTTTTCCCAAATACCTGTGTCACAAGAGGATCAAGAAAAAACTACTTTTACTTGCCCTTTTGGTACCTTTGGTTATAGACGCATGCCTTTTGGTTTATGCAATGCACCTGCTACCTTTCAAAGATGTATGGCTGCTATATTCTCTGACTTTTGTGAAAAGAATGTTGAGGTTTTCATGGATGATTTCTTCGTTTACGGAACTTCTTTTGATGATTGCTTAAGCAACCTTGATCGAGTTTTGTAGAGATGTGAAGAAACTAATCTTGTCTTGAATTGGGAGAAGTGCCACTTTATGGTCAATGAAGGTATTGTCTTGGGGCATAAAATCTCCGAAAGAGGTATTGAAGTTGATAAAGCTAAAGTTGATGCTATCGAAAAAATGTCGTGTCCTAAAGATATCAAAGGTATAAGAAGTTTCCTTGGTCATGCTGGTTTCTATAGGAGATTTATTAAAGACTTCTCCAAAATTTCTAGGCCTCTCACTAATCTTTTGCAAAAAGATGTTCCAATTGTTTTTGATGATGATTGTGTAGAAGCATTTGAAATCCTTAAGAAAGCCTTAATCTCTGCACCTATTGTTCAACCACCTGATTGGAACCTACCCTTTGAAATTATGTGTAATGCTAGTGATTATGATGTTGGTGTTGTTCTAGGACAAAGAGTTGATAAGAAATTAAATGTTATCCATTACGCTAGTAAAACTCTAGATAGTGCTCAAAGAAATTATGGTACTACTAAAAAGAATTTTTTGCAGTTGTGTTTGCTTGTGATAAATCAGATCTTATATTGTTGATTCCAAAGTAACTATTCACACTGATCATGCTGCTATTAAATATCTTATGGAAAAGAAAGATGCTAAACCTAGACTCATTAGGTGGGTTCTCTTGCTACAAGAATTTGATTTACATATTATTGATAGAAAAGGAGCTGAGAACCCCGTAGCAGACAACTTGTCTAGGTTAGAAAATATTCTTGATGACCCACTACCTATAGATGATAGCTTTCCTGATGAACAATTAGCTATTATAAATGCTTCTCGTAGCACTCCATGGTATGCAGACTATGCTAATTTTATTGTTGCTAAATTTATACCACCTAGTTTTACATACCAACAAAAGAAAAAGTGTTTCTATGATTTAAGACATTACTTCTGGGATGACCCACACATTTATAAAGAAGGAGTAGATGGTGTTATTAGATGTTGTGTACCTGAGCATGAACAGGAACAGATACTATGCAAGTGTCATTCCGAGGCCTACGAAGGACACTATGCTGGAGATAGAACTGCACACAAGGTATTACAATCTGGTTTTTATTGGCCTACTCTCTTCAAAGATGCTCATAAGTTTGTCATGTCTTGTGACGAATGTCAAAGAATTGGTAACATTAGTAGACGTCAGGAAATGCCTATGAATTATTCACTTGTTATTCAACCTTTTGATGTTTGGGGATTTGATTATATGGGACCTTTTCCTTCTTCCAATGGGTATACACATATTTTGGTTGTTGTTGATTATGTTACTAAGTGGGTAGAAGCTATTCCAACTAGTAGTGTTGATCCTAACACTTCCATTAAAATGCTTAAAGAAGTTATTTTCCTGATGTTTGGAGTCCCTAGATATTTAATGACTGATGGTGGTTCACATTTTATTCATGGTGCTTTCTGTAAATTGCTTGCTAAGTATGATGTTAACCATATAATTGCATCTCCATATCATCCTCAGTCTAGTGGTCAAGTAGAATTAAGTAACAGAGAAATAAAATTGATCTTGCAAAAGACTGTTAATAGATCTAGAAAGAATTGGTCTAAGAAACTTGATGATGCACTATGGGCTTATAGAACAGCTTATAAAAAACCTATGGGTATGTCTCCATATAAAATGGTATATGGAAAAGCATGTCACTTACCTCTTGAACTAGAACATAAAGCTTATTGGGCAAGTAAAGAGCTCAACTATGATTTCAAACTTGCCGGCGAGAAGAGGTTATTTGACATTAGCTCACTTGATGAATGGAGAACCCAAGCCTATGAAAATGCCAAGTTGTTTAAAGAAAAGGTTAAAAGATGGCATGACAAAAGGATACAAAAGCGTGAATTTAATGTAGGTGACCATGTCTTGCTATACAATTCTTGTTTAAGATTTTTTGCAGGAAAACTTCTCTCCAAATGGGAAGGTCCTTACATTATCGAAGAAGTTTATCGTTCCGGTGCCATCAAGATCAACAATGCCGAGGGCAATAACCCTAAGGTGGTGAATGGGCAAAGAATCAAACATTATATCTTAGGTACTCCCATAAATATTGAAACCAATATTATTAATACCATAACACCGTAGGAGTATATAAGGGAAACTTTCCAGAATGCTCCAAAACCCTGAAAAGGAATAGGTATGTGATACGGTAAGTAAACCGACTCCAAAACTTTCCCAATAGCAATTTTACTCTGTTTTGGAATATTTAAAAAGTTAGGAAAATAAGTAGTCTGAAAAGTGCACGAGGAGGCGACAAGCCGTGGGGGCGCGCCCTACCCCCCTGGGCCCGCCTCCCAGGCTTGTGGCCACCTCGTGTGCCCTCCGGACTCTGTTTTCTCCCTGAATACTTCTTTTGCACGGTAAAAATTCATTATATAAACTCTCGAAAGTTTTGACCACCGTAGCATGGCGATATCCTCAGTTCTTGTTTTGAGCTATTTCTGCAACAGATTTAGAGCAAGATCTCTTTCCAAGAGTCGGTCGAGGAGAGTCGTGTCTCTCACCCGACACCGGACCCAAGAGCATACAGCGAAGCTGAACCCTTTTGGTGGTCAACGGAGGAAGAGATGGAAGCCGACCTGAAAAGAGTGGACGCCATGGAGGAGGATCAAGAAGTCACTTCTCTTCCCCAACCTGATGGCTAGCACGAGGAATTCACGAGCTCAGCCCTGCCTGATTCTGTCAAACCACCCGGTGCTAAGTTTATCTCTTATAATAACATGAAAAAGAGTGTTGCTTTTTCCCCTGCAACCAGGATCCATCCATGGGTGGACGGCGCTCTAACTATCACAGGCAAACTCCGCAGGGAAATTATGGATCTCAAGCAGCAAAATCATAAGCTTGAAGAGGAGAATCACATTCTGAAGGGCATTATTGCCAAGAACATTGCACCACCACCTCCGAAGAAAGAGACTTGAGTACATGGGTATGGGCACTCCCCTTGGCTTATGCCAAGCTTGGGGGAGGTGCCCCAGTATCGTATCACCATCACATCTTTATCATTATCATTTATCTTAGTTCGATCCTTTTAGTTTTATCGTTATCTAGTAGAATAAAAGTTTTGGTATGATTTAGCCTTTGAGTTTTGCTTTGTGTTCCCCCTATGTAATCGAGTCCGAGAGTTATATAATAAAGATTAGTTTTGAGTTGAGGGCTTTGCTTTCTTGCTTTGATAATGAAAAGGAAAAATAATAAAATAAATAAAAATATTATATACACTCTTATGGAAAGTAATGACTTCACATATAAGAAGTATGTCACATGAAATTTGTTGAGGGTTGACAAACATAGTATTGGTCATCATTGCAATTAATAAGAAGTAATAAAGAAAGAGAGTTCTCACATACAAATACACTATCTTGGACATCTTTTGTGATTGAGAGCAATCATTAAAATATTATATGCTAAAAGGTTGATGTTGGACAAGGAAGACAACATAATGGGTATGTTTTCTTATATCCGAATAGAAGTTATATTGTCATGGATCCTCCAACATATTGAGCTTGCTTCTCATCCTATGCTAGCCAAATCTTCTGCACCAAGTAGAGATACTACTTGTGCATCCAAAATCCTTTAACCCAGTTTTGCCATGAGAGTCCACCATATCTACCTATGGATTGAGTAAGATCCTTCAAGTAAGTTGTCATCGGTGCAAGCAATAAAAATTGCTCTCTAAATATGTATGATCTTTTAGTGTGAGGAAAATAAGCTTTATACGAACTTGTGATATGGAAGAAATAAAAGCGACGGACTGCATAATAAAGTTCTTTATCACAAGCGGCAATATAAAGTGACGTTCTTTTGCATTAAGATTTTGTGAATCCAACCATAAAAGCGCATGACAACCTCTGCTTCGCTCTGCGAAGGGCCTATCTTTTATTTTACTTTCTACCTTTATACAAGAGTCATGGTGATCTTCACCCTTCCTTTTATATCTTCTCTTTTTGGCAAGCACTATGTGTTGGGGAAGATCCAGACATATATATCGACTCGGATGTAGGTGTTCATAAATTATTATTGTTGACGTTACCCTTGAGGTAAATGGTTGGGAGGAGAAACCATAAGCCCCTATCTTCCTATGTGTCTGACTGAAGCTTTGATCTCATAAGTATCGCGTGAGTGTTAGCAATTATTAAAGGTTAAATGATGGTTGAGTATGTGAACTTGCTGAATAAAAGCTCTTACATTGACTCTTTCCAATATTAAGATAAATTGCAATTGCTTCAATGACCGAGATCATAGTTTGTTAGTTTTCAATAAAGTTTTTTATTCATACTTTACCTTGTGAATGAATTGTCACTTTAGCATGAGAAGTTATATGACAATATGTTGTTGTTCTAAAGATGATCATGATGCCCTCATGTCCGTATTTTATTCTACCAACACCTCTATCTCTAAACATGTGGACATGATTATCGATTTTGGCTTTCGCTTGAGGACAAGCGAGGTCTAAATTTGGGGGAGTTGATACGTCCATTTTGCATCATGCTTTTATGTTGATATTTATTGCATTATGGGCTGTTATTTCACATTATGGTACAATACTTATGCCTTTTCTCTCTTATTTTACAAGGTTTACACAAAGAGGGAGAATGCCGGCAGCTGGAATTCTGGACCGGAAAGGAGCAAATCTGAGATACCTATTCTGCACAAATCCAAATGTCCTGAAACTTTACGGAGAATTGTTTTGGAATACATAAAAAATATTGGGCAAAGAAACTACAGAAGGGGACCCACTAGGTAGCCACAAGCCTGGGGGCACGCCCCACCCCCGAGGGCGCGCCTCCAGGGCTGGTGGGCCCCCTGGCCATTGTCTGGTGCCCATCTTCTGCTATATGAAAGGTTTTGACCTAGCAAATAAGAAGAAAGTTTTTGGGACGAAGCACCGTCGTCTCAAGGCGGAACCTGGGCAGGAGCAACCTAGGGCTCCGGCAGAGCGATTCTGCTGTGGAAACTTCCCTCGCGGAGGGGGAACTCGAAGCCATCATCGTCACCAACGATCCTCTCATCGAGGGAGGGTCCATCTTCATCAACATCTTCACCAGCACCATTTCCTCTCGAACCCTAGTTCATCTCTTGTATTCAATCTTTGTCTCAAATCCTCAGATTGGTACATGTGGGTTGCTAGTAGTGTTGATTACTCTTCGTAGTTGATGCTAGTTGGTTTATTTGGTAAAAGATCATATGTTCAGATTCTTCATGATATTCAATACCCCTCTGATATTGAACATGAACATGCTTTGTGAGTAGTTACGTTTGTTCCCGAGGACATGGGAGAAGTCTTGTTATAAGTAATCATGTGAATTTGGTATTCGTTCGATATTTTGATGAGATGTATGTTATCCTTCCTCTAGTGGTGTTATGTGACCGTTGACTACATGACACTTCACCATGATTTGGGCCTAGGAGAAGGCATTGGGAAGTAATAAGTAGATGATGGGTTGCTAGAGTGACAGAAGCTTGAACCCTAGTTTATGTGTTGCTTCGTAAGGGGCTGATTTGGATCCATATGTTTCAGGCTATGGTTAGATTTATCTTAATTCTTCTTTCATAGTTGTGGATGCTTGTGAGAGGAGTTAATCATAAGTGGGAGGCTTGTCCAAGTAAGTACAGGACCCAAGCACCGGTCCACCCACATATCAAATTATCAAAGTAACGAACGCGAGTCATATGAGCATGATGAAAACTAACTTGACAATAATTCCCATGTGTCCTCGGGAGCGCTTTGCTTTATATAAGAGTCCGTCTAGGCTTATCCTTTGCTACAAAAAGGATTGGGCCACCTTGTTGCACCTTTGTTACACTTGTTACTTGTTACCCGTTATGAATTATCTTATCACCAAACTATCTGTTACCGATAATTTCAGTGCCTGCAGAAAATACTTTGTTGAAAACCGCTTGTCATTTCTTTCTGCTCCTCGTTGGGTTCGACACCCTTACTTATCGAAAGGACTACGATTGATCCCCTATACTTGTGGGTCATCATGCACAAGTGTCAAAAGGAATGAGTGTTGGAATTGAATTAACCAAGAACTTACCAATCACTGCGTCAGGTTGCTCATAGACTTCTTCCACATCGACATGATTCACATGCTCCTTAGTGAAAGGATTGGGCTTCTTGCCTCAAGAATTCCCATTACCATTCCCATTCTGCATCTCGGGACAATTGTTGGAGTAGTGCCCTGTCTTCTTGCACTTGAAGCAGGTGATGTGACTCAAATCTTTCTTCATCGGTGCAGAAGAGCTGAAATGCTGTTGATTGCCATTTCCTCCATTGCCATTGCCATTCCCATGCTTGTGGCCATGGTGGTTGTGTCCATTTCCTCCATGCTGAAAGTGACCTCCATGGTAATGATGATGTCCTCCCAACTTATTGTTGCCTGATCCAGAACTTCCTGAGTACGGGTTGTAGCAGGGTTTCTGCTGAACTCCAGACTTGTACTTTCCCTGTTCGTACTTCATCTTACGGTTCTCCATCTGCTGGTGTTTGCCTTCGATAATGGTAGCCTTGTCAACCAGCTCCTGGTAGTTCACAAAGGTCACCATAGTCAACTGAACTCCCAACTTGTCATTCAGTCCCTCCAGAAACTTCTCCTATCTGGCTGCATCAGTGGCCACCTCATCTGGGGCATAACGGGCCAACCTACTTAACTCATCAACATACTGAGATACTGTGCGTCCTCCCTTGCGCAAGCTGCAAAACTCCTTCTTCTTCAGACTCATGGCTCCAGCTGAGACATGAGCAGTGTGGCATGCCTGCTAGAACTGAGTCCAAGTCACACTCTCCATGGGGTACGTGGTGGTGTAGTCCTCCCACCATGCAGCTGCAGGTCCATCCAGCTGGTGGGCGGCAAACCTCACCTTCTCAGCGTCATTGCATCCTACTGTGACCATCTCCCTTCCTATCTTGCAGAACCAGTCATCTGCAACAATCGGCTCGGTGCTGCTTGAAAACACTGGTGGGTTCAGCCTCAGAAAACGGGTAAGGCTATCCACTTGGGGTGGCGGCTGTGGGTTGTTGTTCTTCTGGTTCTGGTACTGGATGAGCATCTGCATGAGAGCATTCTGGTTCTGGATCAACTGGGTGAGTTCTAGTGGAAATTTGGATCCCGAGTCATGTCTCAGAGGCATCTGGTGGGTTTAGAGTGGATGAGAAATTAGAATAGAATAAGGGCCTAATGAGTAAAATCACACTACCCATATGCACATGATAGCAATAAAACTTCAAATCACACCAATTTAATTTCAATCAAATAAGTTCACATGAATAATCAAACCTAAGGTAAACCATGTCACAATATTTGACATGGTCTCCCAAATGAATAAAACTAACCGAATAACGAAATCGAATTCTTAAACTCTCATGGTAGTATAAAATCTAACTCTCATCGGATGATGACAGATCCATCATGTTGATGTCGGGTGTTCTTGCATCACTCTCAGTGTCGTCATCTCCAAGCTCGTCATCCTGGTCCTTGTCCTGACCGACATAAGCACCATAAGAGTGATCCTCCTAGATGTTTTCCCCCTTATCCAGCTTCTCCTCGGCTCCTCAAGCTGAAACTTCAGGTCATCGATCTTATTTTGCAGTGCGTCGATCTCTCCCTCGTGCTTGATGTGAGCGTCCTGGAGCTCCTCCTCGAGCTCGGCCTTGCGGGTCATGAGGTTCTTGGTGACGATCATGTTGTGTGGTCCAGCTCTACCTCCATCCTGCGAACCTGCTCCTCCATGTCTTGGATATGGGATGCTATCATTTCGTCCTCCAGGGTACGCACCACTTCTCCATTCGAGTCGCGGTGCCCGTACATGACAAAGGAGGTCTTATTGAGGTCCTCGCCGTACTCCTCCCGAATGCGTGCAAGAGCAATGTGAGCGGCAATGCCCATGCCCAGGCCCCATGATGAAGTACCCAGATAGAAGTTAATGGGCTCGGTGGGGACTCCGATGATGCGTCCGGGGATACGGACATCGATCCTCCAATGATTCTCCTTGGGCAAGGTGGCCGTGAAGGTTCCAGTGAGTGTGGGCAGCGCGATCTTCAGATGCTTCACGATCTTCATCAGCTGCCGTCCAAAGGGCATGGTCTCATTGGGCTGCTCAAACTCATCAATGGTGGCCGACATCTACATTTTGAAAGAGAGGATAAATTACTAATGAAGCAGAGAAAAGTACGAGACCAAAGGATATATAGGGAAATTATAAAAATAATGTTTTTATTCTATGGCTTTCCATTTTTTAGGGGTCACGTCCTATAGTCAACGTGCACTCTGATACCATCTTGTAGCGACCCAAAGCGGTAAGGATCAAAGTCTCTGTGTTTACCGTGCTAGTCCCTGGATCGACTTGCTAGCACACACAGTACTCGAGAAAATAACAGAAATAACACACATCTCTTTATTACATCAATAGTCCAGGAGCAATACAATTTATTACAAAGATATGGCATAAGGCCAAATAAAACAAAAACTGCGGAAGCATAGAAGTAAATGAGTCCATCAACTCCATGAGCAAAAGTTGAGTGTAGAACATCGACCTATCGCCCCTTAATCCTGGTCGCATATATCTGCAACGTGATAAGTTGCAGCCATATAGGTCAGTACATTGAATGTACTGGCAAGTCACATCATAAGTATAATGAACCTATTTGTACATGCAATTTGGCTGGTGGAAAGCTCTAAGTTAAATTTTGCATAAAGATAATTTTGCCCTGTTATAAAAGATATTATTCTACCACTACAAAGTAGCATATGATTGAGATGGTACCCCCATCACAATCTATTCCCAAAGTTTAATTAAACCCAATGATTTAATTAAGGATGATGAGATCTCCCGAGATTTCCACTACTAAAAGCTCAAATTGTCCATAACCGGGAACACGGCTAATCGATTAGATTTACACTCTGCAGAGGTTACACACTTTTCCCCACAAGACTCGACCACCTCCATGATCGGAAGATCAAGACATGGTCTTTTGAAAGTATTCCCCCTTAACCCACGGATAGGCTGGTACACATACGTATTCTACATCAGCTAGCCTATCCCGGAAGTGGTCACAGTATCTACTCAACTAACCCAGAGCCCATAATGGCTTGTGGCTACACACGTAAGCTTCTAGGCATGAAAAATATGTTTGATCCCTTTGATCCTGAGCGGATGGACCACTAGTGTGCACTCCCATGGAGTCCCCATGAATGCTGCCAATGTACTTCGCCACCATTCAAACCAATTCCGCCCAGGTAGTTCATTAATTATCTTATGTCCTATTTACTAAATTGTCACTCATACTTTATAATGAATCACTCCCCAATCCACGTCTACTTTAGCAAAGCAATATAATTTAAAATGGTGGCGACAATGATGTAAGATTCAGACCTACCTCGATGAACTACTGGGTGTAAAGCATAGCCATCCGGCATGATTTCCTACCTTGCAATCCTACCACAAAGGACTAAGTGCATATAAAAACATAGGTAATGAAAACATGATCAAGATGTAAACTTGCCTTGCTACTGCTGGTTCAACTCTAGAGAATGATAATATTTGGCTTCGCACTCCGGACAATCTATTGCCAAAGTAAATAAACATACATAAGCAATCATTTCAGAGAACCAAAATAACATGCAACAAGGAAAGGCTCAGAAAATCCAAATGAAAATACTCATCTATCACAAAGTTTTCTATGTGCAAAACAACATGTGACATATGGTTCAAAATGTGATGTGAAATCATGCGCATACAAGACATAGTACTAAAACTATCATGGACAAATACTAATTGTGTGAAAAATACCGTGAGATTGGTCCAAGTCATAAGGTCTGGCAACGGTGACAAAGTGCAAAAAGAAACAATCCAAACGGATCTACGGTTTAGGAGATATGGCCAAATAAAGATTGAATTCAAATCTGAATGAATTCAAATTTGGAAGTAGCCAATAGTTTTCAGAGATGAGTTCTCTGGATAGATCTAATCAAGACGAACAATTTTCTGCTGGTTTCGTCTAGTTTGGATCTATGGTTAAAAAGTTGTGGTTAAATGAAGTTTAGGGGGAAATCTGGAAAAGAAAACGGACAGGTACTCGGCCACGTGGCTATACGCGATTGGACGGAAGGTGTCCGCTGTGTAACTAAACCAGCGAACGACCGGCAACTAAGAAAAATGCTTGGCCACAGATAAATAAAAGAAAATCGGCCAGTTGTTTTAAAATAAAACTGGGTTAACCGCGTACTGGTTCGCTGCTAAAATTGAAAAAAAAAACTATTCTACGCTGTCGGTGATAACCCACAAGTATAGGGGATCGTTTGTAGCCTTTTTCGATAAATAAGAGTGTCGAACCCAACGAGGAGCTCAAGGTAGGATTTATATTCCCTTCAAGTTCTATCGACCACCGATACAACTCTACGCGCGCTTAACGTTCGCTTTACATAGAACAAGTATGAAACTATTTTGTAGGTGATAGGATAGGTTTGCAAGAATAAAACTAGAGGTAATTACCGAGAATAAAACTATGAATAATTTGCAAGATAATAAAAGTTAGTTGTTTAGTAGAAAGGTTTTTGTCACACAAGAAATTTATTTGTACCTGGACAACCGATAACTAGACCGGTAATCATTATTGCAATTTTATATGAGGGAGAGGCATGAGCTAACATATTTTCCGTACTTGGATCATATGCACTTATGATTGGAACTCTAGCAAGCATTCGCAACTACCAAAGATCATTAAGGTAAAACCCAACCATAGCATTAAGTATCAAGTCCTCCTTACTCCCATACGCAACAACCCCCTTACTCGGGTATAAGCTTCTGTCACTCTCGCCACCCACTATAAGAGAATCATGAATGTATTACAACACCCTACAGCGGGGATCCCACATGCTTGCGCGACATGGAGGGCACCATAGGACAGCACCAAAATAAAACATACAACTCAAACCAATCACGATCATCAATCAACCCATAGGACAAAACGAATCTACTCAAACATCATAAGATAGCCAAACATCATCAAGAAATAATATATAGCATTAAGAACCATGTTTAAGTAGAGATTACAGTAGGGAGAAGAGGTGTTACACCGCTGCATAGAGGGGGAGATAGTTGGCAGTGACAGTGGCGAAGTTGTTGGTGTAGATCACCCTCATGATGGTTGCCTCGGCGGTGTTCCGGCCCCACCGGGAGAGAGGGCGAGAGAGCCCCCCTCCTTCTTCTTACTTGGCCTCCCCCAAGATGGAAGGAGAGTTTCCCCTCTATTCCATGGCCACCATGGCGGCCGGAGGAGTGAGAGCCCCTCCGAGATTGGATTCTCTCTCTGTTCTCTTCTGTTTTGCGTTCCTGGCTTCTGGCCGAAAACCATTTCTTAAATTCCCGTAGATCCGTAACTCTGATCGGGCTGAAATTTTAACACGATTTTTTTCCCGATATTATCTTTCTTGTGGTGAAAGGGGGTCAACCGACCTACGAGGGGCTCACTACCCACCACGTCACGCCCTACCCCCCTGGGCACGCCCTAGTGGGTAGTGGGGCCTTCGAGCATCGTCTTGCGTTGATTCTTCTTCCCAAAAATCACATATATTCTAAAATAAATATCCGTATATTTTTATCGTGTTTGGACTTTGTTTGATATGGATATTATGCGAAACAAAAAACATGCACCAAATAGGAACTGGCACTGGGCACTAGATCAATATGTTAGTCCCATAAATAATATAAAATGTTGCCAAAAGTATATAAAAATTGTAGAATATTGGCATGAAATAATCAAAAATTATAGAAATGACGGAGATGTATCAGCATCCCCAAGCTTAATTCTTGCTCGTCCTTGAGTAGGTAAATGATAAAAAAGATAAATTTTGATGTGGAATGCTACCTAGCCTAATCTTGATCATATAATCTAATCATGGCATGAATGTTAAGACATGAGTGATTCAAAGCAATAGTCTATATTTTGACATAAAGACATCAATACTTAGGCTTCCAACAAAACAATCATGTCTTTCAAAATATCAATGCTAAAGAACGCTATCCCTACAAAATCATATAGTCTTGTCATGCTCCATCTTCTTAACACAAGGTATTTATCATGCACAACCCCGATGACAAGCCGAGCAATTGGTTCATACTTTTTAACGCGCTTCAGCTTTTTCAACCCCCACACAATACATGAGCACAAGTCATGAACATAGCACTATGGGTGGAATAGAGTATGATGATAGGGGTAAATATGGAGAAGATAAAAAGGTAAGGAAGTCTCACATCGACGCAGCTAATCAACGAGCTATGGAGATGCCTATCAATTGATGTCAATGCGAGGAGTAGGGATTGCCATGCAATGGATGCACTAAGAGCTATAAGTGTATGAAAGCTCAATATGAAAACTAAGTGGGTGTGCATCCAACTTGCTTGCTCAAGACCTCGGGCAATTGAGGAAGCCCATCATCGGAATATACAAGCCAAGTTCTATAATGAAGAAACATAGGAGACTCTCTATATAAAAACATGGTGCTAGACTGAAGCACAAGTGTTGTAAAAGGATAATAACATTGCCCCTTCTCTCTTATTCTCTCATTTTTATTTTGTTTTCTTTTTTCGTTTTTTTCTTTTTTTGGGCTCTTTTCGGCCTTCTTTTTTTCCTTCTTTTTTTATTTTGTCCGAAGTCTCGTCTCGACTTGTGGGGGAATAATGGTCTCCATATGATGAGGACATCAATACCATTGTTACACCCACAGCCCCTGTTGCTATACATATTGGACCAATCACTAGAGCTCGCGCACACCAATTGAATTACCAGGTACTTTCGTTTCTTGGTAACAATTCTAATGTTCATGAGAATATGATGCTGCCTAAATTGGATACATTTGTGTTGATTACTAATGAAGGGCCTAGCATGGACAAGAGGGATAAACAATGGAGCATAAACAAGCATGGAGACGAAGGCGCGTGTGAAGGGAACCATAACGGCGTTTCTAGTGCAGATTTCAGTACTTTGAAGCCTCCTTGATGACATACAAGGACATTGACGAAATATACAAGATGCCCTTTCATACATTTCGTCCATAGCTTAGAATAGGTGTTGTGCCACCTTATTTTTGGGCCAGGCCCATGTAATTTCAAAATACTTGAGTATAGGTTGTTTTTAGAGTCTGTATGTGTGGGGAAACAAGAGTTAGGGTTGGTTTCTGACCCCTCCTCCAAGGGGTCACGAAATTCCCCTCTCTTCCTCCATATATACATCCCTTAGGGCGTCGTTTGGACTTTGGGTTTTGTTTAGATTAAAGTTCGCCATAGCTGCAACTCGCATACTTCATTTATGTTCAACGACCAGACAAGATGTCACGGAACCCCACTTTCATCAATAAAGCTTTCCTCTTATATTGGCAATATCCAGATTGCAATCTCAGTTTCTTGCTTGTTCTTCGTTTGCTCGCAGGAAATAGACCCTCGTGGTCAGGTTGATCGTGCTCCGGCGTGGTCAATAACCCCTCAGAACTTGGTTTAGCGATTGCTAAGGCACGACGTCTTCGCATGTTCGTAGTCGGATCATCAATGTCGACTCCCACAAAAAATGATAGCTATCTCATCGAAACATCGGGACACCTTCGCCTCTATCAAGTGGTATCACATACCACTACAAACAAAGGATGATTGGGAAAACATGACGAAGGAGCTTCATGATAAATTTTAGCAAATGTTAGGTCAACAGGTGGAAGACATGATGGCCAGCTTTGGAAAGGCACTGGAGAGAGTTGATGACATTGAGAAGACAATTGACACCAAGTTGGACACCAAGTTCGATGAGGTACTCGCACGTCTACCACAACCACCACCCGCATCTGCTGCACCATTGCAACAACATCAACAACCACCAGGCCGCGATCCAGCAGGGTGAGCGCAGCGTGTTCCTCTTGAGCCAGGACAAACTTCTGGTGCTGCTATTACTGTTGTTGATGCTTCTGTTGATCCTGGTGCTACTGCAGATGAGGATGACTATTACGAGGATGAGGTTAATAAAAATCAGAACTACGTGCAACCACCAGCACCACCACCAGGTTGTCCTCATGCATATAATCGCAAGGGTAGGGCTGCACGACCACCTCAGGTATGAGATCATGACCATCTTCCTAAACTAAAGTTGAATATTCTAACTTTTGAGGGTAGATACGTTCCTGATATATATCTTACTTGGGAGTTAGAAACTGAACAACATTTTACATGTTTACAATATCCCGAGGAGAGACGTGTTGCTGCTCCTGTTTGTGCGTTCACTAGTTTTGCTTGTGTGTGGTGGTCTGAACATTGTAGATTATATCCTATTCCAGCTACTTGGGCTTCTTTGAAAACTGATATGCGTACTCGTTGGGCTCCACCATATTATCAACGTGAATTACTTCAAAAACTGCAGTGTTTAAGACAAGGAAAAAATTATGTAGATTAATATTATCAGGAATTACAAACTGACATGATTAGATGTGGTATTGTTGAGGATAATGAGTCTATACTTGCATGTCTTATGGGTGGATTAAATAGAGAGATTCAGACCATTTTAGAATATAAGGAGTATAACAATATCACTCGTTTATTCCATCATGCTTGCAAAGCTGAACGTGAAGTGCAGGATCGATAGGCATTGGCACGGACTAACTTTTCTGCAGGTCGAACTTCTTCATGGACACCGCGTGCATCCTCTACTTCCACACATTCTGCTACACCAGCACCTCCATCGGCTGCCACATCCAACTGTGATACAATAAAGCTGGCACAACCACCACTATCTGCCAAGAGCACACCTTTCGGGCTTGCACAGAGCTCTTCTTCATCCATGGCATCAACAAGGCAAACACATGATATTATTTGTCGTTGATGCAAGGGTGGAGGTCATTATGCGAGAGAATGCCCATCTAAGCGTGTGATGATTGCTACTAAGGATGTTGGGTATGAGTCCGCTTGTGACTATGATGAGGAGACTTTGGCTCTTATTACAAGTGAAGAACACGGTGGAGATGATTCTGAACAAGAGACGCAGTACATGGTTGCTGAAGACGCTGACAGATATGAAACTTTAGTTGCTCAACGTATTTTGAGTGTGCAGGTTACACAAGCTAAGCAAAATCAGAGGCACAATTTGTTCCACACAAAGGGAGTTGGGAAGGAACGTTCTGTTCGTGTCATCATAGATGGAGGGAGCTGCAAAAACTTGGCTAGCATGGAGATGGTGGAGAAGCTGTCTCTCACCACAAGACCACATCCGCATCCTTACTACATCCAATGGTTCAACAAAAACAGCAAGGTTAAGGTAACATGTACTGTTCGTGTGCATTTTAGTATCGCTACATATGCTGATTATGTTGATTGTGATGTGGTACCCATGCAAGCATGTTCTTTATTTCTTGGTAGACCATGGCAATTCGATAAAAAATTTGTACACCATAGTAGAAACAATTAGTATACTCTTGTTCATAAGGATAAACATATTACTTTGCTTCCTATGACTCCTGATTCCATTTGGAAAGATGATATAATCGAGCTAGTAAAGCAAAACAGGAGCAAAATAAGAGTGAGAATCAAATAATGGCAAAAGAATTTGAGCAACAAATGAAACCTAATAATAAACCATCTAGTGTTGCTTCTGAAATTAAATTGAAAAGTGGATGTTTACTTGCCACCAAATCTGATATTGAAGATATAGATTGCAGCAAATCTATTTGCTATGCTTTTGTGTGCAAAGAGGCATTATTTTCATTCGAGGACGTGCCTTCCTCTTTACCTCCTGCTGTCACTAACATTTTGCAGGAGTTTGCTGACGTCTTTCCACAAAACGTGCCACTGGGATTACCACCTATTCGAGGGATTGAGCATCATATTGACTTAATTACCGGTGCATCGCTACCCAACCGTGCACCATACCATACCAATCCAGAGGAGACGAAGGAGATTATGCGTCAAGTATAGGAGCTGCTCGACAAAGGTTATATACGCGAATCCCTTAGTCCTTGTGTTGTTCCTATTATTCTAGTGCCAAAAAAGGATGGTACATCATGTATGTGTGTTGATTGTAGAGGCATATACATACTGGACCCACAGCCCCTACTGCTATACATACTGGACCAACCACTAGAGCTCATGCACGCCAATTGAATTATCAGGTACTTTCGTTTCTTGGTAACAATTGTAATGTTCATGAGAATATGATGCTGCCTAAATTGGATACATTTGTGTTGATTACTAATGAAGGGCCTAGCATGGACAAGAGGGGTGAACAATGGAGCATAAAGAAGCATGGAGATGAAGGCGTGCGTGAAATGAACCAGAACGGTGTTTCTAGTGCAGATTTCAGTACTTTGAAGCCTCCTTGATGACATACAAGCACATGGATGAAATATACAAGATGCCCTTTCATATATTTCGTCCATAGCTTAGAATAGGTGCTGCGCCACCTTATTTTTGGGCCAGGCCCATGTAATTTTGAAGTACTTGAGTATAGGATGTTTTTAGAGTCTGTATGTGTGGGGAAACAAGAGTTAGGGTTGGTTTCGGACCCCTCCTCCAAGGGGTCACGAAATTCCCCTCTCTTCCTCCACATATACAGCCCTTAGGGCGTTGTTTAGACTTTGGGTTTTGTTTAGATTAAAGTTTGCCATAGCTGCAACTCGCGTACTTCATTTTTGTTCAACGACCAGACAATGATGTCACAGAACCCCACTTTCATCAATAAAGGTTTCCTCTTATATTCGCAATATCCAGATTCCAATCACGTTTCTTGCTTGTTCTTCGTTTGCTCGCAGGAAATAGACTCTCGTGGTCAGGTTGATCATGCTCCGGCGTGGTCAATAACCCCTCGAAGATGGTTTAGCGATTGCTAAGGTGCGATGTCTTCGCATGTTCGTAGTCGGATCGTCAAAGTCAACTCCCACAGAAAACGATAGCTATCTCATCGAAACATCGGGACACCTTCGCCTCTATCACCATCATCCTTTCCTCACTGGGACAATTCTCTAATAATGAGTATGATGATCATCAAACTTCTATTTACTTAACAACTCAAAAAATTACAACTCGGTACTAGAACAAAATATGGCTTTATATGAATGCCTCTGGCAGTGTACCAGGATGTGCAATGATCTAGCATGGCAAAGATATCAAAAAAAGGACAAGCCATGAAAATATCATGCTAGCTATCTTACGATCATGCGAAGCAATATAACAATGAATGCTCAAGTCATAAAAACCGAACGGTGGAAGTTGCATGGCAATATATCTCGGAATGGCTATGGAAATGCCATAAAAGGTAGGTATGCTGGCTGTTTTGAGGAAGATATAATGAGGCTTATGTATGATAGAGCGTATCATATCACGGGGTTTGGATGCACAGGCGAAGTTTGCACCGACTCTGTCGGTGAGAAAGGGCAATGCACAGTACCGAAGAGGCTAGCAAATTGTGGAAAGGTAAGAGTGTGTATAATCCATAGACTCACATTAGTCATAAAGAACTCACATACTTATTGTGAAAGTTTATTAGCCCTCAAAGCAAAGTACTAATATGCTTGCCCCTAGGGGGATAGATTGGTAGGAAAATACCATCGCTCATCCCCGACCGCCACTCATAAGGAAGACAATCAATAATAAATCATGCTCCAACTTCTTAGCATAACAAGAGACTATGTGTGCATGCTTCGGGAATCACAAACCTTAACACCAATATTCTTACTAAACCACAATCATTCACTAGTACCTCCCACATATTACCATCTCTATATCGCAAAACTATTGCAAGGAATCAAACATATCATATTCACTGATCTACAAGTTTTATGTAGGATTTTATGACTAACCATGTCAATGAACAATTCCCGTTGACTCTCTAAATAGATATAAGTGAAGCAAGAGAGTTTAATTCTTTCTACAAAAGACTTGCCCATGATCTAACAAGTATAAGTGAAGCTAAAGAGCATTCTACAAATAACAATTTTCTATCTGTAGAGAAACCGGCAATCCAAACTTCAAATGACATAAGCGAAGCACATGAAGCATTATGTAAAGCCATACTCAAAAGATATAAGTGAAGTGCATAGAGCATCCTATAAATCAACCAAGGAGTATCTCATACCAGCATGGTGCATTATTAAAATAAAAATAAAAAGCATACGACACTCCAAGATTTACGCATATCACGTGAACAAAACAAAAACCGAAACATACTGATACTTGTTGAAGAAAGATGGGATGCCTTCTGGGGCATCCCCAAGCTTAGACGCCCGAGTCTCCTTGGGTATTAACTTGGGGTGCCTTGGGCATCTCCAAGCTTGAATTCTTGCCTCTCCTTCTTCTCCTCATATCGAGACCTCCTCGATCTTCGAACACTTCATCCACACAAAACATAACAAAACCTCCGTGAGATCCGTTAGCATAATAAAACAAATCACTACTTTAAGTATATTTGCAAACCCATTCATATTTTATTTTTGCATTATACCTATTGTATTCTAACTTCTCCATGGCTTATACCACCCGATGCAATCCATAGTTCCATCAAAACTAGCAAAACAATGCATCAAAAACAGAATCTGTCAAAAACAGAACAGTCTATAGCAATCTGAACATTGACCATACTTCTGTAACTCCAAAATTCTAAAAAATAGGAAAACTAAAAAATTTGCATAGCAGTATTGTTTAAAAAAATTAGAAACTTTTGATGTTCCGGTAAAAAATGTAAATTCACGCACTACATCTAAAGTTTCTATTTTTGCACCGCACATACCAAACAAGCAATCTAAACATCCTAAAGGAAAATCTTTGGACATTATTTTTATAATACAATGGATTTGTACACGGGGATAATTATTTTTCTTGAAAATTTTCTATAATTCAAGATTCACAAAGTTTCCATCGGCATGAACAAAGTTCAAGGAGCCCCCCCCCCCCACTTCAACGGTGCTCGTCTTTCTCACTTTCACTTTTTTTTTAAAGTTTAAGGTTCCCCTCGATTTTTTTTGTTTTTAAACTTTATAAAAGTACACAACAGAATAAAATGACTCTCTAAAACTTCCGGGTTGTCTCCCTAGCAGCGCTTTCCTTAAAGCCATTAAGCTAGGCATAAAGTGCTCAAGTAATTGATCCACCTGGATCCCAAGGTAGTATATCAAAGCCAATTTTAATTAACAATGATTTGTAATTTAGTAGTGAGCACAAAGCAACATATATCATGCAATGACGAAGTCAAACTCTCTTCCTATGCATCGGCATGTCATAAAAGAACAATTCATGCACACATAATAAAGGTCGATACATAGCATAAACAGTTTCTTGCAATTTTATTGTGTTGGAAACATAGAGAGGTTGAGATGTGGTTCCTCTCTCATAATAATTGCAAGTAGGAGCAGCATGCACATGCATATTATATTCATCAAAATCATCGTGTGTAATAGTAAAATGCAACCTATCAATATAATCCTTAATAAGAGCAAACTTCTCTGATATAGTGTAGTTGAGAGAATTCAAAAAGATAATAGTACTATCATGTGTGGATGCAATAGCAACAATTTCATGTTTAACATAAGGAACTATAACAAGTTCATCTCCATAAGCATCATTCATATTGGCATCTTGGCCACAAGCATCAAGTTCATCAAAAAGGGATATTTCAAATGAATCAACGAGATTATAGCAATCATCATAGCATTCATCCTTCGGTAAGCATGAAGGGAAATTAAATAATGTACGAGTTGAAGAGTTACTCTCATTAGAAGGTGGGCGCGGGTGATCAATCTGCTCTTCCTCCTTTTGTTCTTCGCTCTCCTTACCATCTTTTTCATCTAATGAGCTCACAATTTCAGCAATTTCTTCTTCCATAGTTTCCTGCAAAATATTAGTCTCTTCTTGAACAGCAAAGACTTTCTCAACAAATGCATCAATATCGGCATTGTATTTATAATTCTCATAGCAATATTTAAGTATAGCAAAATTTTAAGGTCTATAAACAGCATCATCAAAATCTTCATACTTTGCAAACAAATATTCAATTTCATAAGCACCCTGAAAAGCAACAAATTCTTCTATTCATTCCACATCATAGTAATCATATATACCATTAGCATAAGAAGCCAAGGTTTCATTATCATTAAATTCACATAAAAAGGGAAGGTGTGGAGCCTTCATCCTAGAGCAGCAAGTGTAATCATATCTCAAGCATAAATCCCAAGCATACCATTGCAAATAATCAATTTGATCTCATAAGAGTTTTCCTTTTTGAGTCAAGCGATAATCCCTAAAGTATTCACATTGATCCAACGTGTCTCCCATTATCAAGTTAAACAGGGTTTTCTCAGGATTATCAAAGTAGTGTTTAATATTTTCCACATAACGAGCATCGAGGGTTTTAGTAGGTTCCCCATATCCATGAGTAGCAGGTACAACTAATTTTTTTGGTATTTCGTGTTCCGTATCCATAACTAAAGATAGAGAGCAACTTAGAATAGAAAATAAAAACTAATTAGTGATAAAGCAAACAAGCACACACGAGAATATTCACCCCACTCTATTACTCCCCGGCAACGGCGCTAGAAAAAGGTCTTGATAATCCACAAGTATAGGGGATCGTTTGTAGACTTTTTCGATAAATAAGGGTGTCGAACCCAACGAGGAGCTAAAGGTAGGATTTATATTCCCTTCAAGTTCTATCGACCACCGATACAACTCTACGCGCGCTTAATGTTCGCTTTACATAGAACAATTATGAAACTATTTTGTAGGTGATAGGATAGGTTTGCAAGAATAAAACTAGAGGTAATTACCGAGAATAAAACTATGAATAATTTGCAAGATAATAAAAGTTAGTTGTTTAGTAGAAAGGTTTTTGTCACACAAGAAAGTTATTTGTACCTGGACAACCGATAACTAGACCGGTAATCATTATTGCAATTTTATATGAGGGAGAGGCATGAGCTAACATATTTTCCGTAGTTGGATCATATGCACTTATGATTGGAACTCTAGCAAGCATTCGCAACTACCAAAGATCATTAAGGTAAAACCCAACCATAGCATTAAGTATCAAGTCCTCTTTACTCCTGTTGGGGATATAACTATTGAGTATAAACCCCCAGGAGGGGGCGGGTTATGCTCATAGTGATTTACCTGTATTGAAGCCCATGAAGACATAAGAAGATGGCGACTTACGAAGGAGACTTAATAAGAAGGCCCAAAGCCCAAAGGCGAGTTAGGGCCCATAGATGTAAACCGCCATAAGTATATGACTTGTATTGTAAGATAGGAAAGAGTGGATACCGAGCCGGACACGATTATGAGCCGGCCGGGATTCTATGAACCACCGGGCGTCAACCTGTGTATATAAAGGGACGACCCAGCGGCGGTTTAGGGAGGGGAAACAACAGATCGAGAGCCAGGTTAAGCGTATTCGCTCCATGGTTGTCGAAACCCTAGCAATACCACCTCAAACTGGATTAGGCCTTCACCTTCACCGCAAGGGGCCGAACCAGTATAAACTCCCCGTGTCCTTTGTCCTGATTAACCCCTTTAAACTAACCTCATTGCGATGGCTCCACGACTAAGTCCTCACACTAGGACATCTGCCGTGACTATTCCACGACAGTTGGCGCCCACCGTGGGGCCAGCGCACGGTGGTTTCGAGTTCTTGAAGGGCAACTTCGAAGGGATCAAGGGATACGTTGTGGGCCGGATGACCAAGAGTCATCGCGGCAAGCTCTACATCGACGATGAAGGCTGGGGCCCCGAGGCCGGCTCAATTGAGTACGGGTACCGGGTCCCCTTCGGTGGAATTCACGTCTTCATTGGCAAGATCGGCGAACCGGGCCCTGAGCCGGACACCTGCACCGACATCATCGAGACAGCTCAGCGTGCAAAACCCGCCCGAGTTCAGCCCGCCATGAGTCGTGCCTTCGTGGGATTCACCAATGGTGCGGAATCTGAGGATAAATCGGTATTTGACGGTGAGACAGTTGTTTATTCTGATGGCGAGTCATCCACCGGTGAAACCGAGTCATTGTACCAACTGCAAGACGGTCGGCTTGGGGGCTGTTCCGATGGCGATAGTATTCCGGACCCCTACGAGCCGCCGAACCGGGTTGCAATCTTCATGGCTAGTACGCAGCCAGTGCAGCACTCTTCAACTGCAGCGGCATTGATTTCCGGGTCAGCAGCGGCGACGGTAGCCGGGGCAGGAGGCCCTGCGCGCCCGCCGGCTCAAGTCTTGTCCGGTTTACTAGACGCCTTGGCAACACTGCTGACAATGGAGGTTAACCCAGATAATCAAGATCAGCATAACGCGGAAGGAAAGATAGCCTTGGAATGTGAAGAAGGTGATGCGGCTTATGCTGAGTCGGTTTGTGCAACGGAGGAGTTAAATTTTTACAAGGACAATGTTGATCCGGCGGATATGACGTCTTTGAAAAAGCCAACTACAGAGCATGATCCAGTTTTGAAGTTTAAATTGGCAGATGACACTAAGATGGTTGATTTTGTTCCTGGCGATTCATCCAAGTAGTTCAGCACCCCTGCTAAAGCAGGGCCTCTGTCGTTTTTTCTTAATGAGTCTTTGGTTACTTGGGGGCTTTCGGCTTATGAGCGAAGTTATGATTACCCTTTGAACCGGCTTATAAGCCAATTGAAAAAAAAAACTTGGGGGCTTGCTACTCAGGTTAAAGGTACCAAAGAGAGTCTGTTGCAAAATCACAGCTCAAACATAGGTCCCCTTGAGCATAGCTCAAAAATATTACTTGGGGGCTCCTTGATTCTAAAGAACAAAGAGTTTGTATAACCCTTGTAATAGGCTTAAAAGCCAGGCTTGGAAGCCAGGTGTATTCACCTAAAACCCTGGGTTATCCTGCCTTTTTAAGTAAGCCACTCCGCCCAGGTATTCCTGGAATGACCCGCCGAATGTTTGGCAAGTCAATATTATACAGACCCTGAACTTGTCAAAGTTAAAACGACGATTGGTTATGTGAGGTCCATCTTATAAGGTTTGTATATAGGTTTAACTCAGTGGCTGTGCGGCCCGTGAAAGCACTCGATTTTCGGCCTGGCAGCCCATGAAAAGCCTCGTTTTTTCGTTTGTTTTATTCCACAGTTTTTTTAGGTTTATTTGATGAGGCTTATAATGCTTTATGATCATAATTCATCCGGTGTTTATTAACCCGGCCTGGTTTTTGACTATAAGTCGCCAGTATGAGATAAGATAACATTCGGTGTTTATTAACCCGGCCTGGCTTTTGACAATAAGTCGCCAGTATGAGATAAGATAATATCCGGTGTTTATTAACCCGGCCTGGTTTTGTTCATAAGCCAAGCAATCTATGATAATTACCAGTGCTCAAAGTTTGGGTTCTCCCCCTTACTACACCGGTTTGGTAAACCAACAGTGTGATCAAATATCACAGGTATGATATATTTCAAATTTGGTTATTCTTAAAGTCCAGCCTTGGGTATAAGCTATGTTAGTTTCCATGGTTTTATATTGGGCGTTATGACCAGTCCAGCGGTAAACCGCCAGGACACTTTTAATCCGTTGCATGCAGGAGCAGATTCCACATTGTTAATATTATAAGCATAAGTGGCATATCTTAACATGGTGGATTAGCAGTGTCATGCAAAGTAAATATGCACGATGGCATAGCAGAACAAGAGTTTAAGCTAGCCTATTACAAGGCGTTTGGTGCCCAAAAGAATAATTGTTTTAACAAGTCTTAAAGAAAGCAGCTGCTAAACCGGCCCTCGGTTTACGAGTCCTGGCCTGGCTGACTTGAAGGTTGCGGATCGTCCAGCGCCGGTTCATCTTCCTCCTCTCTACCCAGTGGCTGGAAGTCAATGGTGGACCAATCGATCCCAGTTAAGGCCTTGAATACAGCTTCATCACTTATAAGTGTGGAGGGGTCAACATCAGGGGCATAGGTATGCTTAGGATTGGAGGAATAAGATTTGGAGCATCATAAGTTGGCGCGTTAACTCTCTTGTTGTTGGCATCATAAATCGACTGATAATGTGAAAGATCGGTTTCTTCAGCCAATTTGCTAGCCAATGGGCGCATTTCCCTTGTCAAGGCTCTGAGGTCATCGTTATTAAACTCTAACCCATCCTCCTTTATGCTCGGGTAGCCGTTTCCCACATCGGCCGGATCAAGATCAGATATCCAAGCTTTGGCCCGAGTCAGTGCAGTAAGAGCACCCGCCATGGCAGCTCACTTCTTTAGCTCTTCAAACCGTGCAGGCATCATCGCCAGCCTTTCCAATGTCTCCTTGATCAAGGTTGGGGGTGGTTTATTATGGGAAGCTGTGCAGATAACCCGTTGTACGCCGCTATATAATTGCTCTATAAGTGTATAGGCGGCTTTCAGTTTTTGCCGCATATCTGAGCCAAGATGAGCAATGCGAGTTCCTGCATCATCGAAAACATCGGTAAACCGGCAGTCTCTTACATAATACATGTTCAAAGCTTATGAAGAAGTTATTTACCAAATACGGCAGCGGTCATGGCATTTATTTGATGTTTCAAGCCAGTCAGCTCCTCAGCTACCGGATTAAGGGCAGCCTCAGCATCCTCAACCCTCTTCAGCAGAGTTGACTTTTCTGTATCCCAACCTGCCCGCTCGTTCTTGAAGCTCTCCTTCAGTTTTTCCATTGCTGTTAAGGCACTGGTCAGTTCCTCCTTGCCTTTGGAGGTCTCGGCTTGTTGCGACTTGATATTTTCTTGAAGGTCGGCGATTTGAGATTCCTTCTTGTTAAGATCAGCCTACAAGAGACATGTAATTAATTAGATAGCAGTGCATATTCAAAGTCCCAAGCACATAACAAGTAATATACTTGGCACTTGGGGGCTAATGTCTATTGCTTCTTATCAAAAAACAATTTACAAGTCCCAAGCACATAACAACTATCAGCTTGATGGTCAACCAGATTATAAAGCTCCTAAGTAAGAATTTTGAGCCTTACAGCATAATTAGTCTCAACTTAACATATTTGTTAAGTCGACCCTTGGGGGCTACACAGGCGAAATTGAAGAGTTATTATTCTAAAGTCCCGGTTCATATTGACATTATAAACCGGCCCTTGCGGGCTAGTGGAGTTGATCTATATGGTTCTTGAAAGTTTGCAGAACATTCTATTCTTTTATGTCCAGGAAACTTGGCGGCTAAGGGAAGAATATTTATGCAGAGTTAACAGCATTTACCTCATATCGCTCCTTCATCATGTTCAGTAAACCGGCTTCATAATCACGGCTTGTGTACAAACGGTTTAAAAACCCAGAATGAATATCTTGGGCGCTGAGGTGGGCATAGCTTTCCAAATCCACCTTCCACTTGCCCTTGTCAATAGCAGAAAATTCTTCTTTGGCACTATGTTTTGACAGAGCAGTGGGGTTGCCTGGGGCTGTATACCTGACACCGGTAACTACAACATCGCCAGCTTTATCATCAGCAGCCTTAGTTGGGCTTGGCGGTTTATCAGCATGACCCATCGGATCAATTTCCATCTGTTCAACAAAGGTTTCATGATCTTGTGGTGGCGGATCATCAAGAATAGCTTCAGTGTTTGGTTCAAACTGTTCTGGGTTCTTTTCCGGATCAGTTGGCGTGCTGTCATCAGCCTGTTTGTTCAATTTGGCCTTTTTACTGGGTCTGGCCTTGGCTCTGACAGAGACGCAAATAACAGGTTAGTATAATGATCAAGCATAAGGTATAAGGGGTTAGTTAAAAATGCTCACCCAGGAACAGTTTTGAGGGTTGGAATTTGTGTCCCTGTGGACTCGCCAGAGGATGAATGGGAAGTTCCCTGATAGTTTGAATCAGACGGATTAAGAGGTTGTCGGAAATAACCCGCCTTGGGATAAGATGTGTCAGAAATAGAAGAGACCTCTGGGCGGCGTTTACGAACTGGCGAGTTCGGTAAACCGGAAGAAGTGACCACATGGCCGCTATGCCGGGTTGTGCGGCGAGCTTTGTGTTGCTGCTTCTTCAAAAGAAAGTTTGGATCCAAGTAAGCTAGGGGGTGAGAAAATCTTACTTTCCGGCTTGCTTGTCAGGTTTTCTGTGTGGGCAGAGGTTCTGAACCGGATGAGAGAATAGTTACCTCTACGTCATTTACGCGGCTAGCTTCTGCGTCGTCCTGATAAAAATGATCGTCAATGAGATGTATGAAAAAAGAGCCAGGTGAATCAAGTTCTACCTCTGACTCCGGATTATCATCGTCAATGTTTAACTCGGTAGGCTCGGTGTTTTTCTTCTTAGCGGGCTTCTTGTTGACCTTGGTCTTGACACGAGGTGTTCTGGCCGGTTTATCCTGCGATTTCTTCTTCCAGAACGGATCATCACCCTGTTTAAAGATTGAAAAGATCATAAGGGAGTATTAAGAATATGGATTAAAGCAGGAGTGGGGCAATTCTTACAGCTGGCGGTTTATTTGAAGCGCAGAAAGGACTAAGTCCTGTTTTGCTACAGTCGGCCACCGGTTCATCCAACATCTTCTTGACAGATTCAGTAATTTCAGCATCAGTCAGCTGAATATCAGTGTGGCGTTGAGGGTCTTTCACATCCCCTGTGTATTCACACATTAAACCGGAGCGACGGCTTAAAGGCAAAATGCTCCAAGATACCCAGCAACGGACAAAATCAATGCCTGTCAAACCGTTTGCCACAAAGGTTCTGAGCTTTGAAAGCCGTGGTGTATATTTGGACCGTTCCTTTGCATTGAGTCTTTGGGGGAATGGATGTGCATCGGTAAGCCGGTGAGCACGGTAACCCGGCAGAGGATTCTCGCCAGCTGGAGATGTATCTTGGCAATAGAACCAAGTTTGATTCCAATCTTTGGGATGGCTATGATGCTTAGCATGAGGGAAGCTGACGTCTTTTCTCTTCTGAATTGAAACCCTGCCAAGTTCAGTATTGGGCCCATCCGTAAATTCAGTACGGCGGTTTAAATAGAAGAAATCTCTGAACAGGTCGACTGTGGGCTCTTCTTGCAGGTAGGCTTCACAAAACACTTTAAAATTGCAAATATTGGACACGGAGTTAGGCCCAATATCTTGAGGGTGAAGTTGGAAGAAGTGAAGCACGTCACAGAAATTTTTTGATCTGGGAGGGCTGAACCCTCGACTCAGATGATCAACAAAAACGATCACTTCCCTATCCTTGGGCTCAGGAGGATTTTCTGGACCGGGGGCTCTCCAGTGGATGTCTTCCTTTTTTGCTAAAGCGCCGGTTGCAACACACCCGTTCAGTTCTTCTTCGGTAACCCGGGATTGAACCCAGTTACAGGAATAAAAGGATTTGGCCATTTATACGATAACCTGGAAAAGATTTGTGGCGGTTTAAGGTTCATGGTTAACAGGCAGAAAGTGTTGAAGCATGCATAAATGTTAAACCGGACAGTGACGTTATCAAATTACAAAGACGAGCACTTGGCGGTTTAAGAGGGGACTAATGGTACCTGGCAGGTTATTATTTTCTGAGGTTAAACCGCCTACACGGATATTGAAAGTATAGATCTGAAGTTGGAAAATGGCTAAGTGATGAAAAACAGGTTTCACAGATTGGTATTGCAATTTTGGATCTACCGCATGTCAGAAAATGAAAATATATTCAGACCTAAAATACTGGTACTTGAGCAGTTTATGAAGGTCCAGATTGGATTTTTTCTACCTAAAAGAGATGCTCTGATGAGGAAAAAGGGACTAGGATTATTGCCGCACAGGATAAATATCAAGCTTGAATCAAACCTCATGCTACAGCGAAGAACAGGTGAAGAACAGTGCCGAACCTCCATGAATTCGTTCGAGCCCTAATGAGATCTACGGAGGGGGAAGGAGGAAGAACTTACCAAGGCTGTTGAACGGCGGAGGCGCGTGAGCAAAATCTGGACCAAGTCAGGTTGATGCAGCGGCCAATGGTGATGCAGAGGAGAGGGTCGATGGCGGCGGCTGGACTCGAGAGCAGCGCGTCGCGAGGAAGACGGTGAAGACGAAGAGGCCGAGGGGGGAAAGTGAAAAGAACCCCTGGCCCTATTTATAAGGTGAATGGATAAGTGGCATGCGCGGGAATCGAGGAGCTCCAAATTGGATATGTGACAGGGCTGACGCCTCGATTTTCGGAGGTTCATTAAAAAGGAGATGCATATATGATTTCTGGATGTTTATAAAATTAATGACAGGTGACGTCATGGCGGGTTATCATGATCTCGGAAGATGACGTCACGGCGAGTTACAAATTTTTGCGAAGGTAATGAAGAAGGAATTTTCCTAAGTGTTGAAGATTGACATGAACAAGTTCAAATCAACCTGGGGCCTAATGTTGGGGATATAACTATTGAGTATAAACCGCCCAGGAGGGGTCGGGTTATGCTCATAGTGATTTACCTGTATTGAAGCCCATGAAGACATAAGAAGATGGCAACTTACGAAGGAGACTTAATAAGAAGGCCCAAAGCCCAAAGGCGAGTTAGGGCCCATAGATGTAAACCGCCATAAGTATATGACTTGTATTGTAAGATAGGAAAGAGTGGATACCGAGCCGGACACATTTATGAGCCGGCCGGGATTCTGTGAACCGCCGGGCATCAACCTGTGTATATAAAGGGACGACCCGGCGGCGGTTTAGGGAGGGGAAACAACAGATCGAGAGCCAGGTTAAGCGTATTCGCTCCCTGGTCGTCGAAACCCTAGCAATACCACCTCAAACTGGATTAGGCCTTCACCTTCACCGCAAGGGGCCGAACCAGTATAAACTCCCCATGTCCTTTGTCCTGATTAACCCCTTTAAACTAACCTCATTGCGATGGCTCCATGACTAAGTCCTCACACTAGGACATCTGCCGTGACTATTCCACGACAACTCCCATACGCAACAACCCCCTTACTCGGGTATAAGCTTCTGTCACTCTAGCCCTATAAGAGAATCATGAACGTATTGCAACAACCTACATCGGGGATCCCACACACTTGCGTGACATGGAGGGCACCATATGACAACACCAAAATAAAACATACAACTCAAACCAATCACGATCATCAATCAACCCATAGAACAAAACGAATCGACTCAAACATCATAAGATAGCCATACATCATTGGGAAATAATATAGAGCATTAATCACCATGTTTAAGTAGAGATTACAGCGGTGAGAAGAGGTGTCACACCGCTGCATAGAGGGGGAGAGAGTTGGTGGTGACGGCGGCCAAGTTGTTGGTGTAGATCGTCGTCACAATGGTTGCCCCGGCGGCGTTCCGGCGCCACCGGGATAGAGGGGGAGAGAGCCCCCCTCCTTCTTCTTCCTTGGCCTCCCCCTAGATGGGAGGAGAGTTCCCCCTCTGGTCCATGGAAGCCATGGCGGCCGGAGGGGCGAGAGATCCTCCAAGATTGGATCTCTCTCTCTCTCTGTGTGTGTGTGTGTGTGTGTGTGTGTGTGTTCTCTTATGTTTCACGTTCCTGGCTTCTGGCCGAAAACTGTTTCTTAAATTCCCGGAGATCCGTAACTCCGATAGGGCTGAAATTTTAACATGATTTTTTTCCTGATATTATCTTTCTTGCAGTGAAAGAAGGGGCACAACCGACCTATGAGGGGCTCACTACCCACCATGGCGCGCCCTACCTCCTGGGCATGCCCTGGTGGGTAGTGGGCCCTCGAGCATCGTCTTGTGTTGATTCTTCTTCCAAAAATCACATATATTCCAAAATAAATCTCCGTAAATTTTTATCGTGTTTGGACTTCGTTTGATATGGATATTCTGCGAAACAAAAAACATGCAACAAATAGGAGCCGATACTGGGCACTGGATCAATATGTTAGTCCAAAAATAATATAAAATGTTGCCAAAACTATATAAAAATTGTAGAATATTGGCAAGAAACAATCAAAGGGATGAGGGCGATGGGGGCTCACCACGGGTGTAGTCGGCGTCAGCGACGAACACGGCGGCGCGGGCGTCGGATGACGAACGAGGTGGTGGTTGTGGTGGTCGCCAGCGACGGCGAAGTAGATGGAGAGGTGTGTGACGCCCCGAGACCGATGCTCCATATGCCTTTCATTTATTTTCGTTGACATCGTGTGTTTAAATTGTTTGTTGCCACGATCTTGATGGGTGCCATTGTCATATTTTGCTTCTTGCATCATGTTCATCATTGGTTATATTGCATTGCCCCATCCTTGTTGTTGCCATGGTCATCTTGCTTTCTTATATGTTATATGATTTGATATGCCTTGTGTCATTTTATTGCATTCTATCATGATCATCATGTGGGTTGCATTCTTCATGTTGATGTGTTGGTTGTGCTCTCCATATTCTCTTCCTCCTCCTATGGTTGTTTGCATCATCATCTTTTCTTCAAGGCCCTTCTCCAAGTGCAAACCATTTCACTTCTTCCTTTCTTCAAATTTCACCCATTGATGCAAGTGTCATGTTTTCTGCCCCAAATTATGTTCATTCCTTTCCTATAAATTCTCAACCATGCCTTGAACCTCTCTGCCAAATTTCAGCTCCTTTTAACTTGTTTTGGTTGGGTTCAAAAATGGCTCAAGTTTGAATTTAATTCAAACATGAATTATTTTTCTGTCCTTAAAAATGCCCAAACCAGTTTATTCAAATCCTGCATAAATCTAGGAGTCGAGAGATATCCTTGTCTCAGTCCCACACCTCTCCATTATCCCTATGCATTTCTTTTCTCCATTTTCTGTTTGAAGAAAAGAAAGAAAAGAGAAGAATGCATAGAGGAAGATGCCGCCTGCAGCCCAGCAACAGCCGTCCCGCACATCCCACTTACTCCTTCGATCCAGCCCACCTGCACCCACCTTTCAGCCCAGCCAAGCCCACATCCGCCGATCCTCCTCTGTTCATCGTCCTCCTCTATACGGCAGCTCATCCAGGTGATCCACGTCGGCACCCCAACCGATTTGACGGCCAAAACAGGAGCCCCTGCTCCTACAAAACCTACCACGTGAGCCCCCTGCAGCCCTAGACTTTTCCCTTCCCTCCTCGCGCCGCCAACCCTTTTTCCCTCCCCTCTATTTCCTCTTCTTCCTCAAGGAATAGAGAAAGAGAGAGCACCACCAAGAGCTTCACCGTTGCTTGCTTGGTCAGAGGCCACCACGGTCATCTCCGGCATGTGCTTCTTCTTCCTCGATGTCGTTTACGTCTGTTCAGATGTCTTCCCCACCCTAGGTCGCCTCCACTATGTCGCTGTCATGGTCTTCTTCCTCTTCTACCTCATCTTCATGAATAATGTCGGTCAATGCCTCGCTATGTCGTCTCCATTGCTTCCGCGGTGACATCTCCGACGCCAACACCCTGTCGGTGAGCAGCCGTTCCTCCCAGCCCCTCTCTGGTTTGATTCTATCGCTGTGGCTACCGATCCCATCTCGTCAGAGGCCATGTCCGCCATGGACTACCATGGCAGTGAGCTCAAGCTCGTGACTTGCCCCTTGCTCGGCTTTCGTTTCACCCTTCTGCTCATACGCACGCCCGCGCGCCCGTTCTCCTCACGCACACGCGCTGTGCGCGCAGCAGCCGTGGAGAACCACTCGCGCATCCACTACCTTCATCTTCTTCAGGCCCGAGACGAGCTCCTGCTCATGCTCGAACTCCGCAGCAGCTCCGCATGCACGCACACATCTTGTAGTGCACCCGCCTCCTGTTCCCGCATGCCCGCTGTTGTCTTGTAGCCGCAACCGGCGCGGTCTTGCTCGCCTTCGTCACCGGCAAGAATCACCGGACAGCCATGGCCAAAAGCTCACGGTTCTTATTGGGGATCATCTACATGTAGTACCCCTACCTAGCACAAACACCTGGTCATCCCAGTGGTCAGCCACGCTCGCACACATCCTTGAGGTCAAGGGAACAAATCCCCACAGTTCCAGGGATCGAATCCTATGGAGCTTCAATTCTTTTTCGCCTGCGTCATTTTTTTTTCAATCGTGCATACATCTGCTTCAGTCCAATTCTGCAGCTGGGCTTGCGCACTCCATTGCATATCTACAAATGCCATTGTTTAAATTGCTAATATCTAAATAACCGTTCATCAGATTAAAAAGTTTTCTACATGTGAAATGCTTAGAATTTCATGTAGTTTAATAATTTGCAACTTTCATCCATGTCAAAATGTTTAAGCTTGTTATTTGCATTAATTTGTATAAATGACTTGTTAAAATGATTTATCTCATATCTTCATAATCGTAGCTCCGAATTAAATAAACTTTATATGTAAATGGGCTAGAAAAATGCGTACATCATCATGGTGCACCTTAACTTTCTGTTTAACAACATTAACATGGTGTTTAATTCAGATCTGCACCAAATTTGAAATTTGCATATGGGGAGTTTCCGGAATTGTTATGTGTTGTCTCCGGCCTCATTTAAACTTGCTTTGATGTGGGTTATTTCATGCATCATCTCTTGCCATGTATAACAACATTTAACCTTGTCATGCATCATACTTGTTTGTGCATCATGCCTTGCTTATGCTTGTGTGTTTACTATGTTGTTTGCTTCTTTCCGGTTGTGCTTCTTCTCGATAGTCCCGGTTCCGTTGCAATTGTGAGGATACGTTCGACTATATTTGTTTGTCCACTTCATGGAATCGATCTTCTTCCAAGCAGGATTTCAGGCAAGATGACCATTACCCTGGATATCACTACTATCTTTGCTTGCTAGTTGTCTCGATGATATCGCTATGTCGCGCTACCTACCACTTGTTTGTCAAGCCTCCCAATTGCCATGATAAGCCTCTAACCTTTTCACCATCCCAGCAAACCGTTGTTTGGTTATGTTACCACTTTGCTCGGCCTCTCTTATACTGTTGCTAGTTGCAGGTGCAGTTGCAGGTTGTTCCATGTTGGGACATGGATATCATGGGATACAACAATATCTCTATTTTAATTAATGCATCTTTATACTTGGTAAAGGGTGGAAGGCTCGGCCTTTTGCCTGGTGTTTTGTTCCACTCTTGCCACCCTAGTTTTCGTCATACCGGTGTTATGTTCCTTGATTTGCGATCCTTACACGGTCGGGGTTTATGGGTCCCCCTTGACAGTTCGCTTTGAATAAAACTCTTCCAGCAAGGCCCAACTTTGGTTTTACCATTTGCCTAATAACAACTAAAACTTGCATAGGGACTTTCCAGACCCCGAGGATAATTAATCAACAACCCGGGCCAGTGCTCCTCATGATTGTTGGTCCAAACTAGAGCAACTTGCAGTGCCGACTAGGGTAACTCGTGGATTTGGACGCTATAACCATAGCTCATCCGTCGTGGCCTGAGACGAGATACGCGCGCCTATTATCAGGGTGTGGGCACGTCGGGAGGTCTTGCTGGTTTTGTTTTACCATTGTTGAAATGTCTTGTGCACCGAGTTTCCGAATTTAATTGGGTTATCCTGAGATGGAGGTTTTTCCTCCGCGGATCATGAGAGTTTATGATGGACGAAGTTGGGACACCCTGCAGGGTTTAATCTTTTCGATAGCCATGCCCGTTGTTATGTGGCAGATTGGAAATTTATAATATCCGGTTGTAGAGAACTTGACAGCAGATCCGAATTAAAATACACCAACCGCGTGCGTAACCGTGACCGTCTCTTTTCAAGGGAGTTTGGGAAGAGAAATCGGGGGGTTATGTTTGACTCGTAAGTAGTTTAGGATCACTTATTGATCATTACTAGTTTGCGACCGTTATGCGTAGTTACTCTTCTTACTCTTGTACTCGTATGTTAGCCACCATATAATGCTTAGTGCTTGCTGCAACCTCACCACTTCTCCATTCCATACCCATTAAGCTTTGCTAGTCTTGATACCCATGGTAATGGGATTGCTGAGTCCTCGTGGCTCACAGATTACTAAAACAACAAATGCAGGTACAGGAAATGCGATGACATGACGTGAGAGCGATGTCTGCTTGCTTTTGGAGTTCTTCTTCTGCTTCTTCTTCTTTGATTAGGGGATAGGTTCCTAGTCGGCATCCTGGGCTAGCAGGGTGGATGTCGTTTGTTTTTTTCGTTTGTTTTCATCCGTAGTCGGATGTTGCTCTTCTGTATGATGTTTGATGTATTCATGTGGCGATTGTATGCCTTTGTATGTATCCCCATTTGTGATGTATATCGTACGATGTAATGATATCCACCTTGCAAAAGCGTCTTTAATATGCGCTTCTATCCTTGGTGGGACCTTCGAGTTCCTCTCAGATAGGATCGCATATTGGGCATGACAAGTTGGTATCAAAGCTGCGACCGACCATAGGAGCCCCCTTGATTGATCGTAGTTTGGCAGTTGTCAAGTCTAGAAGGAAAACTATTTTCGGAGTCTATTATATCGGAGAGTAGGAATTATTTTTACTCCTTATCCCCTTCATCGCTATGGTAAGGAATCGTGACATAGGTGTTTTGAATCTAGTCCTCTTCCCCTTCAAAATTTTCTTTAGGATCATGCCGTTATTTTTTATCGTTGTGATGTCAATCCTTTTCAACCGGTGCACTTCTCTTCGAGTTGATTCAATCCTCTTCATCTTTTGCAAGTTCTATTCTGAGTTTCCTCAACGTCGTCGTTTGCTCGTTCCAAGTTGCATTTGTTTTTCCCACCCACCCGCCCTTTTCCTCCCGGAGTCTGAAGCCTCTAATCGAGCATCCATTTTTTTCATGCAAAGCCTCTTCATTCTTTCCTCAATTATTTCAACCGATGAATTCTCGTCTAGTTCATCATTGTTCGTCTCGCTTTCTTTTTCGGTGCATTCAATTCAAGTTTTCGGTGTTGATCATATTATTTTTGTTGGCTCAAGTGTTTCCCCTTGCTCGTTCATCTCTCGCATTTAATCATTCCGGAGTGCTGAAGACATCTTAGAAGATTCGTGTTTGCGTTCGAATTAATTCAAGGTTGTCAACTCATTCAAGTCTTTGAATTGTTCCGGTGCATCATCTCTCTTTCAATCCGTCATTTTCAATGGTGTTTCTTTTCAGTGGGCCCATAACCCACAGGTTTATCCCCAGGATCTTACCTGGCTCTTCTAATTTTTTCCGGAGTTATTCTAAAATTCTTTCCAGCTCGACGTCAGGATGAGACATCTTCAATAGACTCTCTTCTTCGGGTTTTCCTTCAATTCCTTTCTTTTATCCCAATCGTCATCTTTCTTCCGTTTCGTTCCTAAGATCTCGGGACGAGATCTTCTGTTAGTGGGGGAGTGTTGTGACGCCCCGAGACCGATGTTCCAGATGCCTTCCATTTTTTTTCGTTGAAATCGTGTGTTTAAATTGTTTGTTGCCGTGATCTTGATGGGTGCCATTGTCATATTTTTGCTTCTTGCATCATGTTCATCATTGGTTATATTGCATTGCCCCATCCGTGTTGTTGCCATGGTCATCTTGCTTTCTTATATGTTATATGATTTGATATGCCTTGTGTCATTTTATTGCATTCTATCAAGATCATCATGTGGGTTGCCTTCTTCATGTGATGTGTTGGTTGTGCTCTCCATATTCTCTTCCTCCTCCTATGGTTGTTTGCATCTTCATCTTTTCTTCAAGGCCCTTCTCCAAGTGCAAACCATTTCACTTCTTCCTTTCTTCAAATTTCACCCATTGATGCAAGTGTCATGTTTTCTGCCCCAAATTATGTTCATTCCTTTCCTATAAATTCTCAACCATGCCTTCAACCTCTCTGCCAAATTTCAACTCCTTTGAACTTGTTTTGGTTGGGTTCAAAAATGGCTCAAGTTTGAATTTAATTCAAACTTGAATTATTTTTCTGTCCTTAAAAATGCCCAAACCAGTTTATTCAAATCCTGCATAAATCCAGGAGTCCAAAGATATCCTTGTCTCAGTCCCACACCTCTCCATTATCCCTGTGCATTTCTTTTCTCTGTTTTCTGTTTGAAGAAAAGAAAGAAAAGAGAAGAATGCATAGAGAAAGAGGCCGCCTGGAGCCCAGGAACAGTCGTCCCGCACAGCCCACTTACTCCTTCGATCCATCCCACCTTCACCCACCATTCAGCCCAGCCTAGCCCACATGCGCCAATCCTCCTTTGTTCATCGTCCTTCTCTGTACGGCAGCTCATCCAGGGGCTCCACGTCGGCACCCCGACAGATTTGATGGCCGGAACAGGAGCCCCTGCTCCTACAAAACCTACCACGCGAGCCCCCTGCAGCCATAGACTTCTCCCTTCCCTCCTTGCGCCGCCAACCCTTTTTCCCTCCCCTCTGTTTCCTGTTCTTCCTCAAGGAACAGAGAAAGAGAGAGCACCACCGAGAGCTTCGCCGTTGCTTGCGTGGCCGAAGGCCACCACGATCATCTCCGGCATGTGCATCTTCTTCCTCAACATCGTCTACATCCGTTCAGATGTCTTCCCCACCCTAGGTCGCCTCCACTACATCGTTGTCATCATCTTCTTCCTCTTCTACCTCTTCTTCATGGAGAACGTCGGTCAACGCCTCGCTACATCGTCTTTGTTGCTTCCGCGGCGACATCTTCGACGCCAACACCCCCTCGGTGAGCAGCCGTTCCTCCTAGCCCCTCTCTGGTTCGATTCTGTCGCTGTGGCCACCGATCCCGTCGCGTCAGAGGCCATGTCCGCCATGGACAACCATGGCAGCGAGTTCAAGCTCGTGACTTGCCCCTTGCTCGGCTTTCGTTTCACCCTTCTACTCTCACGCACGCCCGCGCACCCGTTCTCCTCACACACGCCCGCTGTGTGCGCAGCAGCCATGGAGCACCACTCGCGCATCCCCAGCCTTCTTCTTCTTCAGACACAAGATGAGCTCCTGCTCATGCTCGAACTCCACAGTAGCTTCGCATGCACGCGCGCATCTTGCAGTGCACCCGCCTCCTATTCCCGCACGCCCGTCGTTGTCTTGTAGCCACAACCGACGCGGTCTTGCTCGCCTTCGTCGCCAGCAACAAACACCGGACAGCCATGGCCAAAAGCTCACAGTTCTTATTGGGATCATCTACATGTAGCGCCCCTGCCTAGCACAAACACCTGGCCATCCCAGTCGTCAGCCATGCTCGCACGCATCCTCGAGGTCAAGGGATCAAATCCCCATGGCTCGCACATTTTTCTTTGCAATTTTTGCGACTCCAGAGTATCACCTGTTCTTTTTGTTTCATTTGAGGCTAAGCCCCACATGGATCACCAAAACTGAGCCAGCCCAACTGGTCATCCCAGCGCACAAACACCAGGAAGTCCTGGGATCGAAACCTATGGAGCTTCAATTCTTTTTCGCCTGTGTCATTTTTTTCCTTTTTTTTAGGGGAGTGTCATTTTTTCCAATCGTGCATACATCCGCTTCGGGCCAATTCTGCTGCTGGGCTTGCACAGTGCATTGCATATCTACAAATGCCATTGTTTAAATTGCTAATATCTAAATAACCGTGCATCGGATGAAAATGTTTTCTACATGTGAAATGCTTAGAATTTGATGTAGTTTAATAATTTGCAACTTTCATCCATGTCAAAATGTTTAAGCTTGTTGTTTGCATTAATTTGCATAAATGACTTGTTAAAATGATTTATTTCATATCTTCATTAATTTCATTTCTTTTTCGCCTATGTCATTTTTTTCAATCGTGCATACATCCGCTTCGGGCCAATTCTGCTGCTGGGCTTGCACAATGCACTCCATATCTACAAATGCCATTGTTTAAATTGCTAATATCTAAATAATCGTGCATCGGATTAAAATGTTTTCTACATGTGAAATGCTTAGAATTTCATGTAGTTTAATAATTTGCAACTTTCATCCATGTCAAAATGTTTAAGCTTGTTGTTTGCATTAATTTGCATAAATGACTTATTAAATTGATTTATTTCATATCTTCATAATCGTAGCTCTGAATTAAATAAACTTTATATGTAAATGGGCTAGAAAAATGCGTAGATCATCATGGTGCACCATAACTTGTTGTTTAATAATTTTAACATGGTGTTTAATTCAGATCTATACCAAATTCAAAATTTGCATATGGGGAGTTTCTGGAATTGTTATTTGTTGTCTTTGGCCTCATTTAGACTTGCTTTGATGTGGGGTTCTTTCATGCATCATCTCTTGCCATGTGTAACAACATTTAACCTTGTCATGCATCATACTTGTTTGTGCATCATGCCTTGTTTATGCTTGTGTGTTTACTATGTTGTTTGCTTCTTTCCGGTTGTGCTTCTTCTCGATAGTCCCGGTTCCGTTGCGATTGTGAGGATATGTTCGACTACGTTGGTTCGTCTACTTCATGGACTCGATCTTCTTCCAAGCAGGATTTCAGGCAAGATGACCATTACCCTGGATATCACTACTATCTTTGCTTGCTAATTGTCTCGATGTTATTGCTATGTTACGCTACCTACCACTTGTTTGTCAAGCCTCCCAATTGCCATGATAAGCCTCTAACCTTTTCACCATCCCAGCAAACCGTTGTTTGGCTATGTTACCGCTTTGCTCAGCCTCTCTTATAGCGTTGCTAGTTGCAGGTTGTTCCATGTTGGGACAAGGATATCATGGGATATCCCAATATCTCTTATTTAATTAATGCATCTATATACTTGGTAAAGGGTGGAAGGCTCGGCCTTTTGCCTGGTGTTTTGTTCCACTCTTGCCGCCCTAGTTTCCGTCATACCGGTGTTATGTTCCTTGATTTGCGATCCTTACACGATCGGGGTTTATGGGGCCCCCTTGACAGTTCGCTTTGAATAAAACTCTTCCAGCAAGGCCCAACTTCGGTTTTACCATTTGCTTAATAACAACTAAAACTTGGATAGGGACTTTCCGGACCCTGAGTATAATTAATCAACAACCCGGGCCAGTGCTCCTCATGAGTGTTGGTCCAAAGTAGAGCAGCTTGCAGCGCCGTCCAGGCCAACTCGTGGATTTGGACGCTATAACCATAGCTCATCCATCGTGGCCTGAGACGAGATACGCGCGACTACTATCATGGTGTCGGCACGCCGACAGGTCTTGCTGGTTTTGTTTTACCATTGTCGAAATGTCTTGTGCACCGGGATTCCGAGTTTGATCGGGTTATCCCGAGATGGAGGTTTTTCCTCCGCGGATCGTGAGAGTTTATGATGGACTAAGTTGGGACTCCCCTGCATGGTTTAATCTTTTTGAGAGCCGTGCCGGCGGTTATGTGGCAGATTGGAAATTTATAATATCCGGTTGTAGAGAACTTGATAGAAGATCCGAATTAAAATACACCAACCGCGTGCGTAACCGTGACCGTCTCTTTTCAAGGGAGTTTCAAAAGAGAACACGGTGGGGTTATGTTTGACTCGTAAGTAGTTTAGGATCACTTATTGATCATTACTAGTTTGCGACTGTTATGCGTAGTTACTCTTCTTCCTCTTGTACTGGTAAGTTTGCCACCATATAATGCTTAGTGCTTGCTGCAACCTCACCACTTCTCCATTCCATACCCATTAAGCTTTGGTAGTCTTGATACCCATGGCAATGGGATTGCTGAGTCCTCGTGGCTCACAGATTACTACAGTAACAAATGTAGGTAAAGGTAATGCGATGACATGACGTGAGAGTGATGTTTGCTTGCTTTTGGAGTTCTTCTTCTGCTTCTTCTTCTTTGATTAGGGGATAGGTTCCTAGTCGGCATCCTGGGCTAGCAGGGTGGATGTCGTTTGTTTTTTCGTTTGTTTTCATCTATAGTCGGATGTTGCTCTTCTGTCTGATGTTTGATGTATTCATGTGGCGATTGTATGCCTTTGTATGTATCCCCATTTGTGATGTATATGGTACGATGTAATGATATCCACCTTGCAAAAGCGTCTTCAATTTGCGCTTCTATCCTTGGTGGGACCTTCGAGTTCCTCTCGGATAGGATCGCATATTGGGCGTGACAAGTTGGTATCAGAGCTGCGACCGACCATAGGAGCCCCCTTGATTGATCGTAGTTTGGCAGTTGTCGAGTCTAGAAGGAAAACTATTTTCGGAGTTTAGTTATATCGGATAATAGTAATTCTTTTTACTCCTTATCCCCTTCGTCGCTCTGGTAAGGAATCATGACGTAGGTGTTTTGATTCTAGTCCTATTCCCCTTCAAAATTTTCTTTAGGATCACGCGGTTATTTTCGATCGTTGTGATGTCAATCCTTTTCAACCGGTGCACTTCTCTTCGAGTTGATTCAATCCTCTTCATCTTTGCAAGTTCAATTCTGAGTTTTCTCAATGTCGTCGTTTGCTCGTTCCAAGTTGCATTTGTTTTCCCACCCACCCGCCCTTTTCCTCCAGGAGTCTGAAGCCTCTAATCGAGCATCCATTTTATTCGTGCGAAGCCTCTTCATTCTTTCCTCAATTATTTCAACCGGTGAATTATCGTCTAGTTCATCATTGTTCATCTCGCTTTCTTTTCCGGTGGATTCAATTCAAGTTTTTAGTGTTGATCATATTCTTTTTCTTGGCTCAAGTGTTTCCCCTTGCTCGTTCGCCTCTCGCCATTTAATCATTCCGGAGTGCTGAAGACATCTCAGAAGGTTTGTGTTTGCGTTCGAATTAATTCAAGGTTATCAACTCATTCAAGTCTTTGAATTGTTCCGGTGCATCATCTCTCTTTCAATCAATCATTTTCAATGGTGTTTCTTTTCAGTGGGCCCATAACCCACAGGTTTATCCCCAGGATCTTACCTGGCTCTTCTAAGTTTTTCCGGAGTTATTCTAAAATTCTTTCCAGTTCGACATCAGGATGAGTCCTCTACAATAGATTCTCTTCTTTGGGTTTTCCTTCAATTCCTTTCTTTTATCCCAATCGTCCTCTTTCTTCCGTTTCGTTCCTAAGATCTCGGGACGAGATCTTCTGTTAGTGGGGGAGTGTTGTGACGCCATGAGACCGATGCTCCAGATGCCTTCCATTTATTTTCGTTGGCATCGTGTGTTTAAATTGTTTGTTGTCGTGATCTTGGTGGGTGCCATTGTCATATTTTGCTTCTTCAATCATGTTCATCATTGGTTATATTGCATTGCCCCATCCTTGTTGTTGCCATGGTCATCTTGCTTTGTTATATGATTTGATATGCCTCATGTCATTTTATTGCATTCTATCATGATCATCATGTGGGTTGCATTCTTCATGTTGACGTGTTGGTTGTGCTCTCCATATTCTCTTCCTCCTCCTATGGTTGTTTGCATCTTCATCTTTTCTTCAAGGCCCTTCTCCAAGTTCAAACCATTTCACTTCTTCCTTTCTTCAAATTTCACCCATTGATGCAAGTGTCATGTTTTCTGCCCCAAATTATGTTCATTCCTTTACTCTAAATTCTCAACCATGCCTTGAACCTCTCTGCCAAATTTCAGCTCCTTTTAACTTGTTTTGGTTGGGTTCAAAAATGGCTCAAGTTTGAATTTAATTCAAACTTGAATTATTTTTCTGTCCTTAAAAATGCCCAAACCAGTTTATTCAAATCCTGCATAAATCCAGGAGTCCAGAGATATCCTTGTCTCAGTCCCACACATCTCCATTATCCCTGTGCATTTCTTTTCTCTATTTTGTGTTTGATGAAAAGAAAGAAAAGAGAAGAATGCATAGAGGAAGAGGTCGCCTGCAGCCCAGCAACAACCGTCCCGCACAGCCCACTTACCCCTTCAATCCAGCCCACCTGCACCCACCTTTCAGCCCAGCCAAGCCCACATCCGCCGATCCTCCTCTGTTCATAATCCTCCTCTATACGGCAGCTCATCCATGGGCTCCACGTCGGCACCCCGACCAATTTGACGGCCGGAACAGGAGCCCCTGCTCCTACAAAACCTACCATGCGAGCCCCCTGCAGCCCTAGACTTCTCCCTTCCCTCCTCGCGCCGCCAACCCTTTTTCCCTCCCCTCTGTTTCCTCTTCTTCCTCAAGGAACAGAGAAAGAGAGAGCACCACCGAGAGCTTCGCTGTTGCTTGCGTGGTCGGAGGCCACCACGGTCATCTCCGGCATGTGCATCTTCTTCCTCGACGTCGTCTACGTCCGTTCAGATGTCTTCCCCACCCTAGGTCGCCTCCACTACGTCGCCGTCGTCGTCTTCTTCCTCTTCTACCTTTTCTTCACGGAGAACATCGGTCAACGCCTCGCTAATTCATCTCCATTGCTTCCACGGCGACATCTCCGACGCCAACACCCCCTCGGTGAACAGCCGTTCCTCCCAGCCCCTCTCCAGTTCGATTCTGTTGTTGTGGCTGCCGATCCCATTGCGTCAGAGGCCATGTCTGCCATGGATGACCATGGCAGCGAGCTCAAGCTCGTGACTTGCCCCTTGCCCAGCTTTCGTTTCACCCTTCTGCTCTCATGCACACTCGCGCGCCCGTTCTCCTCACACACACGCGCTGTGCGCGCCGCAGCCGTGGAGCACCACTCGTGCATCCCCAGCCTTCTTCTTCTTCAGGCACGAGACAAGCTCCTGCTCGAGCTCGAACCCCGCAGCAGCTCCGCATGCACGCGCGCATCTTGCAGTGCACCCGCCTCCTGTTCCAGCACGCCCGCTGTTGTCTTGTAGCCGCAACCGACATGGTCTTGCTCGCCTTCGTCGCCGGCAAGAATCACCGGACAGCCATGGCCAAAAGCTCACGGTTCTTATAGGGGATCATCTACATGTAGCGCCCCGACCTAGCACAAACACCTGGCCATCCCAGTCGTCAGCCACGCTCGCACGCATCCTCGAGGTCAAGGGATCAAATCCCCATAGCTCGCACATTTTTCTTTGCAATTTTTGTTCCATTTGAGGCTAAGCCCCAACTGGATCACCAACACTGAGCCAGCCCAACTAGTCATCCCAGCGCACAAACACCAGGAGGTCCTGGGATCAAATACTATGGAGCTTCAATTCTTTTTCGCCTCTGTCATTTTTTTTCCAATCGTGCATACCTCCGCTTCGGGCTATTTCTGCTGCTAGGCTTGCACAGTGCATTGCATATCTACAAATGCCATTGTTTAAATTGCTAATATCTAAATAACCGTGCATCGGATTAAAATGTTTTCTACATGTGAAATGCTTAGAATTTCATGTAGTTTAATAATTTGCAACTTTCATCCATGTTAAAATGTTTAAGCTTGCTATTTGCATTAATTTGCATAAATGACTTATTAAAATGAATTATTTCATATCTTCATAATCGTAGCTCTGAATTAAATAAACTTTATATGTAAATGGGCTAGAAAAATGCGTACATCATCATGGTGCACCATAACTTGCTGTTTAACAACTTTAGCATGGTATTTAATTTAGATCTGTACCAAATTCAAAATTTGCATATGGGGAGTTTCCGGAATTGTTATGTGTTATCTCCGGCCTCATCTAAACTTCCTTTGATGTAGGGTTCTTTCATGCATCATCTCTTGCCATGTGTAACAACATTTAACCTTATCATGCATCATACTTGTTTGTGCATCATGTCTTGTTTATGCTTGTGTGTTTACTATGTTGTTTGCTTCTTTCCGGTTGTGCTTTTTCTCGATAGTCCCGGTTCCGTTGCGATTGTGAGGATACGTTCGACTACGTTGGTTCGTATACTTCATGGACTCGATCTTCTTCCAGGCAGGATTTCAGGCAAGATGACCATTACCTTGGATATCACTACTATCTTTGCTTGCTAGTTGTCTCGATGATATCGCTATGTCGCGCTACCTACCACTTGTTTGTCAAGCCTCCCAATTGCCATGATAAGCCTCTAACCTTTTCACCATCCCAGCAAACCGTTGTTTGGCTATGTTACCGCTTTGCTCAGCCTCTCTTATAGCGTTGCTAGTTGCAGTTGCAGTTGCAGGTTGTTCCATGTTGGGACATGGATATCATGGGATATCACAATATCTCTTATTTAATTAATGCATCTATATACTTGGTAAAGGGTGGAAAGCTCGGCCTTTTGCCTGGTGTTTTGTTCCACTCTTGCCGTCCTAGTTTCCGTCATACCGATGTTATGTTCCTTGATTTGCGATCCTTACACGGCCGGGGTTTATGGGCCCCCCTTGACAGTTCGCTTTGAATAAAACTCTTCCAGCAAGGCCCAACTTCGGTTTTACCATTTGCCTAATAACAACTAAAACTTGCATAGGGACTTTCCGGACCCCGAGGATAATTAATCAATAACCCGGGCCAGTGCTCCTCATGAGTGTTGGTCCAAACTAGAGCAACTTGCGGCGCCGCCCGGGGCAACTCGTGGATTTGGACGATGTAACCATAGCTCATCCGTCGTGGCCTGAGACGAGATACGCGCAGCTACTATCAGGGTGTCGGCACATCGGGAGGTCTTGCTGATTTTGTTTTACCATTGTCGAAATGTCTTGTGCACCGGAATTCCGAGTTTGATCGGGTTATCCCGAGATGGAGGTTTTTCCTCTGCAGATCGTGAGAGTTTATGATGGACTAAGTTGGGACACCCCTGCAGGGTTTAATCTTTTCAAGAGCCGTGCCCGCGGTTATGTGGCAGATTGAAAATTTATAATATCCGGTTGTAGAGAACTTGACAACAGGTCCGAATTAAACTACACCAACCGTGTGCGTGACCGTGACCATCTCTTTTCAAGGGAGTTTGGGAAGAGAACGCGGTGGGGTTATGTTTGACTCGTAAGTAGTTTAGGATCACTTATTGATCATTACTAGTTTGCAACCATTATGCGTAGTTACTCTTCTTACTCTTGTACTCATAAGTTAGCCACCATATAATGCTTAGTGCTTGCTGCAACCTCACCACTTCATTCCATACCCATTAAGCTTTGCTAGTCTTGATACCCATGGTAATGGGATTGCTGAGTCCTCGTGGCTCACAGATTACTACAACAACAAATGCAGGTACAGGTAATGCGATGACATGACGTGAGAGCGATGTCTGCTTGCTTTTGGAGTTCTTCGTCTGCTTCTTCTTCTTCGATCAGGGGATAGGTACCTAGTCGACATCCTGGGCTAGCAGGGATGGATGTCGTTTGTTTGTTTTCATTTGTTTTCATCCGTAGTCGGATGTTGCTCTTCTGTATGATGTTTGATTTATTCATGTGGCGATTGTATGCCTTTGTATGTATCCCCATTTGTGATGTATATGGTACGATGTAATGATATCCACCTTGCAAAAGCGTCTTCAATATGTGCTTCTATCCTTGGTGGAACCTTCGAGTTCCTCTCGGATAGGATCGCTTATTGGGCGTGACAAGGTGCGGCTAGGTGTGGGCGTCACGGTGGTGGTGGCGGCGTGCATCGGGTATGTCGGAGTCGAGCTGCGAGGCCGGGGCGCTCCGGTGCTCCGGCGAGGGCGCGGTATCGGTGGGTGGCGTTTGGGCGAACCTAGAGGCAGAAACGAGATGTCAAAACGACGCACATTGAAACGGGGGATTAATTGACGAAGAAGTGGACGACGGGGTGGCTCACCGGCGGCGTAATTCACCGGCAAAGGGCATCGGCCGACGAGATTCAAACGGCTGGGGCGGCGGCTAGAAGCGGCGTGGGAAGTAGCGGGACGGCGAATTTGAGAGAGGGGTGCTGGGGGCTTTTATAGGCGAGGCCAGGGGGCGCTGGATGCTGCGGGGATAAGCTCTATCCCGAGAGCTTCGGCCGGCGGGTGCGGGTGAGCGCGCGCTGCGAGCTCATCCCGAGCGGGAGGCGCGGGAGGTTGGGGGTGATGGGCGGGGCCCGCATGGCGGCGAGAGTGGCGGGAGATTGGGAGGAGCGGGCGTCCGACACCAAAGGAAATCGGGCGTGGGCAGGCTTGGGCCGAAGTGGCCAACTGGGCCGGCGGCTGTGCGCTCGCGTGTGTGTCCGTGTTTTTTTAACAGAAAACCTTTTGAATTCAAAACACAACCAAACGAAATCCTAAAAATACCACAATAATTTCTAAAACCAGTATGGAATAAATAGAGCACAGTGAACATTAATTCTAGCACAAACAATTTTTAAAATAATTTCCTAATGTAATTAATGCACCTTTTGCCAATAAAATAAATACCAAATAAACTTGAAAAACTCAAAATAATATTCTAATATTTTTTTCCAACTCTTTTGTATATTTGAGGAAGTCATTTTATCCTCTCTTTTATTTTTCTTGAGTGGAAAAATATTTGAATAATTCAGAAAACTCCAGAATGCAATAAATCATGAAATGCATTGATGATCCTGTTAACATCCAAATTTAATAAAACTGGGATGTTACATACCGCCTTCTTCCCGGCTGCAATAGCGGCTCGCATCCTACAGAACAGATTAGCCGTCATGGGGAAAGCGATTATGTGTCCTGGCCTTTCACACGCTATGGGTTGTACACTATTCGGTCACTGGAGCAGTCTGCTCATTGCTTTGCAGAACATACCAATACCTGGTCGTGGCATGTCTTCTCGATGGGAAGCGTAGGAGAAGCATTGGAAGGCCCTGTGGAGGATTAAAGCTCTAACCAAGATGAATATTGTACTCTAGCATTTTTCTCACGACTGCCTCCCTTCTGATCTTCAACTTTGTCGGCGTCATATCCAGGAGAATTCGGCGTGCATCTTATGGCATAGACGAAAGCATTGAACATCTCCATCTCTCCCTCGTGCAACGGAGGGACTCGTCAACAATTGACAGATCAGCTGTGGGTGCAGTGGTATTGTTTCTATAGATTTATTATTAAGAACCCTCGTACCGAAGACTCCCTCGTACCCCCTCGTCGCTCGCCCCTCTAGGGCGATCGGGGGGCCAACCCTAGCCCCCAGCCGCCTCGATCCCATCCCTCCTTTCCCTCCGCCGCCGCCGGGGGACAGCGCCAGGCAAAGCCCGTGCGTTCGACGGCGGCGAAGGAGGGCTGCTCCTCCCTCCCGGTCTATACGGCGGCGAGGGCGCCAGATCCACAAAGGTGCGGCCTCTTCCTCGATCCATGGCGGCGCGGTGGCTCCTGCTGGAGGCGTTTGTGGTGATGCGGGGTGAGATGGCCAGATGATGGAGGTGGGGTTGGGCGTGGCCGGTAGCGGCGGCGGCGGTGTCTGGCCCGGATCCGGTCTTGGCGGACACGGCGGCGACTCCGGCCCGGATCCGAACATGGCGGCGGCGGCGTCCCCTCCACCGGGGATGGTGGGTCCTCGTGGCGGCGCCGGTGGCGGCGGATCTTGGGATCCCGCACCCGGGTACGTCGCAGGACGCGCGTGGCGGCTGGAGCTTCCTCCGGCGTCGACGACGCGTGATGCGGGATCGCGGCTGCGGTTGCTGTTGTATGGGCGACGACAACGATTGGCATGAATCGGGGCGGCGGCCCCTCTTCATCAACGGCGGCGGACTCCAGGATCATGTGGGTGATTCGGAGTCTGGATCTCAAGGTGGTGACGGCCTTCTGAGGCTGGTGGCGGTATGGGACGTCCCTTCCATCAACAGATCGGGTTCGATGCGGCTCGACAGGTGACACATGTGCCTCTTTCGGAGTTGTCGGGCGGTGCCTGTCGCCGGCAGGTGAAGCCACCGGTGGATGCGCTACCGGCAGATGCTACGCACGGCGTCTTATATGGAGACGTCAAGTCATGCCTACTATCGGCAGGTGATGCACGGTGGCTCTGGCAGAGGTGTCATGTTTAGCCTGTTGCTGTCGGATCGAAGGTGGTGCGACAGTAGCAGGAGGCAGGCGGTATGGGACGTCTTTGTCTTCTGTTGTCTCCTCCAGAGGTATCCGGCTATCAAGGTGTCGGTAGACGGATAAGGGCGGATGGTACATACGACTTCAGCGATGAGTTTATGCACTCCGGTGGAAACACAAGATCTCTGATCAGACTATGTCGTCGCGCGCTGTGTCGTGTTCTTGCTGAAGGTGGTGGACTGAAGTTTGGCTTTGGGAATGAGAATCCGGAGTTCAACCTTGTGGTTCAAGATGGCAATGGGGCCCCGAAACCCGCGTCCCCGCGGGTTTTTACCCTATTGAGGGACGGGGATGGTCGACTTTCTATATCCACGGGGCTGCTCGAAACCCGGCATGATTCACGGGTTTAAACCCATTTGAGTACTACCCGAACCCGAAACACGACAATACCCGTCAAATACGTTTTTTAGCATTCACTCATCCATCTAGATTTTAAGTGGACCAAAGCCATAGCACCCGAGCGGCCGAGCCCCACAGCGTCGAGGCCCTGGAGTACAAACCAACCACTCGCTCGTTCGCTGTAGTGTCGCTCGCTCTTCAGGCCTCTCTCTCCCACACAACAAAACACCTAAACCTAACCTAGGTCCCCCAGCCGTCGCCTACTGCTGTAATATGCTCCTATTTTTCTTTCAAATATTGCTGTTTTCATTGACTGCTTGTGGGGACGGGTTCCCCGTGGGTTTAGAAAACCCGACGGGTTTAGGGGACGGGCAAAATTTTAACCCCGCGCATATTGATGGGGACGGTGACGGGTTTGCGATTTTCTCGTGGGGATGGGTTTGGGCAAGCAAAACCCGGTGGGTTTCGTCCCCGTTGCCATCTTGACTTGTGATGGACTCGCCATCATCGGCGCACGTGCGGCGATTCCTTCTTGAAGGCGTAGTCTAGGAATTGTGTATTTTCGTTTATGTTGTGTCTTGTATCATAGGGATTAGTGGCTATCTGGGGAGGTACTATCGCGAGGTATACGGCCTCAGGGTTTGTTTTCCATCTTATTTCCGGGTCAATGGTGTTCGGCTGCTGGATTTTGCACTTTTAATAATATATGGCTGCATGCATCGTCATGATGCAGAGGCCGGGGGTTATCCTCCTTTTTTAAAAAAAAGTTGTGGGTGCAGTGGTGACCGACATCAAGTTGACGATGGAGCATTTCTATTCGACTTCCTCCGTTCCTAAATATTTGTCTTTCTAGAGATTTTAACAAGTGACTACGTACGGAGCAAAATGAGTGAATATACACTCTAAAATATGCCTATATACATTCGTATGTGGTAGTCCATTTGAAATCTCTAAAAAGACAAATATTTAGGAACGGAGAGAGTATATCCATTCGCTTGACATGATGGATCATCTCTTCTATGTCCGTTCGCCATGTCAATCGTGTCACTCTACATGCATTAGCCAACATAACCAAAAGTCCAAACTAAAAGAAAAGGCTAGTCAATCCACATCTAGACTTCAACACTCTCTCTCATGTGTGACGGGGAAGTTAACATGTCGATAGACTCAGAAGCCTACACGTGGACACAAAGGGGGGGCATCAACAATTTATAGATAAACTGCGAAAGCTAGGACTTGAACTCAAGACCTTAGCTCTAATACTATATAAAGCTTCATGCATTAGCCAACGCAATCAAAAGTCCAAATTAATTGAGAGGGCTAGGCAATTCACATATACTCTTCAATAATTCAGCGCATATCCTAGCACGGTCACGTGAGCAGGCTGTTAACTGTTGTGTTCTCATTCTGCTCCAGACTTGATCCACGAGTCTTCATCTTTGATATCTTATAAATAAAGCGCCGATGTTCTTAAAAAAAACTAATCCCTAATAACTGAGCAAAGACCAACTTCTCTTTTATTATTTCAAAAAAGAACTTCTCTTTTATTACCCATCTCATATCCAAATCACAAGGGAAAACGAGAGAAAAATGCAGTCAACTATCAAAGCATTACACGGACAGGTTCTCTTTTGTCACACTCATGGATAGCTACGTGAACTAGTAAAATATGCCTTTCAAACTGGTGGCATGCCCAGGTTGTAAGGACAAAAACAAATGATTCACATATGTACTTAACATAGCAACAGCCAAAAAACATGATGATTTTCAATTTACAAACTGTGCAACAAATTTTTTTCTCGAATACACAAAGCTTGCGTATCATTGCATTGATAGAAGAAGTAAGAATGATTACAGGAGGTGGTACAACACATGACACGGACGCAAGGGGCATGAACATGGTGCCCGAAGCGGAGACATGAAAGATGCACGACCCAAACAAAGAAGAACACGGCTAAACTCCCCGACCAGAGTAGCAAACCAATCTACAACTAGACGACCAAAACTCCGAAGCCCGCAGGACGCCGCGAGCAACCAAGACAACGCCTTCAAGAAGGAGAACGACACCGAGATGCCGTCCTTGTCCGATCCGGAAACCCAGACCTAGGGTTTCCCCTGATGCTCGAAGAAGGGCACATAACGGCCATGACAACGCCTCCAGGAAGGTGACGACACCCGCGGGTGTCGCCGCTGCCAGCAAAAGATGCAAGGCTTTCGCCCTGGCCAATTCCAAGCAATCCCAAGCCGTTAGAACACGAGTCAAAGAAGAGGTCGTCGGGTGTAGGCCGGTGCTGCAACTACAGGAAGGGGAGTCACGCGCGGTGCCAAAGGAGGCCCCGTGCATCGCCGGGCGCGCGAACTCCGGAGGAGGACGAGGATGCGTGGCTGCGCGGAATGAATTTGGAATGGGACGGTGACCATAGCCCCGGGTAAGCTAGGATCTGGAAGGAGCGCAGATCCGGGCCACCAGGACCGGAGCAACAGGGACGTCGGCAGGCCCAGGGAACTGGAAGGGGATGCAACACCCGGAGCATGCCGGTGATGAAGATGCACCGGGATGGATGGCCAACTGCGCAACAATAAATAGGCAGTAACGTAGCATATAGAAGAATCTGTGTAGTACATTCCTGGCTTGCTAGGGGTTGCAATTTCTAACACCCTTAAAAAGTTGTGCATTAGAGAAGCTCAAGATTAGCATTTAGATTGATAAAATCATTTTACAAAATCATGTGGTACAAGAGAGTGATTAAAATCTTTCAATTTCTAACACCCGAAAAAAGATGTGCATTAGAGAAACTCAAGATTGGCATTCAAAGTAACAACATAATTTTACAAAATCATATAGTACAAAAGAGTAAAAAAAATCTTTCTATCTCTAACCCACAAAGCATGGACTATCCAGATGATTGCTAATAACATAAAGGACATCAAAAGCGCATTCAAGGCATTGGCATGAAATTGCATGGATTACATTTCCATGTACCCAACATAGCTGAAAGAATAATAACATTATATATTTTTTTAACTGGAATGAAAATGCTATATCAACATGCTACTTGCCAATAATATATAATAAGTGTAACAAATGAACAAGTTGGCTTACAGAGGAAGACCCATAGAGATTGACAGCTTCACCAGATCTCAAAATGACATAAGAATTGGCATGTCTGTTTATCGACCAAGAGTTCTTGACCAACTATATTGTCAAATATCAGAGAGTAGACAGAGCTCCAACTGTCAGCACTTGATCCCCACTGAAGAATCAAAGAATACAAAGCCACAACACACCAGTCGAATACTAAATGCACAGGAATTTCATCCATGAGATCTCCTCCTATTATGCGGGGAAGGAGGAGCCCCTTCAAAGAAATCATTCACGGCATTCTCAAGGTCCTCAGCTGAGTGCTTGATGTACAACTCTGGATGCTTCCCGTTCTCTATATGATGCCGGAACCTGCCAAGGAACGACCTGTATGCTGGCAACAGCTTCTCTGATATTGAGATCCTCAGCTCCTCCCTCAGCTGCGTGTCCGGCACGAACCACCCAGATTGCACCCTATGCGCATCCTCAAATGCAGCATTGAAGGACTTGAATCGCTCCCGCAGAGCTGACTTGGATATTCCTGACGAGAAGCCACCACTTACATGAAGACCCTCATCTCGCAAACAAATCAGGATCTTTAGCCATGACGTCCGCTGGTAATTTGTGGCGGCCACCGTGAACTTTCCTGTAAGCCGCTTCAAGTAATCATCACCAATCATGCTCCAGAGGTCAGGTGAATCCTTGACCTTGTGCACGATATAGTGTACATTGTTCATCAAGAACAAATGTGAGAGAGCCGTGTCCTTGTAGAGTGACGCCTTGCTCTCAAGGTTGTGTTCAAGGACAACAATGATCCAGATGATATGGGCAGCAAGCGGTGACTGATTCTCATGCTCGGGTAGTTCGAGGTAGGACAAGGATGGCGCAAGCTCATTGCCTTCAGCAGCAAGCCGTGCACTTGCCGACGGACGTGATACAATCAGCTCGGTGAGCGTGGCCTTGTAGTCGGAAATGAGGCTGCTATAGTTCATCACGTACCGTGTGAGCGGGTGGACGGTGCCGCCAGGAACTGCAGTCTTGGGCGGGTCGCGGAGAACTGCGTTCTCAAACTCCGAGAGTATTCCACGCACTGCATCTGCGAGGCGCGATCGGATCTCTACGGCCTGCACGTATATTGATTCGGCTGCCTTGGATGCAGCGAAAATGTCGGAGACGTCAGGGAGCAGGTCAGATAGCGCGTCGTGGAGATCGATAATCTTGAAGAGCTTCTCGGGAGAGCGGCGACCGATGCTGATGGCCTCAGCGAAGCCAAACAGCTGAAGCGCCGCACCCTTGACAGCTTCGACGAAGGGGGTGTCATGCGTGGCTGGAGCCGCGGTGACGACGCTGACAACGGTGACATTGGAGATTGGGAGGTCATGGAAGACGTGGAAGGAGAGGCGGCGCTCGCTGGCAAAAACGCCGCGGACGGCTGCACGGGCAGCTCGGATCCATCGGCGGATCTTGGCCTCGAGAGCGTCCCACTCGAGGCGCTGGACATCACCGATGCTGAGCCGTTCGACGCCGAGCCGGCGGAGGGAGGCGTCCACGGCTGGCTTGCGAACGGAGGCGTACACCTGGGCACACTCGCGGCCGTACCCAGCCGCAGCCATTCGGGAGGCGATGGCGCGGAGGTCGGCAACGGCGTCGTCGGGGAGGAGGTCGATCTCACGGATGCTGCGGAGCGAGCGGTAGCTGCTTCGCCGGCCGCCGCAGTCGGAGATGGAGTCATCTTCCTCCACATCTGGGAGGTCCATGGATGAGACCAAGTTCGTTCGGTCGCTGGAGATAGATAGAGATGTCAGGTCGGCGAGCGCCTCGATCTCCAGGTCGAAGGCGCGGGACGAGAGCAAGTGGCGGAACTCGTCCTCGAGCCGCGCCATCGTGACCTGCACGGCGCTGCACCCGCCTCCACCAGCCGCCGCCCCCGACCCGGACGACAGCCGCCGCGGGCTCCCGACCACCGAGGGGGACGACGGAGCGAGGCGGCGGATGTTATCCACAGCACGGAGGAACCGCTCCGCCTCGGTTCGATCCCCTGCTCCGTCGAACAGCATCGGCTCGTCCCCAACCGCCGCCGCCGCCGTCGAAGCCAACGACGAGTCCAACCGTATCACCACTTGCTCCGCCGACTCCAGCTCCGCCGATCCATCCATAGTATACAGTTGACTCCTCGCCTCCCGACTCTCCACCTCACGCTCCTCCAAGCTGCCCTTTCTTACCCGCGGCGGCGCGAATCCTGGGAGCCGCACGTGTGGGCGAGCGCGCGCGCGCGTGGGACTGCGCTATGGCGGACGAGGGAGTGATATAGACCGAGTCGAGCTGGCTGGCTCGGTGTGTGCTGCGTCCACGCATGTTTTCTTTTCTTTTCTTTTAACAAAATGCAACTTCATTCATTTAGTTTTTTTTTTATAAAGGGCGTTTTATTATTAAAAAATATAGCATCAAGCGGATACAAAGCATTATGAGTGACACCCGGCCTCTGCATAACTAAGATGAACACAGCCAATTCTAAAAAGTTTGACAAAAAGAAAAGAAACAAAACCGATAAAACGGCAACAGTAGAGTCCTATAGACCGACACTATGCCTATATCGAAAGTGGCGGTGGGTCAATCCGGAGGTTATGCTGCCACTCATGTTGGGAAAAAACCTCCATAGCCACCTGCTCAAATCGCGTACACACCGCCTTGAACAGCGGTTGGTACTCCGCTCGTTGTAGCGTAGACCACGTACGAAGCGAGCGCGTACATCGGAAAATAACCTGTAGAGGAGAAGCATTTTTGTCATTAAAAACCAAATAATTTCTACATAGCCATAGCGACCACATTAAGGCATACGCTTTCACCCTTATTAGCGATTTGAACCTATTTGGAATACCGTCCAACAAATGACCAAAAATATTGGCAACACTTGTGGGTGAATACAAATTTGACGCTATTTGGATGACTGACCACGTAGAACGTGCAAACTTGCATTGGAAAAAGAGGTGTTTGATTGTCTCGTCATGAGTACAAAAACAACACTTCTTACCCCCTTGTCAGTTGCGTCATGCGAGGTTGTATTTGGTTAGCACAACTCCCCTACGAAAATACCACATGAAGATTTTGACCTTTAGTGGAATCTTCGACTTCCATAGTTTCTTATTATTATTCACTTATTCACGGTACCTTAGAATGCGCGAGTGCATGGTACATGGAGTCTACTGTGAAAGACCCCGACGTAGTAAGGTTCCAGCGAAACAAATCCAACCTGGACAATAGATTATGCCATGACGTAAGGCGAGGCCCAATCAAATCCCGCCTGAATGAAATATTCGGCGGGGATGAACTGAGCACCTGTGCAATAGTATTATTATTCTCGCGAGCAATGATGTACAAGGCTGGATATTGTTCTCGAAGAGTGGCATTGCCTAGCAAGATGTCTTCCTAGAAATGAATCTCTGACCCGTCCTTTGTCGCGAAAGACCCAAAGCGAAAGAGATGTTTCTTTGTCGCCATTAGGCCAGCCCAAAAGTGAGAGTCTCCAGGTTTCCAATATGCCCAAAAGTGAGAGAAGGGGCAATGCTACTATCCTTTTACCACACTTGTGCTTCAAAGTAGCACCATGTTCTTCATATAGAGAGTCTCCTGAGTTGTTACTTTCATATATTGGTGGGAATTTTTCATTATAGAACTTGGCTTGTATATTCCAATGACGGGCTTCCTCAAATGCCCGAGGTCTTCATTGGCAAGTAAGTTAGATGCACACCCACTTAGTTTCATATTGATCTTTCATACACTTATAGCTCTAGTGCATCCGTTGCATGGCAATCTCTACTGCCGCATTGATATTGATTGAAAGGCCTCTCCATTGCCAAACTATCCGCCGAGTTGATGCAAGACTTTCTTCCTTTTTGACTTCCCTTATAAATCTCTACTACCGCATTCTATTCCACCTATAGTGCTAATATCCATGACTCATGCTCATGTATTGAGTGGAGTTGAAAATGCTGAAGCGCGCTAAAAAGTATGATCCAAAGTTTGACACCAGGGTGCTCATGATTTATCTTAGTGCGGTGACGGCGGAGTCATGCCATGCTTACATAATTCAATGAGTAGGGATAACATTCGTTAAGCATCATATATTTTGAAAAAGTAATGTTTATGTTCTTGTATTAATGGATATTATTATGTTGATATCAATTACTTAATGGTTTCTCAATATTTATACCGTAAAAATATTACATGATAGACATGTTAGGTAGCATTCAACATAAAAAATTCTATTTTTATCATTTACCTACTCGAGGACGAGTAGGAATTAAGCTTGGGGATGTTGATATGTCTGCAATGTATCTATATTTTTTATTGTTTCATGCTATTATATTATAAATCTTAGATACTTTATATGCAATTTTATATCATTTTTGGGAGCTAGCCTATTGACTCAGTGCCCAGTGCTAGTTCCTGTTTTTGCCTATTATTTTGTTTCGCAGAAAATCAATACCAAATGAAGTCCAAACACGATGAAACTTTACGATGATTTTTTCAGGACCAGAAGGGACCCTAGAAGCTTTGGGAGGAGGCTAGAAGATGTACGAGAGAGCCACCCGAAACAATTTCTCTATCGCCACAAACTTTTGTTCTTCCGAGATTCCATCTGGAGGCCTTTTTCGGTACTCTGCCGGATGAGGGATCGATCACGGAGGGCTTCTGCATCAACCTTGATGCACCTCCGATGATGTGTGAGTAGTTTACAGTAGACCTACGGGTCCATAGTGATTAGCTAGATGTCTTCTTGTCTCTCTTTGATCTTCAATACAATGTTCTTCTCGGAGTTCTATTCGATGTAATCTTCTTTTGCGGTGTGTTTGTTGGGATCCTATGAATTGTGGGTTTATGATCAGATTATTCATTGAAAGTAATTGAGTCTTTTCTGAACTTTATTATGCATGATTATTATAGCTTTGTATTTCTTTCCTATCTATCCGTTTGGTTTGGCCAACTAGATTTATTTATCTTCAGTGGGATAGGTGCTTTGTAGTGGGTTCAATATTGTGGTGTCCCTCACCTCATGATAGAGGGGGTAGCGAGGCACTTATTATGTTGTTGCTACTAAGGAGAAAACGACGAGGTTTAATCGTATTGCTTGGTTTTATTCTGTCTACATTATGTCATCATACTTCATGCATTACTCTGTTTGTTATGAACTTAATACGTAGAGGCAAGCATAGAAGCACTCTCGAAGTGGAGTAATAGTAGTAGATGCAGGCAGGAGTCGATCTACTTGTCACGGACGTAATGCCAATATACATGATTATTGCCATGAATAATGTCATAACTATGTGCTTTTCTATCAATTGCCTAACAGTAATTTGTCTACCCAACGTACGCTATTTTTATGAGAGAGAAGCCTCTAGTGAAAACTATGGCCCTCGGGCCTACTTTAATCATATTACAAAAACCAAAAATAACTTGCTGCAATTTTCTTTCTTTTATTCTATGTTGCAATTTACCTAATATGATCCTTGCAATTAACGACTACAAGGGATTGACAACCCTCTTGCCCGCGTTGGGTGCAAGTATTTGCTCTTGTGTGTGCAGGTATTGTTGACTAGGTGTTTGTGTGGTTCTCCTATTGGTTCGATAACCTTGGTTCTCACATAGGGGAATACTATCCGCTACTATATTGCTTCACCCTTCCTCTTCAGGGAAAATCCCAACGCAGCTCACAAGTAGCATCCCTCTATTGTAACCAGGTTTTTAGTCCAAGAAGTTAAATACTTCAGCCATCCGAGGAGGTCCAACGCAAATTCCTCAAGAAGTGCTTTCAATTTTATTGGATCCAAGGACCCTATCCAAGCCTAGGTAGCTTAACAACAAAGTTTTGTACTGCTGGTGTTGGGGATATAGCTCCGAGGTGTGACCCGCCCAGGAGGGGCCGGGTTACACTGTTGGCAGTTTAAAATGAAGAAGGTCCAAGGAGGCCCAAGGAGGTGTGAAGACGGCGGCTCATGAAGGCAGGCCTGGTGAAAGCCCAAGACCTGGGCCTATGAACCGCCGTACGGTGACTTGCTCTGTAAGGCATGACTAGTTAGAAACCGAGCCGGTCATGATGTGTGAGCCGGACGGGACTCTGTAAGCCTCCAGGTCTCGACCTGTGTATATAAAGGTGAGACCCGGCGGCGGGTTAACTTAAGAAACAACCAATCGAGAACTAGGTTAAGCGTATTCGCTCCCTTGTAATCGAAACTCAAGTAATACAACTAGAAGCAGGATGTAGGCTTTTACCTCGTTGAGAGGGGCCGAACCTGGGTAAGCTCCTTGTGTCCTTTGTCCCATTCAACCCCTTTAAGCTAACCTACGTGCGATGGCTCCACACCTAAGTCCTTTCACAAGGGCATCTGCCGTGTTAAATCCACGACAGTTGGCGCTCACCGTGGGGCCTGAGCACGGTGGTTTCGAGTTCTTGAAGAGCAGCTTCTCAGGGATCAAGGGATACGCCGTGGGCCGGATGACCAAGAGCCGCCGCGGCAAGATCTACATCGACGATGCTGGCTGGGGTCCCGAGGCCGATTCAATCGAGTACGGGTACCGGGTCCCCTTCGGCGGAATTCACATCTTCATCGGCAAGATTGGCGAGTCAGAGCCCTTGCCGGACACCTGCGCCGACACCATTGAGACGACTCGCCGCGCACGACCCACCAAGGTTCAACCCGCCCGGAAGTGTGCTTTCGTTGGTTTTGTTCATGGGGCGGATCTGGAGGAAGGTTCTGTGTCTGGTGGAGAGACATCCATCTATTCAGGTGATGAGTCTTCAACCGACGAAACCGAGTCAATCTATCAACTACAAGACGGCGGGCTTGGGGGCTACTCCGACGGTGATAGTATTCCGGACCCCTATGAGCCGCCAAGTAGGGCTGCTATCTTCATGGCCGGTACGCAGCAGATGGTGAATTCATCAACCGCCGCAGCTATGACCTCCGGTTCAATGGCTGCTGCAATGGCTGGGGCGAGCGGCTCGGCGCGCCCACTGGCTCAAGTTTTATTCGAGCTTCTGGATGCTTTGGCGACTCTGTTGGCCGTAGAGGTGACCCCGATGACTCAAGTGCAGCATAAGGCGGAGGTCACAAAATTGCGAGACGAGGTGGCCAAGGCCCGAGAGGATCTTAAGGCAGAAAACGTCAAGATGGCTGCAGAACGGACCGCCCTAGAGGCTGAGACGCAGCGGGTAAGGGCCGAGGCTTTTCGTTTAAGTCTAGACCAGAACGCGTCAAATGATGTCATGCGAAGGAGGCACCAGAGCCATTTGCCACCGCAATTTGAGGGAAGGAATCTTTTTACCACACCTGGAGCAGGGCCGAGTAACCCGCCCAGTGAGACCCGGGCTGCTGAGGCGCCTGCGACTGGGGCGGCGGCTCAGCCTCGTATAGCGGACCCGCCTCGTGTGAACTTGACCCCGCCTCAGCGAGTGCCAACACCTCCGGGTCATTACTCCAACCCGCTGGATAACATGATTGCTGCAGCCTCACGGCTGGCGGCTCTTCCAATTGAAGGTGAATCGCCAGCTGCGATAGAGGCCCGGAACACCGTGGAACTCCTTAAGACGGCTGTGACCCAGCAAGTGGCTTACTCATACAGCCGTGAGCGAATTCATTCAACTCCGTGCCACAGTGGAAGCTACAGCCGATGCGTTGAGTCGCCGGCGGTTTCCAGCAGTGAGCAGCGTCGTAACCCGCCCCATGGGCATGATCTGCCCCGCGATGATAACAATGTTCAAGCCATCAGGGATCAGGTGAGAGCACGCCAAGAGGCAGAACTGGCGGCTCAATTAGCGGCTCATCAGCAACTTCAACGAAACCCTTCAATGTCTGTGGAGGCCAGGATGACTTCCAGGACAGTAGGTGTGCCATGACTAGTGCCGGCTCTGCGTAATGAGCGTCTGCCCAAGGATTTTAAAGGTCCTCGCAAGGTACCTAATTACACAGCTGATCTTCCGCCTGAGGCCTGGATCGGGAGCTACAAGCTGGCCATGGAGATGCTGGATATTAACGACGATGTATGTGCCAAATACTTCACAATGATGCTGGATGGGCCGGCTCGAACTTGGCTGAAAGGGTTGCCTGCCAACTCCATCAACTCGTGGGCTGAGTTGAAGGCGCGTTTTATTCAGAATTTCAAAGACACGTGTAAGCAGCCTCTATCGATGATCGATTTAGACACTTGTATCCAGCGCGAGGATGAGTCGGCCCACCACTGGGTGCACTGGGTCTCAGCCGTTATCCACTCATCGGACATCATCACGCCCGGCTCTGCTGTTTTGATCTTAGAGAAGAATTGCCACTTCGCACCCCTCAAACAGAAGCTGGGGCGGCTTAAACGTCACTGCAATGACATAGGAGGTGGAATAGTATATCCTGATATGCACTTAATCTACATGGAAGAAATTTGTGGATTGTTTAAGCTTGCACGTTTATCCAAGGATGGAGTTAAGAAGAAGGTATTCACTTTATCTTTGGAGGGAAAGGCATTGACATGGTATAGGCTATTGTATGATATTGGAACATGGGATTGGAACCGGTTGAAATTGGAATTTTATCAGAAGTTTTATCCTATGCATCTGGTTCATCATGATCGGAATTATATATATAAATTTTGGCTTCAGGAAGGATAAAGTATCGCTCAAGCTTGGGGGAGGCTTAATTACATGATGTACACATGCCCCAATCATGAGCTCTCAAGAGGAATTATTTTCCAAAACTTTTATGCTCAGCTTTCTCATAATGATCAATCCATGCTCAATTCTTATTCTAATAGTTCATTTATGAAGAAAACCATTGAATTCAAATGGGGTCTTCTGCAAAGAATTAAACGCAACTCTGAAGATTGGGAACTCGACAAAGGTAAAAAGTCAGGTATAAAACTTGAGTTTGATTGTGTTAAATCTTTTATGGAAATCGATGCTTTTCATAAGTTTAGTGCTAAATATGGACTTGATTATGAGATCGTAGCTTCCTTTTGTGAATCATTTGCTACTCATGTTGATCTCCCTAAGGAGAAGTGGTTTAAATATCATCCACCTATTGAAGAAAAGATTGAGGAACATGTTATAGTTAAAGATGAAACTATTATTTATAATGTTGATCCAGTTGTACCTACTGCTTATATTGAGAAACCTCATTTTCCTATTAGGATTAAGGAACATGCTAAAGTTACAATTGTGGTTAATAAAAGTAATATTAGAACACCTAGTCCCTCTAAACAAATAAGTGTAGAACCTAATATTGCTATGGTTAAAGATCTCTTGGTTGATAATATTGATGGGCATGTTATTTACTTCTGTGATGAAGCCACTAGGATTGCTAAGCCTGATACTAAAGATAAGAATAAACATGTTGTTGGCATGACTGTTGTTTATGTTAAAATAGGAGATCATTGTTATCATGGTTTATGTGATTTGGGTGCTACTGTTAGTGTTACTCCTTTTACTTTATATCAAGAGATTATGAATGATATTGCACTTGCTGAGATAGAGGACATCGATGTTACTATTAAGTTTGCAAATAGAGATGCTATTTCACGGCTTGGGATTGTTAGAGATGTTAAAGTCTTGTGTGGTAAGATCAAGTACCCTACTGATTTTCTAGTTCTAGATTCTCCATAAGATGATTTTTGTCCCATTATATTTGGTAGACCTTTCCTGAATATAGTTAATGCTAAGATTGATTGCAATACAGAAATAGTTAGTGTTAATTTTGGTGATGTATCTCATGACTTTAATTTCTCTAAATTTCATAGACAACCTCATGAAAAAGAATTGCCTAGTAAGGATGAAATCATTGGTCTTGCTTCTATTGCCGTACCTCCTACTTATACGTTAGAACAATATCTGCTAGACCATGAAAATGATATGCATATGAATGAAAGAAATGAAAGAGATGAGATATTCTTTAATCAAGCTCCTATCCTTAAACACAATTTGCCTGTTGAAACTCTTGGAGGTCCCCCTCCACCTAAGGGTGATCCTGTGTTTGAACTATAGAAATTACCTAATACATTGAAATATGCTTATCTTGATGAAAAGAAGATATATCATGTTATTATAAATGCTAAGTGCTACTTGTGAGCCGCGTTGGGATTTCCCTGAAGAGGAGAGTGTCGGTGTCAAAACCGGCGGATCTCGGATAGGGGGTCCCGAACTGTGCGTCTAAGGTCGATGGTAACAGGAGACGGGGGACATGATGTTTACCCAGGTTCGGGCCCTCTCTATGGAGGTAATACCCTACGTCCTGCTTGATTGATATTGATGAATATGAGTATTACAAGAGTTGATCTACCATGAGATCGTAATGGCTAAAACCCTAGAAGTCTAGCCTGTCTGATTATGATTGCGACTATGATTGTCTCTACAGACTAAACCCTCCGGTTTATATAGACACCGGAGGGGACTAGGGTTATACAAAGTCGGTTACAGAGAAAGGAATCTTCACATCCGAACGCCAAGCTTGCCATCCATGCCAAGGAGAGTCCCATCCGGACACGGGAGAGAGTCTTCTGTCTTGTACCTTCATGGCCCATCAGTCCGGCCCACATTACGTAGCCCGAACGCCCGAGGACCCCTTAATCTAGGACTCCCTCAGTAGCCCCTGAACCAGGCTTCAATGATGATGTGTCCGACGCACAGATTGTCTTCGGCATTGCAAGGCGGGTTCCTCCTCCGAATACTCCAAAACAGACTTCGGGCACAGAAAACGTGTCCGGCTCTGCAAAACAAGTACCACACACAACCGCAGAGAGTATAATATTTCACGAGTCCAATCCGCTGACAACTTTATGTAACGCGACACCATGTTCCTGCACGGTCATTATTTTGAACTATTTTTTAGCCTCCCGCTCCGCTTTAAGATGCGGTTTTCCAGTGGCACGCCTTGTCACAGCAGAGATCGTGTCTCTTTATTGCGGGATTCTCATCAATACGGGCGTGGGTAATCCAACCACGCCATCTGCACGGCCCTTGGGAATAGGCTAGTTTTAAGGCGAGTGGGGAGGCGCTTGATATTCACTGCCTTTATAAGGAGATAAGGATTCATCCCTTTCACCCATGCCTTCTCTTTCTCTGCCTCTCCATTCTCGAGCTCCAGCGCCCAAGTTCTCATCTTTTCCGCCTCAAAGAAGCACTCCGACCATGTCCGGATCTGGAGCGCATGGCAAGTGGATGGCCTCCTCCGTCAAGGAGAAGGACATCGCGAAGCTCCGGGAGGCGGGGTATTTGGCCAAGGAAATTGCCCATCGGCTTCCGGCCAAGGGACAGATCATCCCCACCCGCAAGCCTCATGAGAGGGTGGTGTTCATCCCCCACTTCGTCCGCGGGTTAGGGTTTCCACTCCACTCTTTCGTTCGCGGACTCATGTTCTACTACGGGCTAGATTTCCATGATCTAGCCCCAAATTCTTTCCTCAACATCTCGGCATTTATTGTCGTGTGCGAGGCTTTCCTCCGCATCCCACCTCACTTCGGACTATGGCTCAAGATTTTCAACATGAAGCTGAAGGTGGTGGATGGCCAACACGCAGAGTGCGGAGGCGCCATGGTGAGCAAGATGCCCAATGTCACATGGCCCAAAGGTACCTTTGTGGAGACCGTCAAAGGGTGGCAACAACTGTGGTTCTATATCACAGAGCCCCGCGATGCCACCTGGGCCGCGGCTCCCGAATTCAAGTCCGGAGCCCCAATGCGGCTCACCTCCTGGCTAGAGAAGGGCCTGAATTGGTCGTCGTCGGACGAGCTAACAGCGCTACAGGTGCGTATCCAGAGCATGGTGGACAAGAACATTAAGCTTGTCAATGTGATCCAGGTGATGCTAGTTCGCCGGATCCTTCCATGCCAAAGCCGGACTTGCCATCTGTGGGAGTTCGATCCGACCGAGCACCAGACCCTGCAACAGTTCTTTGGAACTACGCACGAAGACATCTGGAAGGTGCTTTTTAAGGCTAGCGAGAAATGGCCGGAGATGACCGAGGACCGTGGGCACGACCTGGCCCATCCCGCCAGTCCGGTAAGTTTTTCGTGTTTTCAAGGTGTATCCTTTACTTGCCTACTCAGGGAAAATGCCTAAGCCTCCCTATCTATTTTTTCAGGTCTAGACGAAGAAGGCAGAGAGGATCAAGTGTCCGGCTCCGCTGCCCGAGGAACCAGCCATCCCGCTTCTAAAGATGCTGGTCCCGACGCCCTACCAGGTGTCGGTGTACTAAGTATTGGGCCACTAGTACCCCGTACTTGTGCACGGACAGTTGTAGCCACCCTCGCGGCAAGGCTTGCCGGGATCAGCTCGGGGTCGATTCAACCCATCAAGGAAATCATCAAGTCAGAGATCTGAGGTTTAGCAGATAAGCAGAGCTGGAATCCGAAGGCCAGCCTTCCCGGCAAGATCCTTGCCGGGATGGCCTTTGGGGCCCGGCAAGGCTTGGCGCCCGGCAAGGCTTGGCGCCCGGCAAGGCTTGGCGTCCGGCAAGGTTTGGCGCCCAGCAAGATTCGGCGCCTGGCGAGATTCTACCACTGTGCCACCGCTTCGGTACAGTAGCGTACCTGACATTCTGGGTCCTTCTCTGGATGCGTGGCAACGCGCCAGTGGAGGAGAGCTTAAGCGGTGCTGATGGGATGGCCCCTTTTTCCATCCCCAAGAAAGTGAGGACACCTAAACGGACACCTCACGGTGCATTAAATGCGCTTGTCCTAATCCGTCAGGGGTTAGGTATGATACCCTGTAGCTACTTTACACCTCAATGTATGTACATTTTGCCACTGTGGAGACCCCTTTGAGCATATAAAAGGAGGCCCAAGGCAACTGCTACAGGGGAGAGGAGAACTTCTGGCCCATTCTGCATGTGTAGCTGCTCTTTGAACGTACTGTTCATTGCGAGCGCTCCTGAAGGCTGGGCTCAAGAACATCAATAAGAACACAAAGCAGGAGTAGGGTTTTACGCTGATCAGCGGCCCGAACCTGGGTAAAAACCTCACGCGTCGATCACTGGTTCTGCTCTTTGCGTATACCTCTCCCCCCGCCGAATCGTAAAGGGGTCTCTCGGGACCCCATAGGTGTCGTGCCCCGACATCTTTGGCGCGCCAGGTGGTGGGATTGAAGGTTGCGTGAACCTAATCTGGTGGTCGGCGCCCTAGTTTCTTCATCATCTTCATCATCATGCCGCCCAAGAAGAAGAGCGCTGCGACATTGCAACCATCCGGGTCCGTTTTGCCTGCGCCTTCGCGTACAAGCGACGGTGTGGGTGCAGAAGGAAGAGGACTAGAACCCCCGCGGCGTTCTGGTGACCCAAGCCAAGCGAGCGGTATCGTTTGCAGTGGCAGTGGTAACTTGCACGCCGCTGGATCTAGAGATGGTGCTGTGTTGCCTACGGGTGGCACAACTAACTCTAGGGATCGAAGGGCGCCTGCTGGAGCTCCCGCGCCGGCGCAAGCCTCACGGCCTACTCAGGTCGTGCAAGATGAGCGACATCATGGCGCTGGTGGTTCGGGGCGTCCCCACGAAAAGGTTTCTGCGCATAGATCCCAAGATGCGCGGGACCAACATGCACACCGAGCTGCCGGCGGAGGTGGTGCGCGGTCGCGTGACCGTGGTGGTGCTCCTTCTAACTTGGTTAGGAGTCAGAGCACCTCACGTACCTCACACTTGTCGCCGCCACCTACGCCAGCGGAAGCCTTGGCACATGCACAGCTGCTCCTCGATTTTCCTCCCGCCCCGGAGAAGATGGAGGAGTGGCGAGCTACTATCCAGAGCCTTATCGGCTTCGCCAACAAGGATGGACCGCAAGAGGCAGGGCCCACGCAGCGGAGGCCCATCGATCCGGCGCGAGCCGATGCAGAGAAAACCGGAGGTGGTGCAACTACAGTGCACTCCCCTCCGCGGCATCAGCGGCGGCCGACAACTCAGCAAGTCGACCACCATGAAGAAGTTTCCACGGCGTCGTCCGATCCACGGATGCGCCGTGATCAGCGTCTAGTTCTCCAGGAATGAGGCAAAGAGGACGCTCGAACAACCATCGAGCGGCGACGGGAAGCGCGCTATCACTCTGATAAGCGCGCGGGGCCGGCTGTCGACGAGCCTGCGCCAGGGGACGTAGGAGACTTGCCTTATGAGGTAGGGACTCCAGCGTTTACCCGTGAGCTGCGGCAAGTCCGGTGGCCCAATTCCCGAACCTTTAAGCCAGAGGTTCCGGAGAAGTATGACGGAAAGACCCATCCCTCGGAGTTCCTGAGCATCTACACCATTGCAGTGCAGGCTGCCAGGGGCCGAGATGACAAGATACTTGCCAACTACTTCCCGTTGGTGCTCAAGCCCAACGTCAGGTCGTGGTTGATGCATCTGTCGGAGAATTAAATTTCTTCCTGGTTAGATCTGTGCCATCAGTTTGTTGGCGCCTTCGTTGGAGGCCACCAAGCTCCTGGCCAAGAGAGCGATTTGCACATCATCCCTCAGAAGGAGGGCGAGTCCCTGCGCAAGTTTATGCAGAGGTTCAGCCGAGTGCAGTATAACATTCCCGACGTTCATCCTGCCGCTGTCATTAGCGCGTTCCACCAGAACGTGCGTAACCACAGAATGCGGGAAGAGCTGGCGATGAACAAAGTCAGGAGTATTGCCGAGCTTTATGCTCTAGCCGACAAGTGCGCTCGAGCTGAAGAGGGGAGGAAACCCCCTGGTGAGGCTGTTGGCGCGGCAGGCGACTCCGAAGATGAAGACACCGCGGCCCCGTCAAGGAAAGGCCGGCGGCGGAACAGGAAGCGCAGAGGCAAGGCCGTGCTTGCTGTCGAGGAATCCGATAACCCCGGCGCTGCCAAGAAGGCCAAGGTTAGTGACCCCGGCAAGGATCTTGCCGGGTGCCCTTCCTGTCAGGCCTTGGCGGCTGCCGACAAGTCGGAGAACTCCGGCAAGCAGTATTGCAAGATCCATCGCACTAAGGGCCACGATCTCCAGAACTGCCGGCAAGTTGAGCAGCTTGCCGAGAAGCAGAGGGCTGAATACGAGAGGCGAGACAAGGAGAAGGCCCAAGATGGTGCTGAGGGGTCCGGCAAGAAACGCGGTGGCCGAGGGGGTCACCGCGGCAAGGCCAAGCAGCAGAAGGATCGGCCCGCTCGGGGCCGAGATAAAGAAGGAGATGATGATGAGGAAGATGATGAATCTAGTGAGCAGGAATTCCAGAAGGCTACGGAGGCTATGTGCATTGATGGGGGTGCCTCGCTGCATTCTTCCCACTGCCAACTTAAACAGTGGATGCGGGAGGTTAATGCGGCAGAGCCATCCCCCGATGCGTGTAGACCTCTGAAGTGGTCCAGCACGCCTATCATCTTTGACGCCGAGGATCACCCCGATCGCACAACTGCGGTCGGGTGTTTGCCATTGTTGGTTTCCCCAACAATTCGCAACCTCAAGGTGATGAAGATGTTAGTTGACGGTGGGGCCGGCCTAAACTTAATCTCACCGGATGTGCTGACAAAGCTTCAGATTCCCGACGAAGACCTCAAGGAAACGGGTACGTTTCAAGGGGTCAATCCGGGAAGAACCCAGCCTAAGGGCAAGATCACGCTGCCGGTAACATTTGGCAGCGAGTTTAACTTCAGGACCAAAAAGGTGGTGTTTGATGTCGCCAAGATCCCCATGTCATACAATGGGATCCTTGGTCGGCCAGCGCTGGCTAAGTTCATGGCAGCATCACACTACGCATACAATGTTTTGAAGATGCCCGGGCCGTTGAGCGTCATCATTGTCCATTCCGATAAGAAGGATGCGCTCATCTGTGCCGACAAACTTTACCGGGAAGCAGTTGCAGCACCTGCCATCAAGGCATCTGCTCCTGCCGCTGGAACTCCTGGGGGGAAGAAGAAGACCGGCAGGAACCTTGGCGCGAACTCCGGCAAGCGTACCTCCTCGGAGTGCTGCGCTTCCGTCGAGGATGTACCAGAGAGTTCCACCGGCAAGAACAAGAAGTCCAAGGCTGCCCCGCCGGAAACCAAGAAGGTGCCTGCCAGGGAGGATGGAACGGGGGGAACTTTCACCATAAGTTCCGACCTAGATGACAAATAGGAAAGCGCGCTCGTTGCTTTCCTGTGGGCGAATGTCGACGTGTTTGCATGGCAACCGTCTGACATCCCCGGTGTTCCCAGGAAAGTGATCGAGCACCACCTTGCTGTCTGTCCTCATGCGCGGCCCGTCAAGCAAAGGGTGAGGAAACAGGCCTTGGAGCGGCAAGAATTCATTGCCGAAGAGATTAAGAAGCTGGAGGCGGCGGGACTGGTCAAAGGAGTGCTCCATCCAACCTGGTTGGCCAACCCGGTTGTAGTGCGAAAAGCGAATGGGAAATGGAGGCTTTGTATCGATTATACAGATATCAATAAAGCTTGTCCAAAAGATCCCTTTCCCTTGCCACGCATCGACCAGATTGTGGATGCCACCACTGGTTGTGATCTCCTGTCCTTCCTTGACGCCTATTCAGGGTATCATCAGATTTTTATGGCAAAGGAAGATGAAGAGAAGACCGCCTTTATCACCCCATGTGGTACATATTGTTTTATATGAATGCCTTTCGGGTTGAAAAGTGCTGGTTCAACATTCGCCAGAGCAATCCAGATTGGTTTTGAGCCGCAACTCCATAGAAATATGGAGGCATATATGGATGATATAGTGGTCAAAACTAAGGATAAAGCAACGCTTATTCAAGACTTAGAAGAAACATTTGCAAACTTGTGCAAGATCAACTTGAAGCTCAATCCTGAGAAGTGCGTGTTCGGAGTTCCTTCCGGCAAGCTCCTCGGATTCTTTGTATCTTGCCGAGGAATCGAAGCGAACCCCGACAAGATCAAAGCCATTGAGCAAATTGAAGCGCCGAGACGCGTCAAGGATGTGCATCGTCTTGCCGGCTGTGTTGCTGCTCTAAGCAGGTTTATTTCCAAATCTACTGAGCGCGCCCTGCCCTTCTTCAAAATTTTGAAGAAGGCAGGTCCAATGAAATGGACTCCGGAGGCGAAGGCTGCGCTGCAAGATTTGAAGAAATACCTTTCCTCTCCGCCGACGCTAGTCGCGCCTAAACCACAAGAGCCGTTGCTGTTGTATCTGGCGGCAACAAATCAAGTGGTTAGTGCTGCGCTAGTGGCGCAGAGAGAAGCTGATGAGGAAGCAACACCAGTCGCAGGACCGCCGGATGATGCGGCAAGATCTTCCCCGGCGAGGGTTGATCCCGGTAAGACAGGATCCGCGCAAACAGAAGAACTTGTGCAGAAGAAGAAGGTGGTGCAGCGCCCAGTTTATTTTGTTAGCTCTCTTTTACAAGGGGCTAGGTCAAGATATTCTGGGGTGCAGAAGCTGCTTTTTGGCCTCCTTATGGCCTCAAGGAAGCTGCGCCACTACTTTCAAGCACATGAGATTACCGTCGTCACTCGCTTTCCATTGCAACGGATTTTGCAAAATCCGGAGGCAACCGGCAGGATCGTGGAGTGGGCGTTGGAGCTGTCCAGCTTTGGCCTTAAGTTTGAAAGTACTTCGACAATTCAGAGTAGGGCCTTGGCGGAAATCATTGCAAAATGGACCCCGATGCCAGACGAAGAAGTTCAAGAAACAACTCTCCCCGGTAAGGAAATCGATCAACAATGGATTATGTACTTTGACGGGGCTTTCTCGCTGCAAGGCGCCGGTGCTGGCGTGCTGCTTGTCGCACCCACCGGAGAGCACCTCAAGTACGTAGTCCAAATGCACTTTCCCCGGGAGAGTTCGACCAACAACACTTCAGAATACGAGGGTTTGCTTGCCGGTCTCAGGATCGCGGCAGACCTTGGTATCAAAAAGCTCGTCATCAAAGGCGATTCACAGCTTGTGGTCAGGCAAGTTAACAAGAGCTATCAAAGTCCATTGATGCAAGCCTACGTAGATGAAGTGAGAAAATTGGAAGAGCGCTTTGATGGTCTCCAAATGGAGCACGTTCCTCGTGCCGAGAACAATATTGCTGATGACCTGTCAAAGCGTGCTGCCCTCAAGTTGCCTGTGGAACCAGGAACTTTTGTGCTCCAATTGACTCAACCATCCGTGGCGCCATCGATGCGGCAAGAAAAAAGAAGGAAGTTGAACTCTGGCCAGTACTTCCCGGCAGAGCTCCCCGGAGCCGCCGGCAAGGAAGTTGCCGGGATCGACACGCCTGCCGGGGAACAACAGGCTCCGACAGGGCCTCAGGCCCTTGTTGTCGAGACAAACGTTCCCCCGGCAGAGGAGATGCCTTTAGTCCTAGCTGTCGAGCCTCAGGCTCCAGCATGGGCGCAGCACATTGTCCATTTCCTTCAGACAGGTGAACTCCCTGAGGAACAAGAAGAAGCCGAGAGAGTAGCCCGTCGGTCTGTTATGTACAAGTTCGTCGATGACGTCCTGTACAGAAAGAGACCAAACGGTGTGAAATTGAAGTGCATTTCTCGGGAGGATGGACTACAACTGTCGGCAGAGATTCATGGAGGCATATGTGGTTCTCACATAGGGGCAAGAGCGCTTGCCGGAAAAGCATTCCGGCAAGGTTTCTTTTGGCCTACCGCCCTCCAGGATGCGACTGCACTAGTAACCAAGTGTGAAGCGTGCCAGTTTCATTCGAAGAAATTACATCAGCCAGCTCAAGCTCTTCAAACAATCCCTCTCTCCTGGCCATTTTCGGTCTGGGGGCTCGACATACTGGGCCCTTCCCCCGTGCTACCGGGGGCTTTGAGTACTTGTACGTTGCTATCGACAAGTTCACAAAGTGGCCAGAGGTGGAAGCAGTGAGGAAGGTGACAGCGCAGTCGGCTGTCAAGTTCTTCAAAGGAATTGTTTGCCGTTTCGGTGTGCCTAACAGGATCATCACCGACAACGGCACGCAGTTCACAAGTCACACCTTCATGCAGTATGTCCAAGACCTTGGCGGCAAGATTTGTTTTGCCTCTGTTGCTCACCCGAGAAGCAACGGCCAAGCGGAGAGGGCCAATGCTGAAGTGCTGCGCGGTCTCAGGACCAGAACTTTTGACAGGCTGAAAAAGTGCGGAAGACGCTGGATTGATGAGTTGCCGGCGGTTCTTTGGTCAATCAGAACGACACCAAATCGAGCCACCGGCCAGACGCCCTTCGCTCTGGTCTACGGAGCGGAAGCAGTTCTCCCCACGGAACTCATATACGGATCTCCTCGAGTGCTCGCTTATGATGAGCTCGAGCAAGAGCAACTGCGCCAAGATGATGCTGTGCTCCTTGAGGAGAATTGTCTTCAGGCTGCTGTGCGAGCTGCACGCTACCAGCAAGCTTTGCGCCGCTATCGTAGCCGCAAAGTTCATGCCCGAAGCCTTGAGGAAGGCGACCTTGTTCTTCGATGGATTCAGTCCGCCAAGAATTCAAACAAGTTGACGCCAAAGTGGGAAGGCCCTTATCGGGTAGTACGAGTCACCAGGCCCGGCGCTGTCCGCCTGGAGACCGAAGATGGCGTTCCAGTGAACAATTCCTGGAATATCGAACATCTTCGCAAGTTCTACCCATAAGGCGCGGTTGCCGGGGGCTCCCGGCAACCACCCTTTTGTACAAGTCTTGCTGGCAAGGCATGTGATCCTTTGTACAAAGCCAGGCGCAGACCCTGAGCACAGATGAATAAATTTAAGTGTTGTACATTCCCTTATTGATTCCCATGTTCATATTTATATATGCATGTTTGTCTAAGATGTTGTATGACACCTGATCTCGGTAAGTTCTAACGAACCGCCAAGGTTTCATCCCTTTATTTTCTCTTCTTTCTTTTTCTCAAAGACAGAAGGATTCCTCGCGTGCATATTTGCCGGGGGGAAGGGGAGATATGAATACCAGTTGGTGACGTTCGGAATCGATGCTTGCCGGAGGAAGAACAAAGCCAGAAAGCTAAGTCCTAAAAACTTAGAGCAAGTTTTTCTTTTATTACAAAGTTATTTCCTTGGACGATTCCGACTCTTGTATGGAAAATCTGCACGCGAAGGAATCCTTGTTGTAATCAGTTGCGCCCTTATTTTGTTTTGAGTCCACTCAACGATTTAAGTGGCTGCACTGAGAACGCCAAGGAGTCCCGCACCCAGCGCTCGCGGCAGGTTGCGCGCCGGCAAGTTTTTTTTCAGTAAGCGTAGGATGAATTCCATACATAAAGGAATCAGACAAGGAAAGTAGCAAGCATGAGCCTAAACATAGTCAGATTATATTGCATCCATGAGTTGCCGCAGTTCTAAACTTGAGACCTAATTGTCTTTTACATGAGATGATGGCAGCAAGAATAAAAGGAAAGCACTCAATCCCTGCGCTGGCCTTCGATCCTTTTGATGGAGTCCACCTTCTCAAGGATTGGCGCGATACACTCTTCAAGCGCCTCAACTTTTGCATCCTTTGGCAGATGGCCGAGCGCGCTGCAGAGGTCGATGCCGGGATTGCTGTGCACCACCTTGATGAGCACCTTGCGAAGAACGGCCCGGCAAAGCCGGCGAGTCTCGTTCGCCAGTTGGGTCGCCCGGCTGGACTGGAGCGCCCTCAACGCGTTGATGATGCTTTCAAAGAACATCATCAACCTGGCACTTGGAGATATTCTTTCCTCGGAAGAATACTTGAAGTTCGGCAAGCCCATAGTTGACAGTCCTGCGGTAAGCTTCTCTGCGGTGGCGATGAGATGGCCAGTCCAGATCTCCACTCCCTTCTCGTACTCGCTTTGGGCAGCGGCGGCGCTCTTGAGCAGGTTCCTCTCTCCTTGGAGATCCTTGAGTAGAGCCTTCTCACGGGCCTTGTCGGCCTCGAGAGACTTCTACAGCGTGGTCAGCTTCAGCTCCAGAACCGAAATACTATCAGCCGCAGAGGAGAGCTGCTTGGTCTTGTCGGACAGGGCAACTTGCATCTCCGCCAAGGAGTGGAGGGTTTTTTCCCTGTCCCCCTTGAGCGTCGAGAGCTCCTTGCCGTGCTCTTCGAGATCTATTTCCAGCCTCTTCACTTTGTCGTTCAGCTCATTTTTGGTGGCCTCTGCAGCTTCGGCAGCATCGACGGCCTCCTTGAGCTTGCCGGCATGACTTGCAGTCAGAGCTTCGAGCGCCTCCTTGTGTTTCTGCTCCAGCTCCTGGGTCCGCCGCGCGACAAGATTTTCGATGTCTTCATCCTTGCTATGAAGCTTGGCGGCGAGCGCCTGCTCATGTGCGGTGAGATCTTCTTCGTGAGCATCAAGAGCAACGCGGCGCCCCGTCAGGAGAGCATCTTTGGTAGCAATCCTTTGAACAGCTTCGTCATGTGCCTTCTCCATATCTGATTGCTTAAGGAGGATCTCATTCCATTGCTGGCTCACTTGTTCTCGGCCGGCAACCAGCTCTTGGAGGGCCTCGGCATGCCAGATTTGCATTTGTGCGACGCACCTTTGAAAATCCGCTTCGGCTGCCTCGACAACTGCCATTCTGGAGTCCGCCTTCTCTTTTCGGGCGCGATGGAGGGCCTGGAGTTTGCGGAAGGTTTCGCCCATGGCCTGAAGGAGCTGATCCTCTTCAGACTTGCCACTGCTAGCACTGGGATCGTCAACGACTTCGAGCCTAGCAGCGGCAATAATTTCCTCGAAAATTTCTCCTTCGGCTGGTGCCTCAGTGCTTGCCGTCCCCGGCAAGTTGATGAATAGATTCTCGCCAACCTTGAGATACTTGCTGGATGAGGGGCCTTCAGATGTTGATGGCTGGTCTTTAGTGGCCGCCTCACCAGTGACAGGGGGCTCTGTGGCCGGTGCAGCGCCTGGCGCTCCTGCGGCAGGAATGCTGTCAGTACGGTCCTCAGCCTCCCTGTCGCCCTCTTCAGCAGGTTCTTCGGCGATTTCCTCTTGTGCTGTCTTGGCGGCCTCCCCGTCAAGAGCACAACCAGCCTCGACAACATCATCCTTGGTGGCCTCGCTGGCAGCGATCCTGTCCGCTTCAGCGGCGGCATCCCTGGCGGTCTCCTCGATGACGACGTCGACGTCCATATGTTCCATCACAGGGAACTCTGAAGGGCAAAGAAGGAAGACAGAATAAGATCGAGGTTTGGATTTTGAGGTGACTAAAGATAAAGAGATAAGAGGAAAAGAATAACAAGCACTCTGAGGCGATCGAGTACCTGCGTCGGGCTGTCAAGAGGTGGCTTCGCCTCTCCCGGCAACTCCGGTTGCCGGGGGTGGGTTGCCGGAGTCCGTGCTTGTCGGCTCCTCCTCAATTAGGACGGGCTCGTCGGCAGGATCTCTTGCCGGGGATGTGCTTGTGGGCGGAGCGGTCGATGAAGGAGGTGCAATGGGGATATCTTCTCCTTGCTGCCGTTCTTCTCCTGCGAACCCAAAGATATCTGCGGCAAGAATGAAAGCCTCGGCACCAGCCAGGAGAAAAGGGACGATGAACTTACGCTGGGGGCTGTGTTGGAGACTGGACTCCGGGCTGACAACGACAGTTTCCGGCACACTCGTGGAGCCCGCCGGGGGCTCGTCGCCCGTAGAAGTCCTTGACCTCTTCGCCATCCTCTCCAGCAAGGTTTCTGTGTCACTGCAGAAACAATACAAGCAAGTCAGTAAGATTGATGCAAATTGGAAGGTAGAAGCTGTGGCAAATACTCACTCTTCTTCCTCTTGCTCTGGACTAAAGCCGGAGATGACGAAGTCGACCTCCGTTGCGGTGTCTGAGTGGGGAGGCGGAGGAGGAGTCCTAGGCCGCTTGGCCGTGGCAGGCGCCGGGGCAGCCTCCGGCGCGGTAGTACGAGACCCTCCTGCCGCCCCAGCAGTGGTCGCTGGTGTGGGTCTCGCGCGCCGCGCGGGCTGTTGATGAGCCCCCTGCCGCGGTCCAGTCTTGCCGGCCACTTTCTTGCCGGGGGATTCGCCGCTCGAAGTTGGCTGGCTTGCCGGGATGCCTGAAGCAGCCTTCCGAAGGACACGCTTTGTCTTCTTCGGGGGCGAGGGCTCTTCTCGCGTCTCCTCTTCGGCCGTGTCTTCGCCAGACGAGCTCTCAGCGGCTGCGCCGCCTTCTTCCCCAGCAACCTTGTTCTCCCCGGCAGGCTTTGCCTCCACTACCACCTCTGCGTCGCTGGCTTCCCACTCTGTGAAGCCAACGTTGCTGGCCTCCGCGGCAAGATTCGCCTCCTCCACTCTGGTAGCGATGTAGGCTACCTCCTGATCAGTGGTGGCGCGGATAAGATCTGACTCTTGCCGGACAGGCTTCTCCGTCAAATTGTCAAAGAACTTCTGCGCTTCTTCCTCGCTTGGCTCGACCCAGGTCGGGTCAAGGCCGTGGGCGTTGAACATCGGCAAGAAGGCAATGATTGACCCCAAGGCAGAGTTGTTGCACAAGGGGACGATCCTTGCCGGCAGCCGGTGCTTGTCTTCGCGCTGGAATAACTTTTGGCGGAGAGCGCCAAGCTGCATAGCGGTCAGATTGTTGTTCAGCCCGGGGCGCAGTCTCATGACATCTGCCGCGTTCTTGTACTCCCAGACTGGCCTTCCCCTGTTCTGCAGAGGGGCGATGCGGCGGCGGAGAAAGTCGAAGCCGATCATCTCCATTGTCAGCCCGGCAGCCTTCAAGCGAAGGATCCTGGTAGTGGCGATTGTGAGCTTCTCGTCTTCTGCGGCAAGATCGCCCCAATCCTTGCCGCGGACCACCTTCTGTTGCCGGGGATGACAAAAAGGATGAGGATCTGCTTCCTGGATCCAGCACCATTCGGCCCGCCACTTGTCCCACTTTTCGCAGTAAACTCCCTCTGGGTATATCTCTTTGTTCCAAGCCCTTGGAATCCAGGCAATAGATCCAGAGAGAGCCTCTCCTTTTTGGATGCGAGGGTAGAAATAATGGCGGAAAAGAACAGAATTGGGGATCACGCCAGCGAAATTCTCACAAAGATGGGCAAAGATAGACATGCAAAGTATGGCATTCGGCGTGAAATCAAGAAGGCGGAAGCCGTACGTGTACATGATGTCATTGAAGAAATCGGAAAAGGGTGGACAGAGCCCGCAATAGAAATATGCAGTGAAAAAGGGGTATCTGTCCGATCCACCTTTGGAGCAAGCACCTAGGATTACGCGTGTGGCGGGGTGAGCTTGCATTCCCTTCGCCCACATGCATTGATATCGCCCCTTCAAAACTTCGGCGTCGAGCGTCGGAGGGAAGACGACGAGCCTCTTCCGCATCTTCACCAGTTCGCTCTCCGGAACTTCGGCTTTCGCCTCCTTGTCCTTGCCCTTGCCCTTGCTGGCCTTGGGGGCCATGGCGACTGTGAGGACGGAAGCTGGGGACGGAGAGAGCGCGGGAGCAGCGGGCGGAAGAGGAAGAAGGTTTCACTCTGAGCTCGAGGAAAGGAAGGCGATGGCGATGGCCAGATTGAGAAGAAGGGGGGGGGGGTAAATAGGTTTGCGCCTCTGTGACTTCTTTTTATGGGGAAGGAGCGGGGCCGCCTTGTTTATTCCCCAATATGAATGCGCCTCTATAGGCGCGAGACAGTTTGCAGCCTTTTTGGCACGCTTCCCACGTCGCGCGCTCTGTGCGCGTAGTGGGGGGCACAGTAAAACAAGATATTTACGAGCAGTTAATTCCCTGCCACGCGTGCCCGTGCACTGTTTGGGCCTAGCCCAACAACGCCTTGCACTCGTGTATGGCCTAGGCCCGGGGGCTCCTGTCGGTGTACTAAGTATTGGGCCACTAGTACCCCGTACTTGTGCACGGACAGTTGTAGCCACCCTCGCGGCAAGGCTTGCCGGGATCAGCTCGGGGTCGATTCAGCCCATCAAGGAAATCATCAAGTCAGAGATCTGAGGTTTAGCAGATAAGCAGAGCTGGAATCCAAAGGCCAGCCTTCCCGGCAAGATCCTTGCCGGGATGGCCTTTGGGGCCCGGCAAGGCTTGGCGCCCGGCAAGGTTTGGCGCCCGGCAAGATTTGGCGCCTGGCGAGATTCTGCCACTGTGCCACCGCTTCGGCACAGTAGTGTACCTGACAATCTGGGTCCTTCTCTGGATGCGTGGCAACGCGCCAGTGGAGGAGAGCTTAAGCGGTGCTGATGGGATGGCCCCTTTTTCCATCCCCAAGAAAGTGAGGACACCTAAACGGACACCTCACGGTGCATTAAATGCGCTTGTCCTAATCCGTCAGGGGTTAGGTATGATACCCTGTAGCTACTTTACACCTCAATGTATGTACATTTTGCCACTGTGGAGACCCCTTTGAGCATATAAAAGGAGGCCCAAGGCAACTGCTACAGGGGAGAGGAGAACTTCTGGCCCATTCTGCATGTGTAGCTGCTCTTTGAACATACTGTTCATTGCGAGCGCTCCTGAAGCCTGGGCTCAAGAATATCAATAAGAACACAAAGCAGGAGTAGGGTTTTACACTGATCAGCGGCCCGAACCTGGGTAAAAACCTCACGCGTCGATCACTGGTTCTGCTCTTTGCGTATACCTCTCCCCCCGCCGAATCGTAAAGGGGTCTCTCGGGACCCCATAGGTGTCGTGCCCCGACACCAGGCGCCGGAGAAGAAGGCCAAGGAGACCAGAAGTGGTCTTCGTCGCAAGGGAACTTCGGACGTGACGTCCGAAGACGCCGAGTCTCACTCCTCCGCCGCAGAGGACGACAAGGAGGAGGAGGAAAGCAACTCTCCCCCTGAGGGGGAAGGAAGAAAAGGGCGGCCTCCATAAATCTGGAGGCAGAGGCGTCTAAGAAGGGGAAGGTCTCCCTCGCGGATAACTCCGCGTGGGACGTCGACAGCAGCCCAGAGCGGCGCCCCCGAGATAAGCCCCTGGCCGGATCGTGAGTACTCAAAGACCCTGACGCATTCATATATCCAGCCTCTTTTCTCCATAATTTTAACATGTTAAATCATGTACTTGCAGTCCGGTTCGTTCCGACCTCGAGCGATCCTCATCCTCGGGGAATTCGCTGGACCCGAAGGTGATGGACAGCGGGTCCCTTCCGGCGGCCTCCTCTCCCAAGGCCATGGATGACACCGAGGTGTTGTCCCAAAGGATCCCAAGACAGGGAGAAACGCAGGAGGCCATCAGCGCGGCGCCAGAGGGTGAAACCTCGGCCGCTGGACACATGGGGGAGCAAATCCCCATGGAGCCTGGCAATGGGGGCCAGGTCCAATTCGGCCCTCAGCCGAATACGGTTCCGAAGACCTATACGGCTCCGGAATCCGGCAAGCAGCCTCCTTCGAAAGAAGGGGGTGTGCCTATTCTGCTGGTGACCTCTGTCCAACCAGAGGCACCGAACGCCCTACTGGAAGCGCTGCGAAGTGCTTCCATTGTAGAGGAACACCGTACCCTCATGGGTACGGTGATTGAGAAGATTCAGTCCACGAAGAGCGGACTGACCGAAGCCTGCACAAGCCTTCTAACCGGTTTTGAGGTATGAAACGCAATTATGTAAAAAGAATATCACAGTATAGACAGTAGCCCCTGAGACACTGTCCGATGGTCGAAAAGAAAAGCCGGACAGAGGATCAAACAATTTTCGCAGGAGACTAACCATACGTGTCTGTGTGAAAAAGCAGGCTTCGCTGCTGGCTGCGGCCTCCCATGCTGCCGAAGTCTCCGGAATGAAGCAGAGTCTGGAGCGGGCCGAAGAAGAACTCAGCCGTGTTAAAAAGCAGCTGGAGGATAGGCAAGGTATGCCATGACCTTCTCTTACTGACCCGGATTTGGAGTTCTCCAGGAGCGTTTGCGGATCTGCCGCGCAGCATTGCAGATGCTGTGGAATTCTTCCAAGCCGAAGAGGGGAGCTCAACGGAGAAGCTGTTCTGGTCGCAATACCTTGCGCCAGAGCATCCAGTGCCCCTCAGCGATCAGCTGAAACAGCTGACCGAACTGCATAGGGCTGCTGAATTGGCCATGAAGGATTTGATAATCCGCCTATGGCCTGCCGAAGCCATACCCCAAAGCTACTTCGGGCTCGTGAAGCGGCTGGTTGCTGCCTGCCCTCGGCTTGATGCCATCAAGCGGTCGGTCTGCATCGAAGGTGCGCGGATGGCCTTCACCCGTGTCAAGATACAGTGGGCGAAGATGAACGCTGTCAAGCTCGCGACCGAGGGACCGCCCGCGGGCAAGGAGCACCGCACGCCAGAGCGATATTTTGACGATGTCCTGGAGGGATCCCGCATTGTAGCGGAGCAGTGTGCAAAAGACATTATCTTCGGATGAATATGTTATCCTGTCCTGCACAATGAAACAAAACTAATATGTAATATAATGTTAGTTGTTTATATCAATATTTTTCCTCTTGTGCGGCCATTTTATTAAATCTGAGAGTTGGCCAGTCGTCGGCTTCAGCCCCCACGTAGGTAGTACGGGGGTGTTCGGGATAAAATCTAAACACTCTTTATCCAAAGTTTGGTCCTTGAAGGAGGTGTTTAGCGCAACAAACCAGGCAACCGGACTATGTGGCTTTATCACCCTCACTTAGCCATAGGAGTTTTATAATAGAGATTTAGGCGCAGCCCCTAGTATTCGTCAATCCGAACTAGGGTGCTATAAACACCGGATTAGGTAGAGACCGATTCATCGCATAATGCGGAAAAAATCGCAAAAGATTTGTAACCTCCGAAGAGCTGACCGGCTCACGCCGCATCATGACAGTCAGTTTTTGGCTTTCTCTACTGAGGTGCTCATCCGGACGAACCAGGGCACAATCACAGTAGTTCTCCCTTTACTACCCTAGCCGATATAGCGGAACATAAGGTAGTAAGCACAGGAGCCGGGCAACCCAACTATTGACCAAAGACATGATTCAGAGCCAATGCATATAATGCTAAATTCGGGGTGCCAAACTATACTGTAAAAAGTGTTCGGACTTTGTTGCCGTAATATGGGGCGCAATAAAGCCCCTGGCAAATTTAGGCCGTACCAAAGTGTACGGGTGCAATGGATAAGATTATCAAGAAAAAATGAAGTAGTAAGCTAGTGCCACAGAAATTGGGCCGCGAACTGTTTCCATTACAAATTTATGAATACGTCAAAGCGTATAAGAAGTGCAATAAGCAACAGGGCTATTTTACATGCCATGACCAAGGGAGAGCTGCGTGAGGGTCCTGAGAACAGGTAGAGTGATCGTCAAAAAGACTTCCTAGAGATTCCCGTATACCGCAATGCTTCTTGATGTCTTGGTGTATCTATCCTTCGAAAGGACCAATGATCAGGCCGTCTTGAGGGGCCTGTGGAAAAGAAACCTGAAAAGGATGAAAAAGAAAAAGTGAGAGTACGTGTGTCCAGGAGAGGTCGAGCTGTATTATGGACCACAATATAGTTATGCCTCCATCTATGCCCATGGTATTTTAAGTGCGTAGTTATGTACGCGTGGTACGTATGCCGCCATTTGGCCGGGACAGAGACGGAGGCCGGATTGCTAGTCTAACTCCTGACGAGCCGGACTGTTATGTTGCGGAGTAGTCCGGATCCGCTTGACAGTGTCCGGGAGCTTGGCCGCTGAATTAAGATTCTGTTTAGCAAGGCCGCTCTGTACTTCCGCTGCCAGGGCCGCGGTGTGCTCCTCGGTACGGAGGGAGCGCTCCATGTTTCCATTAACTGTTATGACATCGCGTGGACCCGGCATCTTGAGCTTGAGATAAGCATAGTGTGGCACCGCATTGAATCGAGCAAATGTGGTTCGTCCGAGCAGTGCATGATAGCCGCTGCAGAAGGGGACGATATCGAAGATCAACTCTTCGCTTCTGAAGTTGTCCGGAGATCCGAAGACAACCTCCAGTGTGATTGAGCCCGTACAGCGGGCCTCTACACCTGGTATTACTCCTTTAAAGGTAGTTTTTGTGGGTTTGATCCTTGAGGGATCGATGCCCATTTTGCGCACTGTATCCTGATAGAGCAGGTTCAGGCTGCTGCCGCCGTCCATGAGGACGCGCGTGAGATGGAATCCATCAACAATTGGATCGAGGACCAGTGCGGCTGAACCGCCATGACGAATACTGGTTGGATGGTCCCTGCGATCGAAGGTGATCGGGCAGGAAGACCATGGGTTGAACTTTGGGGCGACTGGCTCCATCGCGTAGACGTCCCTGAGCGCTCGTTTGCGCTCCCTTTTGGGGATATGAGTGGCGTATATCATGTTCACCGTTTTAACCTGGGGAGGGAACTTCTTCTGTCCTCCTGTGTTCGGCGGACGGGACTCCTCATCATCGTCCTCGCTTTGCGACCTCTTCTCCTTGTGTTCGGAATTTAACTTGCCGGCCTGTTTAAAAACCCAACAGTCTCTGTTGGTATGATTGGCTGGTTTATCAGGGGTGCCGTGGATCTCACATGGACGATCGAGTATGTGGTCCAAGCTGGATGAGCCCGAATTGTTTCCTTTGTATGGCTTCTTCTGCTGGCCGGACTTGGAGCCACTAAAACCGGCGTTGACTGTCGTGTCATCGGCAGTGGCACCATTGCTTCGGCGCTTGTGCCTGTTGCGTCGGGGCTTGCCATTGCTATGCTTAGCTTCAGAGGTACCGGCATCGCTTGCAGTGTTATTGCTACGAGCTAGCCAACTATCCTCGCCCGCACAAAAGCAGGTCAAGAGTGCCGTGAGGGCTGCCATAGACTTCGGCTTTTCTTGGCCGAGGTGACGAGCGAGCCATTTGTTGTGGATGCTATGCTTAAAGGCCGCTAGGGCTTCGGCATCCAGGCAGTCGATGATCTGGTTCTTTTTAGTTAGGAACCTGGTCCAGAATTTCCTGGCCGACTCTCCAGGCTGTTGAACTATGTGACTTAAGTCATCGGCATCCGGAGGTCGTACATACGTGCCTTGGAAGTTGTCGCGGAAGGCGTCTTCCAAGTCCTCCCAGCTGCCAATAGAGTTTTCAGGCAGACTGTTTAACCAGTGCTGAGCTGGCCCCTTGAGTTTTAATGGGAGGTATTTGATGGCGTGAAGGTCATCACCGCGGGCCATATGAATATGGAGAAGAAAATCCTCAATCCATACCGCGGGATCTGTTGTTCCATCATATGATTCGATATTTACGGGTTTAAACCCTTCTGGGAATTCATGCTCCATTACTTCATCAGTGAAGCAGAGGGGGTGTGCGGTGCCTCTATATCGGGCCACGTCGCAACATAGTTTGGATTGAGTTCGTCGGCAGTCTTCGGCCCGGGCGCGGCTATGTTTGTCACGTCTGGCTTGATAGCCGTCGTCGCGCGCCAGGGCATGCCCCCGCGATCCATAAATTGATCTGGACTGACCTGCTCTATTGTCCAGGTCCTGCCGCAGGTCATATGTATGACCCCGGGCTGTTATGTCTCTGCTTTTGCAGCGAGGGAGTATGGGCTGATATTCGGCTTGAGTTGCCGCTTTGTCCCGGCCACGTGGTGGTCGGTCAGCCGCATTATGTGTTGATGGCATGGGCTCAAGTGCCTCGTCGTTGAATTGGGGTAGCAGTTTACGCCTCAGATAACTTTTAATGGGGCGCTCGACTCCGTATTCCTTGGCTGCCAGGACATCAGTCCATCTGTCATTGAGTAGATCTTGATCAGCTTAAAGCTGCTGCTGTTTCTTTTTCAGGCTCCTCGCAGTGGCTATTAGCCGGCGCTTAAAGCGCTCCTACTCGACGGGTTCCTCAGGCATGATAAAGTCTTCGTCGCCGAGGCTCACCTCATCTTCGGAGAGTGGAAGATAGTTGCTATCCTCCGAGTCTTCGTTTCTGGCCTGTTCATCAGGGCTGGCTTGCCCATCTTCCCTATCGTCCTGTTCGAAAGTCGGCTCGACGGGATCTTCTTTGTCTTCGGCTTCATCCGGAGTATTGTTTTCTCTCGTGCCGGTATTGCTGTCTTTTCCACGGTGTGATTTAGGGCGGCGCCGCTGATGTCGGCACTTTGGCCGTGTCTCAGGAGGTGTATCCTTGACTAGATCGTTCTTGTTATCGCTGTTATTTTCTTTGGGGGTATCCACCATGTACACGTCGTACGAGGAGGTGGCTGTGCAGCGCCCAATAAACGGCGGGTTTTGGGCCTGCTCCTCTCTGGCATCGTCGTCCATACCGTCGATGTCTTCGGAGTCGTAATCGAGCATGTCGGTTAAGTCTTCGACAGTGGCAATGAAGTGGGCGGTGGGTGGGAAGCTAAATTCTCCATCATCAGCCTCCAGTTCAAACCGGATATAGTTCGGCTGTGAGTCCCCCGCTAAGGAGAGGGTTTTTAGTGAGTTTAGCACATCACCCAAAGGTGAGTGCCGGAAGATGTCCGCGGAGCTGAACTCGACGATCGGCGCCCGATCAAGCTCGATGGGCGCGGACGCACGTGGTTCGGAACCTGTGGCCGGAGACGAATCCGAGGTTCCGGTGACACATATCCTGTTTGAAGTTGGGTCTGTGTGCGGCTCCAACGCCGCTGAGTCTGTGTGCGGCTCCAACGCCGCTGAGTCTGCGGCTTCTGTGGCGGGGTTGAGCTTCCCGTCCTCGGATGGCGCAGTCTGCTCCGGATCTAGGGCCAAAGCAGTTACAGGAGCTATCTCCCAGGTATGGTCCGATGACAGATATAGGTCATGTTCATCGCGGTGGCAGGGAGCGGCTGCCATGGGCTCGAATCCGTCGAAGATCAAGTCTCCGCGGATGTCCGCAACGTAGTTCAAGCTTCCAAATCTGACCTGATGGCCAGGTGCGTAGCTGTCGATCTGCTCTAGATGACCAAGCGAGTTGGCCCGCAGCATGAAGCCACCGAATACGAAGATCTGGCCGGGGAGAAAAACCTCCCTCACGGCAACATCATTGTGGATGATTGATGGAGCCATCGAGTCTTTCGTGTGAAAGCACCAATGTCGGTGTCAAAACCGGCGGATCTCGGGTAGGGGGTCCCGAACTGTGCGTCTAAGGTCGATGGTAACAGGAGACGGGGGACACGATGTTTACCCAGGTTCGGGCCCTCTCTATGGAGGTAATACCCTACATCCTGCTTGATTGATATTGATGAATATGAGTATTACAAGAGTTGATCTACCATGAGATCGTAATGGCTAAAACCCTAGAAGTCTAGCCTGTCTTATTATGATTGCGACTATGATTGTCTCTACGGACTAAACCCTCCAGTTTATATAGACACCGGAGGGGACTAGGGTTATACAAAGTCGGTTATAGAGAAAGGAATCTTCACATCTGAACGCCAAGCTTGCCATCCATGCCAAGGAGAGTCCCATCCGGACACGGGAGAGAGTCTTCTGTCTTGTATCTTCATGGCCCATCAGTCCAGCCCACATTACGTAGCCCGGACGCCCGAGGACCCCCTTAATCCAGGACTCCCTCAGAGAGGATGATGCAGTACAATAGAGATAAGTATTTCCCTCAGTTAAGAACCAAGGTTATCAATCCAGTAGGAGAACCATGCAAGACCTCGTGAATAGCACCTACACACAAAATAACAAATACTTGCACCCAACTCAAAGAAGGGGTTGTCAAACCCTTGATGGTTAATTGCAAGGATTGAATCTCGTAGTGATAGATAGATAAACAAAAACACAAAATAAAATAAAAGTAAATAAATTGCAGATTTTAATATATGATAAAGATAGACCTCGGTGGCCATTAGTTTCACTAGAGGCTTCTCTCTTGAACAAAGCATACGGTGGGTAAACAAATTATTGTTGGGCAATTGATATAAAAGTGCATAGTTATGATGATATTCAAGGCAATAATGATCATGTATATGGGCATCACGTCCGAGACAAGTAGACCGACTCCTGCCTACATCTACTACTATTGCTCCACACATCGATCACTGTCCAGCATGCATCTAGAGTATTAAGTTTATAAAGAATGGAGTAACGCCTTAAGCAAGATGACATGCTGTAGACAAAGTAAACCCAATTAATATGAATAAACCCCATCTTTTTATCCTTAATGGCAATGATAAAAGTACGTGGCATGTCCCTTTCTATCACTAGGATTGACCAACGCAAGATCGAACCCATCGCAAAGCACGTCTCCCATTGCAAGATAAATCAATCTAGTTGGCCAAACCAAATGGATAGATCAGAGAGAAATACAAAGCTATAACAATCATGCATAAAATAGTTCAGAGAAGACTCAAAATAATATTCATGAATAATCTGATCATAAACCCACAATTCATCGGATCCCAACAAACACACCGTAAAAAGGATTACATCTAATAGATCTGCAAGAACATCGAGGAGAACATTGTATTGAAGATCAAAGAGAGAGAAGAAGCCATCTAGCTACTAGCTATGGACCCGTAGGTCTGTGGTAAACTACTCACACATCATCCGAAGGGCAGCAAGGTTGATGTAGAGGCCCTCCGTGATCAATTCCCCCTCCGGCAGAGTACCGAAAAAGGTCTCCAGATGGGTTCTCCGAAGAACAGAAACTTGCGGCGGTCGAAAAAGTTTTTTTGGTGGCTCTCTGATGTATTGGGAATATTTGGGAATTTATAGAGATGGAATTAGGTCAAGAGGTGGCACGAGGGGCCCACAAGCCTAGGGGCACCCCCGAGGGGCGCGCCTGGCAGGCTTGTCGCTCCCTCGTGACTCTTCATGTCTTCTCCCGAAGCTTTTAGGGTTCCTTCTGGTCCAGAAAAAATCGTCAAAAAGTTTCGTAGCGTTTGGACTCCGTTTGGTACTGATTTTCTGCAAAGCCAAAACAAGCAAAAAATAGCAACTGACACTGGGCACTAGGTTAATAGGTTAGTGTTGACACCAGATTTTGGCACGGTCAAAAACATAATTAAGATGGTCTCAAATGGAGAAGTGATCTAAATGAAAATGTTCCGTATTGTTGACATGAACATCTTTGAAGTTTGGGCCATCACCATCCGATCTCACCTCAAAGGCCGAAGTTGTGTTCGAAATACTGAGATTTTGTATCCAGAGCATTGTTCGGCCGATTACGCCTCGAGGGAGGCCTCAAATGAGAAAACTTTCTACACAAATTGTCTTTGTCTCATCGAAATGGTCAATTCTGATATAAAAATTGTCCCAATCCGAGTTTGTATGCAAAATTTAAAGCCATCGAAATGCAGCCCTGCCAGGAGGCAAAATATGGCGTGCCCCACCAGACACGTGTCTGATGGGCAGCGCCACCAATCGGCTGTTTTGTATTACGGATTCGGCCCTAAAGATGGCTTTGAATTGAAAAACATTCAACACGAAAGTTGTTCGTCTCATTGAAACTGTCAAATTTGCTTTTGGGCTCATCTTCATCCGAGGTTGTTTGTGGCATGTGGTATCTAAAAACTGAATTGCTGTCTCAGACTTACCTAAATCCGAGTTCGGTTAATTTTGGAAAGATTTGGACGTGATTTGGAGTCCATTTCTTGTACGGGAAGTCCAGCCGCCTCATAAATAGATGAGAGGTGATGGCTGATTGAACAACACACAATCGACAAATTCATCTATCACTTTTTACTTTTACTTTTATCTCTCTCCCTTGTTCTTCTTGTTGCAGGGCGGCGAACCTCGAGGCCCTAGGGGCGATCAGGTCGACCTAGGGCAGCCCATAGCCACCGCGGTCCCTGATGGGGTCCCTCCCAGGCGTGTGGAGTTTCGGGTCCTCAAAAGTACCTGCTGGATTGCCTACGTACTGCGCTTCCGGTCGAGTCTCCTTCGACGTGAGCTATGGTGCATCACCCCGGCGTTGAGGGTACACGGTGACGTGTTCATGTGCGAACAGTTAGTCCCAAAAAATGATATATAATTGCATAATAAACATCCAAAATTGTTACTATAATAGCATGGAACAATAAAAAATTATAGATACGTTGGAGACATATCACTAACCTACCAGAGCATGAAGAAAAGAGATTACTTAAAACTCTGAGGAAGCTCCATGCTGCTATTGGATATACTCTTGATAATCTTAAGGGCATTAGTCCCATTCTATGTCAGCACAAGATTAATATAGAGCCTGATGCTAAGCTAGTTGTTGATCATCAACGATGATTGAATCCTAAGATGAAGGATGTTGTAAGAACTGAAATATTAAAGCTTCTGGAAGCAGGTATAATTTATCCCATAGCTGATAGTAGATGGATAAGTCATGTTCATTGTCTTCCTAAGAAAGGAGGCATTACTGTTGTTCCTAATGATAAAAATGAACTCATCACACAAAGAATTGTAACTGGTTATAGGATGGTAATTGATTTTAGAAAATTAAACAAAGCTACTAGAAAAGACCATTACGCCTTGCCTTTTATTGATCAAATGTTAGAAAGATTGTCAAAGCATACAAACTTTTGTTTCCTTATGGATACTCTGGTTTCTCTCAAATACCTGTGTCAAAAGAAGATCAAGAGAAAACTACTTTTACTTGTCCTTTTGGAATGTATGATTATAGGCACATGCCTTTTGGTTTATGTAATGCACCTTCTACCTTTCAAAGATGTATGATTGCTATATTCTCTGATTTTCGTGAAAATATTATTGAGGTATTCTTGGATAATTTTTCCGTTTATGGGACTTCTTTTGATGATTGCTTAAGCAATCTTGATCGAGTTTTGCAGAGATGTGAAGAAACTAATCTTGTCTTGAATTGGGAGAAGTTCCACTTTATGGTTAATGAGGGTATAGTACTTGGGCATAAAATTTCTGAAAGAAGTATTGAAGTAGACAAAGCTAAAGTTGATGCAATTGAAAAAAGCCATGTCTTAAGATATAAAAGGTATGTGAAGGTTCCTTGGTCATGCTGGTTTTTATAGGAGGTTCATTAAAGGCTTCTCTAAAATTTCTAGGCCTCTTACTAATCTTTTGCAAAAAGATGTTCCATTTGTTTTTTATGATGATTGTGTAGAAGCCTTCGAAATACTTAAGAAAGCCCTAATCTCTACACCAATTGTTCAACCACCTGATTTGTTTTTATGATGATTGTGTAGAAGCCTTTGAAATACTTAAGAAAGCCCTAATCTCTGCACCAATTGTTCAACCACCTAATTGGAACTTACCATTTGAAATTATGTGTGATGCTAGTGATTATGCTGTTGATGCTGTTCTAGGACAAAGAGTTGATAAGAAATTGAATGTTATTCATTATGCTGGTAAAACTCTAGATGGTGCTCAAAGAAATTATGCTACTACTGAGAAAGAGTTTTTATCAGTTCTGTTTGCATGTGATAAATTCAGATCTTATATTGTTGGTTCTAAAGTAACTGTTCACATCGATCATGCTGCTATTAAATACCTTATGGAAAAGAAAGATGCTAAACCTAGGTTGATTAGGTGGGTCCTTTTGCTAAAAGAATTTGACTTGCATATTATTGATAGAAAGGGAGCCGAGAATCCCGTAGCTAATAATTTTCTAGAATGGAAAATGTTCTTGATGACCCACTGCCTATTGATGATAGTTTTCCTGATGAACAATTAGCTGTTATGAATGCTTCTCATAATACTTCTTGGTATGCAAACTATGCTAATTACATTGTTGCTAAATATATACCACCTAGTTTCAGATACCAACAAAAGAAAAAGTTCTTCTTTGATTTAAGACATTACTTTTGGGATGACCCACATCTATAAAAAGGAGTAGATGGTGCTATTAGATGTTGTGTACCTAAGCATGAACATGAACAAATCCTAGGGAAGTGTCACTCCGAGGCATACGGAGGACACCATGCTAGAGACAGAACTACACATAAGGTACTACAGTCTGGTTTTTATTGGCCTGCCCTATTTAAGGATGCATGTAAGTTTGTCCTTTCTTATGATGAATGTCAAAGAATTGGTAATATTGGTAGATGTCAGGAAATGCCTATGAATTATTCACTTGTTATGGAACCATTTGATGTTTGGGGGTTTGATTATATGGGACCTTTTCCTTTCTCTAATGGGTATACACATATTCTTGTTGATGTTGATTATGTTACTAAGTGGGTAGAAGCTATTCCAACTAGTAGTGCTGATCATAACACATCTATTAAAATTCTTAAAGAAATTATATTCCCAAGGTTTGGAGTCCCTAGATATTTAATGACCGATGGTGGTTCACATTTTATTCATGGTGATTTCCATAAACTTCTTCTTAAATATGATTTTAACCATAAAATTGCATCTCCTTATCATCCTCAATCTAGTGGTCAAGTTGAATTGAGTAATAGAGAAATCGTATTAATTTTGCAAAAGACTGTTAATAGATCTAGAAAGAATTGGTCTAAGATACTTGATGATGCACTATGGGCTTATAGAACTGCTTATAGGAATCCTATGGGTATGTCTCCGTACAAATGATTTATGGAAAAGCATGCCATTTACCTATTGAATTAGAACATAAAACATATTGGGCAATTAAAGAACTTAATTATGATTTAAAACTTGCCGGTGAAAAGAGGTTGTTTGATATTAGCTCTCAGGATGAGTGGAGAACCCAAGCTTATGAAAATGTCAAGTTATTTAAAGAAAAAGTTAAAAGGTGGCGTGATAAAATAATTCAAAAACGGGAATTCAAAGTGGGTGAGCATGTTCTATTGTACAACTCTCGTTTTAGGTTTTTTGCAAGAAAACTTCTCTCCAAATGGGAAGGACCCTATATCATCGAGGAAGTTTATTGCCCCAGAGCTATCAAGATCAATAACACCGAGGGCTCTAATGTCGGGACCCCGATCCAAAGTCACACCGATCTAGCATGTAACACATCATATCACTTTGCGGCCTCTCACATGGTCTCCCCATGGCTGCATCCTTACCTAGGCCGGGACCGTTTGTGCCTTTTGGCTACATATATGATAGTGTCGCTGGCATCCATATGACAGAGAACCCTAGCCATGACTAGTCATAAACCCAAGGTGGCACAAACTTACAAGGACAGGCATACATGACCCTGCAACGCACGTATCGGTCAGCAGTGAGTGTAACCGGGCTGTACCAAGCTATCTAGACTCCAGTAAACACCGCATGACATTTCCCTGAAGGGACAGACACAGGAGCAAAGAAGGATACATGCCGGTCAATCCATGTGTTCCGAAGCAGTAGCAAGCTACCATGGGTCAGTGGAAGCACTAGGAGGCATTTCCCCATAAGAAAGGCTACCAAGAATAAACAATTAGGTGTCGGATCCCACACAGACCAAATCATTTCAATAACATACACACAATATGCTCGATATGTGCAGATACAATATGGCATCACAACAGAACTCTACGAGTTAAAGCATTTATTTAAAAGGCTTTGAAGAGCCAAACAAAGTATGATATTAAAAACATGGGTCTCATGACCCAACATACAAAATCATACAACCAAGTAGCACATGCGTAAGCTTATCATGTCTGAGTACAGACAGCTGAAAAGAAAGAAGGCTAGAAAGCCTGTCTATCTACAAGACCATCCATAGGAACTAGACCTCTGTCCGGGATTCCCAAGCTAATCGGTCAACGTCAAACTCAAAAGTGAGACTAACGTCTCCTCTGCAAAAACATAAATTAAGCAACCGTGAGTACAAAGGTACTCAACAAGACTTACATAAGAACTAACTACATATGCATCAGTATCAACAATGGGGTTGTGGAGTTTCACTGCAGAAAGCCAGCTTTGACTCAATGGCTATCCTGTACTACGACTACCAGTAACTTCTTTGAGGCAAGAAAGCGCACATGATTCCACATATTCACCATAACAATACACCACTATGGATCCGCTCCCGTCTCCCAACGAGAAGGCCATCCATAGCACTCACACTTATCTTGCGCATTTTAGAGTATCCATTTCAACTTGTCTAAGAACAATGTAAGCTTTCCAAGTAGTCCATATTCGCGGACGCAGCTATTCGAATGGATCATTTATAACCCTGCAGGGGTATACTTCTTCACACATGTGTCCACCACTTAGCTCCTGCACACGTCATGTTCTTGGTAGACTTCAAGCGAAAGCCGGCGTGGGTGTAGACCACGACCCGACTAACCACACAAAACTCTAGTCCAGGTTTATCGCTTATTTGAGTTCCATTCGCCAGAAAGTCCGGCCGAGTTTTCCACTACGGCCCCAAACGATGTGTGTAGGGTTTCCAAGCCCACCGGTGTCTCGGTACACCGTGCCATAGTGTCTATACCGCATCATAGCCCACCCCTAGGGTCAGCACTACGCACGGCCTCCAACACATACCCTACAAACACCAGAAACTAGTTGCAATGCCTGGACATAGTACGGGGGGGGGGGGGGGGGGGGGTTAATAAGTTGAGCGAGGTCATATTTCGGGGCCCAATGTGTGGTAGTAGCTATTCTTGGATCACAAACATAGAACTCAGTTCCTGAGGATGGTTTCAATGAGACAACCCACCATGTACTCCTACATGGCCTCTCATCGCTACCTTTACCAAATCGAGCTCACACACTTAGCTCCCAACAGTAGGACATGTTCACCACCATCCCAATCCATCCCAGATGATTCAGACCTAACACAACTCTAAGCATAGCAGCCATAGAAAGCATGAATGAGTAGGCACATCATGGCTCAAACAACTCCTACTCATGCTAGTGGGTTTTGATACGTCTCCGTCGTATCTATAATTTTTGATTGTTTCATGCCAATATTATACAACTTTCACATACTTTTGGCAACAATTTATATGATTTATATTGGACTAACATATTGATCCAGTGCTCAGTGCCAGTTCATGTTTGTTGCATGTTTTTTATTTCGCAGAATACCCATATCAAATGAAGTCCAAACACGATAAAACTTTACAGAGATTTATTTTGGAATATATGTGATTTTTGGGAAAAAGAATCAACGCGAGATGATACCCGAGAGGCCCACAAGCCCTAGGGGCGCGCCCCTACCCTGGGCGCACCTGGCAGGCTTGTGGCCACCCCGTAAGGTGGTTGGTGCCCTTCTTCGGGTGCAAGAACGATAATATCCGAATAAAAATCGTGTTAAAATTTCAGCCCAATCGGAGTTACGGATCTCCGGGAATTTAAGAAACGGTGAAAGGCCAGAAAACAGGAACACGAAACAGAAGAGAAATAGAGAGATAGATCCAATCTTGGAGGGGCTCCTGCCCCTCCGCTGCCATGGAGGCCATAGACCATAGGGTAAAACCTCCTCCCATCTATGGGGGAGGTCAAGGAAGAAGAAGAAGAAGAAGGAGGGGGCTCTCTCCCCCTCTCTCCCGGTGGCGCCGGAATGCCACCGGGGCCATCATCGAGATGACGATCTATACCAACAACTTCGCCGTCGTCATCACCAACTCTCCCCCCTCTATGCAGTGGTGTAACCTCTCTTTTACCCGCATAATATCTACTTAAACATGGTGGTCAAACGCTATATATTATTTCCCAATGATATATGGCTATCCTATGATGTTTGAGTAGATCCATTTTGTCCTATGGTTGATTGATGGTCGTGATTGGTTTGAGTTGTATGTTTTATTATTGGTGCTGTCCTATGGTGCTCTCTGTGTCGCGCAAGTGTGAGGGATCCCCACTGTAGGGTTTGGAATATGTTCATGATTCGCTTATGGTGGGTGGTGTGAGTGACAGAAGCACATACCCGAGTAAGTAGGTTGTTTGCATATGGGAGTAAAGAGGACTTGATACTTTAATGCTATGATTGGGTTTTACCTTAATGATCTTTAGTTGTTGCGGATGCTTTCTAGAGTTCCAATCATAAGTGCATATGATCCAAGTAGAGAAAGTATGTTAGCTTATGCCTCTCCCTCATATAAAATTGCAATAATGATTACCGGTCTAGTTATCGATTGCCTAGGGACAAATAACTTTCTTGTGACAAAAAGCTCTCTACTAAAACTAACTTAATTGTTTCTTTATCTAAACAGCCCCTATCTTTTATTTACGTGTTCTTTATTATCTTGCAAACCTATCCCTTTACACCTACAAAGTACTTCTAGTTTCTTACTTGTTCTAGGTAAAGCGAACGCTAAGCATGCGTAGAGTTGTATCGGTGGTCGATAGAACTTGAGGGAATATTTGTTCTACCTTTAGCTCCTCATTGGGTTTGACACTCTTACTTATTGAGAAAGGCTACAATTGATCCCCTATACTTGTGGGTTATCAAGACCTTTTTCTGGCGCCGTTGCCGGGGAGTAATAGCATGGGGTGAAAATTCTCGTGTGTGCTCGTTTGCTTTATCACTAAGTAGATTTAATTTTCTATTCTAAGTTGTTCTTTATCTTTAGTTATGGATATGGAACACGAAATACCAAAAAAAATTAGGTGTACTTGCTACTCATGGAGATGGGGAACCTCCTAAAACCTTCGATGCTCGTTATGTGAAAAATATTAAACACTACTTTGATAATCCTGAGAAAACCCCATTCAACTTGATAATGAGAGACACGTTGGATCAACATGAATAATTTAGGGATTATCGCCTAACTCAAAAAGGGAAACTCTTATGGGATCAAATTCATATGTTGCATTGGTATGCTTGGGATCTATGCTTGAGATATGATTATACTTGTTGCTCTAGGATGAAGGCTCCACACCTTCCATTTTAATGCAAATTTAATGATAATGAAACCTTAGCTTCTTATGCTAATGGTATATATGAGTACTATGATGTGGAACGAATAGAAGAATTCATTTCTTTTAGTGGTGCTTATGAAATTGAATCTTTGTTTGAAAAGTGTGAAAATTATGATGATGTTGTTTACAGACCTAAAAATTATGCTATACTTAAATATTGCCATGAGAATTATGAATATAATGCCGATATTAATGAGTTTATTGAGAAAGTCTCCATTGTCCAAGAAGAGACTAATATTTTGCAGGAATCTATGGAAGAAGAAATTGATGACACCGTGAGCTCATTGGATGAAAAAGATGACGAGGAGCGCGAAGAACAGAAGGAGGAAGAGCGGATTAGCTACCCATGCCCACCTTCTAATGAGAGTAACTCTTCAACTTATACATTGTTTAATTTCCATTCGTGCTTATCGAAGGATAAATGCTATGATGATTGCTATGATCCCTTGGTTTCATTTGAAATATCCCTTTTTGATGAAATTGATCTTTGCTATGCTTGTGGCCATGATGCCAATATGAATTATGCTTATGGGGACGAACTTGATATAGTTCCAGATATTAAGAATGAAATTGTTGCTATTGCACCCATACATGATAGTTCTATTATCTTTTTGAATTCTCCCAACTACACTATATCGGAGAAGTTTGCGCTTATTAAGGATTATATTGATGGGTTGCGTTTTACTACTACACATGATGATTTTGATGAATATAATATGCATGTGTTTGCTTCTCCTACTTGCAATTATTATGAGAGAGTAACTGCATCTCCACCTCTCTATGTTTCCAACAAAATAAAATTGCAAGAAACTATTTATGCTATGTATCGGCCTTTACTTTGTGTGCATGAATTGTTATTTTATGACATGCCGATGCATAGGAAGAGAGTTAGACTTTGTTGTTGCATGATATATGTTGCTTTGTGCTCAATACTAAGTTACAAATCATTGCTAATTAAAATTGGCTTTGATATACCTTCGGATCTGGGTGGATCCATTACTTGAGCACTTTATGCCTAGCTTAATGGCTTTAAAGAAAGTGTTGCCAGGGAGACAACCCGGAAGTTTTAGAGAGTCATTTACTTCTATTGTGTGCTTTTATAAGTTTAAAAACAAAAAAATATAGAGGGGAACCTAAAACTTTTCAAAAAGAAATGTGAAAGTAAGAAAGACGAGCACCGTTGAAGTGGGGGAGCTCCTCGAACTTTGTTCATGCCCATGGAAACTTTGCAAATCTTGAAGAAACTTTTCAACAAAAATAATCATCCCCTTGTACAAATCCATTGTATTATAAAAATAATGTGCCAAGATTTTTCTTTAGGATGATTAGATTGTTTGTTTGGTATACGTAGTGCAAAAACAGAAACTTTGGCTGTGGTGCGTGAATTTACATTTTTTACTGGAATGTCAAAAGTTTCTGAAATTTCTACACAGTACTGCTATGCAAAGTTTTTATTTTTTACTATTTTTTTGGAATTTTTGGAGTTACAGAAGTATGGCCAATGTTTAGATTGCTACAGACTATTCTATTTTTGACAAATTCTATTTTTGATGCATTGTTTTGCGTATTTTGATGAATCTATGGATTGTATCGGTGATATAAGCCGTGGTGAAGTTAGAGTACAGTAGGTATAATGCAAAAATAAAATATGAATGGGTTTGCAACAGTACCTAAAGTAGTGATTTGCTTTATTATACTAACGGATCTCACGAGGGTTTTGTTAAGTTTTGTGTGATTGAAGTTTTCAAGTTTTGGGTGAGATCATGATGGATGAAGGAATAAGGAGTGGCAAGAGCCTAAGCTTGGGGATGCCCGAGGCACCCCAAGGTAATATTCAAGGACTCCCAACCAACTAAGCTTGGGGATGCTGGCCCCGGAAGGCATCCCCTCTTTCTTCTAACGACTATCGGTAATTTTACGTGGAGCTATATTTTTATTCGTCACATGATATGCGCAAATTCTTGGAGCGTCTTTTGTTTTTATTTTTCCTTTTTCTTTTATGCACCGTGCTGGTATGAGATAGTCCTTGGTTGATTTATAGAATGCTCTTTGCACTTCACTTATATCTTTTGAGTATGGCTTTATAGAATGCTTCATGTGCTTCACTTATATCATTTGAAGTTTGGATTACCTATTTCTCTACACATAGAAAACCGCCATTTGTAGAATGCTCTTTTGCTTCACTTATATTTGTTAGAGCATGGGCATATCTTTTGTAGAAAGAATTAAACTCTCTTTCTTCGCTTATATCTATTTAGAGAGTCAACAGGAATTGGTCATTCACATGGTTAGTCATAAAATCCTACATAAAGCTTTTAGATCACTGAATATGATATGTTTGATTCCTTGCAATAGTTTTGCGATATAGAGATGGTAATATGTGTGAGGTACTAGTGAATGATTGTGGTTTAGCAAAAATATTGGTGTTAAGGTTTGTGATTCCCGAAGCATGCACATATAGTCTCTCATTATGCTATGAAATTGGAGCATGATTTATTATTGTTTGTCTTCCTTATGAGTGGCGGTCGGGGATGAGCGATGGTATTTTCCTACCAATCTATCCCCCTAGGAGCATGCATAGTAGTACTTTGCTTCAAGGGCTAATAAACTTTCGCCATAAGTATGTGATTTCTTTTATGACTAATGTGAGTCCATGGATTATACGCACTCTCAACTTCCTGGAATTTGCTAGCCCCTTCGGTACCGTGCATTGCCCCTTCTCACCTCAAGAGTTGGTGCAAACTTCACCGGTGCATCCAAACCCCGTGATATGATACACTCTAGCACACATAAGCCTCATTATATCTTCCTCAAAACAGCCACCATACCTACCTATTATGGCATTTCCATAGCCATTTCGAGATATATTGCCATGCAAATTCCATCATCATCATCATATATATGACTTGAGCATTCATTGTCATATTGCTTTGCATGATCGTAAGATAGCTAGCATGATATTTTCATGGCTTGTCCATTTTTTGATATCTTTGCTATGCTAGATCATTGCACATCCTGGTACACTGCCAGAGGCATTCATATAGATCATATTTTGTTCTAGTATCGAGTTGTAATTTTGAGTTGTAAGTAAATAAAAGTGTGATGATCATCATTATTAGAACATTTTCCCAGTGAGGAAAGGATGATGGAGACTATGTTTCCCCCACAAGTCGGGATGAGACTCCGGACGAAAAAAAGAAAAGAAAAAAAGAGGCCAAAGAGCCCAACAAAAAAGAAAAAAAAGGAGAAAACAAAAAAATGAAATGAGAGAAAAAGAGAGAAGGGGCACCGCTACTATCCTTTACCACTCTTGTGCTTCAGAGTAGCACCATGTTTTTCATATAGAGAGTCTCCTATGTTGTCACTTTCATATACTAGTGGGAATTTTTCATTATAGAACTTGGCTTGTATCTTCCGATGAAGGGCTTCCTCAAATGCCCGAGGTCTTCATGAGCAAGCAAGTTGGATGCACACCCACTTAGTTTTGAGTTTGAGATTTCATACACTTATAGCTCTTAGTGCATCCGTTGCATGGCAATCCCTACTCCTCGCATTGACATCAATTGATGGGCATCTCCACAGCCCGTTGATTAGCCGCGTCGATGTGATACTTTCTCCTTTTTTGTCTTCTCCACACAACCTCCAACATCATGTTCTACTCCACCCATAGTGCTATATCCATGACTCACACTCATGTACTGAGTGAAGTTGAAAAAGCTGAAGCGCGTTAAAATGTATGAACCAATTGCTCCGCTTGTCATCGGGGTTGTGCATGATAAATACTTTGTGTTGAGAAGATGGAGCATGACACGATTATATGATTTTGTAGGGATATCGTTCTTTAGCATTGATATTTTGAAAGACATGATTGTTTGTTGGGATGCCTGAGTATTGATGTCTTTATATCAAATTATAGACTATTGCTTTGAATCACTCGTGTCTTAATATTCATGCCATGATTAGATTATGTGATCAAGATTATGCTAGGTAGCATTCCACATCAAAAATTATCTTTTTTATCATTTATCTACTCGAGGACGAGCAGGAATTAAGCTTGGGGATGCTGACATGTCTCCGTCGTATCTATAATTTTTGATTGTTTCATGCCAATATTATACATCTTTCACATACTTTTGGCAAAAAATTATATGATTTACTGGACTAACATATTGATACAGTGCCCAGTGCCAGTTCCTATTTGTTGCATGTTTTTTTCGCAGAATACCCATATCAAACAAAGTCCAAACGCGATAAAAATTTACGGAGATTTATTTTGGAATATATGTGATTTTTGGGAAAAAGAATCAATGCGAGATGATACCCGAGGGGCCCATAAGCCCTAGGGGAGCGCCCTACCCTGGGCGCTCCTGGCAGGCTTGTGGCCAACCCGTATGGCGGTTGGTGCCCTTGTTCGGCCACAAGAAAGATAATACCCGGATAAAAATCATGTTAAAATTTCAGCCCAATCGGAGTTACGAATCTTCGGTAATTTAAGAAATGGTGAAAGGCCAGAAAACAGGAACGCGAAACAGAAGAGAAAGAGAGAGATAGATCCAATATCGGATCGGGCTCCCGTCCCTCCGCCGCCATGGAGGCCATGGACCATAGGGTAAACCCTCCTCCCATCTAGGGGGGAGGTCAAGGAAGAAGAAGAAGGAGGGGGGGGGGTTCTCTCCCCCTCTCTCCCGGTGGCGCTAGAACGCCGCCGGGGCCATCATCGTGACAGTGATCTACACCAACAACTTTGCCGTTGTCATCACCAACTCTCTCCCCCTCTATGAAGCGGTGTAATCTCTCTTTTACCCATTGTAATCTCTACTTAAACATGGTGCTCAAATGCAATGTATTATTTCCCAATAATGTATGACTATCCTATGATGTTTGAGTACATCCATTTTGTCCTATGGGTTGATTGATGATCATGATTGGTTTGAGTTGTATGTTTTATTATTGGTGCTATCCTATAGTGCTCTCCATGTCACGCAAGCGTGAGGGATCCCCGCTGTAGGGTTTGCAATATGTTCATGCACTAGTACAACGAGGTACTATACAAACGGTTTTTAACCCCTTTCCGCAACGGCATTTGGAACCGTCACCTAGTGAGTGACTGCGATAGGGGGTCCTTCCCACACGACCCAGAAACCATCGGGGATATGCCCTCCTGGCACACATGCTTAGCAAAATGAGGTCGTGTGCGACCGGCGAGCGATCAAATACGGTTATACATACAGTAGTGCTAAAAAAATCAATTATACAGGCGAAATCGTTTCTGGTCTTAAGTTCATCCCACACAGTCAGTCCCCGCTAAACCTTTTCGTTCGTATATACATCCCACACAGTCGCTCCAAGGAAAATGTTTCTATTCGCAGGTACATCACACACAATTTTCCCCGTTAAATCGTTTGTGATAGCGTTTCCATTGCACATTGTATTAACAATTTTATCGTTTGCGTTATTGAATGCATCACACACGGTGCGTAGAAGAAACTGTGTGGCAAAGGCTATCCATCACACATAGTTTTTATGTGGTAAACATTTGCGCCAAGTGGCCTAACGCAAACAGTTTTCAAGAGGATGCCGTGTGTGATTGTTCATTAATCCAACACGGTTTATTCCTAGAAACTGTGTGCGTTGCCTGAGGTCATCGCCCACGGTGTTTTCTCAATAACCGTTTGCAATAGAAAAACCCAATTAGCAGGCTAATTGTCCTATTATTAATAATCCATTTATTAATCTAATTGACATTTCATATTAAGCACACAATATATTTCATTTTCATATTAAGGAAGCAGGATTTCATAATTGAAATACATCAGAGTACAACATCATATAGCTTCAGCACTCAGCTACCCCATTACACAACTGCACCAGCACCAAGTTTCACATGCAACATCTATAACCTTTCGAAATTAGCATCATAGATGGTACATAGATAGATGTATCTCATCTAGAAAACTGCTGAAGCGGAAGGCGAATATTGAGCCTTCATTGATGTTGAAGGTCTTTGCAACTTTAGGCCAGTGCCTGTGGATGATTGACCGTCCATCCTTCATCCTCTTCAGGAACACTTTAATATTGAATCATGGGTGTTGTATGAATACCTTCCTCGCCTCCTGACCATACAGGTGGTTTGAGAGGTAATCATAAGTGAACTACTTTGGAAAGGCCTGAAAACAAGGATGTGCATAAATATCTTCTCTATATTGGAAATGGGGCAAAGGAATAAAAAAGACAAGATATAATAGTTAGTACCATCCTGTAGTGAATTGATGTCTTCTTCATTGCGCAGACAAAGATCTTGTTGTTTTTTGTCGCTAATTTATTTATCCTAACAATCTTTCTGAGTTTCTTGACTTGACTGATATTCATGGACAACTCATTTCCCCATATGCAAAAAGGGTCGAACAGTGGGTCAAAACCTCTGACAGCAGGACCTACATGTGCAAGACCAAATTGTTAAAAACCTAAATATTAGAATGGTTCCTGCAATTGCACAATAATGTGCTATTAGACAAAGGACCATGCATGTGCAAACCTCGATTGTAAACCTCAATGCTTCCCATTGTTTCCCTGCAACACATATAAGGTAGTTAGTGATCACGTTAAGTGAGGGTTCGCATGCTATTAGTAAAATATGTTGATGAAAAATAAGCACATTGCAGATTCATCAGATTAATTCAAGCCACATGGAAAACCCATTTATCCAAACCAAGCATGATTAAGAACTAGGAAATATAGCAATTGTATATGTTTCTCATGTATTAAGTGCAGCCAAATTCGATTTATTCCTCACATGCACAAGAATACAAAATTCTACCCATGACAATTGGACATCGCATTGCAGAATTGAACCAAGCAGTTAACTAAACACCACAACAAATGAACCAAACATTAACTGAGCACCACATTGCACAATATAACATACTCCTAATAGAAGATCAGACAGTTAACCAAACCAAGCATGCTTAACAACTTGGAAATATAGCAATTGTATTTGTTTCTCATGTATTTAGTACAGCCAAATTCGATTTATTTCTCACATGGTATACAATAACAGAATGCACCCACAACAATTGAACATCGCATTGCAGAATTGAACCAAACAGTTAACTAAACACCACAACAAATGAACCAAACGTTAACTGAGCACCACATTGCACAATTTATAACATACTAGAAGATCAGATAGTTAACCAAACCAAGCATGCTTGACAACTTGGAAATATAGCAATTGTATTTGTTTCTCATATATTTTGTAAAGAAAAATTTGATTTATTTCTCACATGGAAGACAATACAAAATTGCACCCTGAAGAATTGAACATCACATTTGCAGAATTGAACCAAACAGTTAACTGAACACGACAAGTAATTAACCAAACAGTTAATAAGTGAGCACCACATTGCACGACATATAGAACATATACACTAGAGCTACAGATTGCATGGTAAAAGTAGATAGCACAATTCACTAGAATTTGTTAAGGAAAGGCGGTAGCTAGCAAACTGAACATGGGTCCTTATAGTGAGCTAATAAGACAAGCTACTCCTCATTGTCGGAGATATCGATGACGATTGGTTCCTTGGACATGGAAGAGGGCGAGGCCTCCGCATCGTGGGTGCCCTCGTCATAGTGGTGAGTTGCCTGAGCCGCTCCGGGCACCAACCTGCTGGCTCTCGAGTTGAGGTAAGCATGTGCATGCTGAGAAAACACCTCGTAGTCTTCGTCGAAGGCACCGAGGGTGGCCTTAAGAAAATGCCACAAACTGTCGTTTAAAGCAGCCAACCGCGTCGTGGCGTCGGCGCATGAGGTGTCGACGGTGGCCTCGACGGCGAGGTGCCCCTCCAAGATCTGGGGGTCGGCACGAATGGCAGCCATCACGACCTCATCCGCGCATGCGGCCGCGATTTGCTTCTCCACTGCCGAATGCTCCTTGAGCTCCTGGCTATACTGCGTGCACCATGGCTTAGGGCGGCGCTTATTTGGTGGAGGGGTCGGTGATTTGGGTGGAAGGTGTCGCGCCGGCGGTCGGGGCATGTGGGATGTGGAAGGAGGAGGAGGATGGGGGTCGGGTGTGGATTACCTGCCTGGATAAACGAGGCCGAGCAGCGTGAAGGAGGGTCGCCGGCGAGGAGGTGGCGCTGCAAGCAAGGAGTGAAGGTTTCAACTTGGAAAGGAAGGCGGAAACATGGGAAATGTGGCTTTTGGTAAGGAGGAGGGGGCAGGGAGGTAGATATTTCCACGGAAGCCAAAATTTTTGAATCGGTTTAGCGAAAAAACTGGCGCGCAAAGTGTCATCAGACACGGTCCCTTATTCAACACTGTGTATGATATGTGAACATCACAAACGATTCATATACCTTAACCCGTGTGTGATGAGTTTGAACGTGAAAAATTTTGGTTCGAATTTCCCTGGTTACAGTGGTCATCCACGTCATTGCATAATTTGCGTACACAAAGGAGACTACAGGACACCCACACTTCTTAATCGAGCAATTTTAGCAATTAAATAGAGCTAGCTGACCTAAACATTACTCTAACAAATTAAAGACCGGCGCTCTTAATTAAACAAAACAAAGAGTACTACTACGGCTGGTGCTCGTCTATCTCCGCCGCCTCCTCCATGTCCAGCTCGTGCCCGACGATCTCTTGGGGAAGGGGCTCCATGGCATCCATCGCACCATACTCGGCAAGCATCTCGCCATCCACATCCGCCATATCTTTGGAATAGGCCGCCACAAGCTTGGCGTGGGCGGCCGTGATCTTGGCTTGGGCGGGCCCCGTCGTGGCAAGGTATGTTGCGCAGGAACGGATGGCTGCTAGAACGCTCTCGGCGATTGCCAAGTCTTCGACCGTGGGTTGCCGACCATTGTCGGAGAAGCTTCGTTTGATTTGTGTGGTGACCGCCATGAGCTAGGCGTGGGTGGCCTCGACATGGTCGTGGGCGGCCTCCAACAGGGCTAAGGCCACCACTGCGGAACGAACAGCTGATATGCCGCTCTCGGTAGTTGCTATCCCCGAGGCAGATGTTGCTGCCGCCACCTGAGAAGCAACAGCGTCCATTTGGGCTGCCTTGGCTGCTCGAACGCAGATTGCGGCCGCGCTCACGAAGCTTGTTAGCACGCGCCTGGCGGCTGCGGCCGCGCTCTCACCGAAGTGGGCCGCCGAAGTTGCCCTCACGAAGCGGGTCCATGTCCCCATCTTTCACCGGCGACGATTGAACAGTGAAATGATATTTGGGGAGCGAGCTAGTGTGCTTGACACGCCGGCTGTGGACTGTAGCCGATGCACCTTTTCACGTAAGCCGTAAGATATTTTGTGCTGCCTCTCACACGGTTGGTGATAATAAACTGTGTGCGATCTACTTGATTTTTCGTCTTGATTTGAATTACATAATGGGGTCACAGCTGCAAAGGATGGTGTTTGAATTGCTAGAACTTTTATCTGCAGTGAACATGCAACTATAGGTGTGTCATCAAAAAAATTGGAATTATTCAGGGTTCGTTTGGACATTTTTATACATTAACTTGGTTTTCTAGGCATTTCAGGTGCACAATTCAAAATTAAACTACATGCACATGCTCCAGTGCACCAAAATGGGTTGTAAAATGATATATGTGTCCATGGGTTGATGCTTATGTCCCATTCAAGAAATGGGGATGAATTTCAAACACCACGGCACCGTGGCTCTCCGGCAAACGTTGAGGTGCTATCTTTTGTAATTCTAGTAAATACAAAACTCGTCTGAAATTCATGAACCTTGGCATGCTATCATGGATCGGCATCAACATGCTGGGGTAAAAAATATTGTCCCATTTGGGGCAGGTTATGGTATAAGCTTCTCACAAACCAGAGCTTCTCACAAGAAGCCTTATGGTTCCGTTAGGGAAACGTGTCACCTTTGTGGACAAAACGATATTCGTCGCCTCTTCTTCCTTTCAATTTTTTTCCTGGTGTCAACATAGAACAACAGGAGTGTCGTGTTAAATTTTGGATTTTTTCGGGGATCGTTTGGACATTTTTATACATTAACTGAGTTTTCTAGGCATTTATGTGCATAATTCAAAATTGAACTACATGCACATGCTCCAGTCCATAAAAACGGGTTGCAAAATCAAATGTTTGTCCTTGGTTGCAAGCTTAGGTCACATGCAAGAAATGAGAATGAATGTCAAACACCTTGACACTGTCGCTCGGCCGCTAACATTGAGATACATGGTTTTAAAATTCTAGTAATCGAAAACTCGTCTGAAATTCATGAAACTTGACATGATATCATGGAACGGCATCGACATGCCATGGTAAAAATATTGTCCCATTTGTGGCAGGTTTGGGTATAAGCTTCTGGCAAACCAGAGCGTCTCTCACAACAAGCCCGATGGTTTCGGTAGGGAACGCGCCACCTTAGGGGATGAAACGATATCTGTTGCCTCTTCTTACTTTCAAAATTTTTCTCGTGTCAACATAGAACAACAGGAGTGTTGTGTCAATTTTTGGGATTTTTCAGGGTTCGCTTGGACATTTTTAAACATTAACTGAGTTTTCTATGCATTCATGTGCATAATTCAAATTTGAACTACATGCACATGCTCCAGTGCATATAAACGGGTTGAAAAATCAAATGTGTGTCCTTGGTTGCAACCTTAGGTCCCTTGCAAGAAATGGGAATGAATGTCAAACACCTTTGCCATCGTCGCTCGCCCGCTAACATTGAGATACATGGTTTTAAAATTCTAGTAAATTGAAAGCTCATCTGAAATTCATGAAACTTGACATGCTATCATGGAACGACATCAACATGAAGTGGTAAAAATATTGTCCCATTTGGGGCAGGTTGGGGTATAAGCTTCTCACAAACCAGAGCTTCTCGCAACAAGCCTCATGGTTACGGTAGGGAATGTTTCACCTTTCTGGATGAAACGATATCCATTGCCTCTTCTTGATTTCAATTTTTTCTCTAGTGTCAACATAGAACAACAGGAGTGTTGTGTTAAATTTTGAAATTTTTCGGGGTTCGTTTGGACATTTTTATACATTAATTGAATTTTCAATGCATTTATGTGCATAATTCAAATTTGAACTACAGGCACGTGCTCTAATGCATATAAATTGGTTGAAAATTCAAATATGTGTCCTTGTTTGCATGCTTAGATCCCATGCAAGAAATGGGAATGAATGTCAAACACCCTGCCACCGTCACTCGGCCGCAAACATTGAGATACCTGGTTTTTAAATTCTAGTAAATCCAAAACTCGTCTGAAATTCATGAAACTTGGCATGCTATCATGGAGCGGCATCAACATGCCGTGGTAAATTTTTTGTCCCATTTGGGGCAGGTTTGGGTATAAGCTTCTCACAAACCAGAGCTTCTCACAACAAACCTGATGGTTTCGGTAGGGAACGTGCCACCTTTGGGGAAGAAACGATATCCGTTGCCTCTTATTGCTTTCAAAAAATTTCTAGTGTCAACATAGAACAACAGGAGTGTTGTGTTAAATTTTGGAATTTTTTGAGGTTCGTTTGGACATTTTTATATATTAACTGGGGTTTCTAGGCATTTTATGTGCATAATTCAAATTTGAACTACATGCACATGCTCCAGTGCATATAAATTGGTTGAAAAATCAAATCTGTGTCCTTGGGTGCATGCTTAGGTCCCATGCAAGAAATGGGAATGAATTTCAAACACCAGGGCACTGTTGATTGCGGGCAAAACATTGAGATACTTTGTTTTTAAATTCTAGTAAATCCAAAACTCGTCTGAAATTCATGAAACTTGGCATGCTATCATGGAATGGCACCCGACATGCTGTGGTATTTTTCGTGTCCATTTTGAGAGAAGGGGCACTCGAATAATAGCCAACAAAGGCATTTTGAAATAAATAGCTGCCACTGTAACATCACAAACGTTTTAGATAGAACACCTGTATGTAAACCGACAGCTTCCCCAGTAAGCCAAGGAAAAATGTGCCGAGCAGGATTTGTGCAGCTCTTCATCACAAACGTTTTAGATAGAACACCTGTATGCAAAGTGAGAGCTATGGTCTTCCGCAGTAAGCCTAGGGAAAATTCGCCGCGTAGGATTTGTGCATCTCTTCAACGCAAACGGTTCAGATTGAATAAGGTATGCAAAGCGAGACTTCGGCGCTAAGCCAAGTGTCGGGGCACGACACCTATGGGATCCCGAGAGATCCCTTTACGATTCGGCGGGGGGAGAGGTATACGCAAAGAGCAGAACCAATGATTGACGCATGAGGTTTTTACCCAGGTTCGGGCCACTAATCAGCGTAAAACCCTACTCCTGCTTTGTGTTCTTATTGATGTTCTTGAGCCCAGCCTTCAGGAGCGCTCGCAATGAACAGTACGTTCAAAGAGCAGCTACGCATGCAGAATGGGCCAAAAGTTCTCCTCCTCCGTAGCAGTTGCCTTGGGCCTCCTTTTATATGCTCAAAGGGGTCTCCACAGTGGCAAAATGTACATACATTGAGGTGTAAAGTAGCTACAGGGTGTCATACCTAACCCCTGACGGATCAGGACAAGCGCATTTAATGCACCGTGAGGTGTCCGTTTAGGTGTCCTCACTTTCTTGGGGATGGAAAAAGGGGCCATCCCATCAGCACCGCTTAAGCTCTCCTCCACTGGCGCGTTGCCACGCATCCAGAGAAGGACCCAGAATGTCAGGTTTTGTCGTTGTGCTGGAGTAGTGGTACAGTGGCAAAATCTCGCCGGGCGCCGAAACTTGCCGGGCATCAAGCCTTGCCGGGCGCCAAGCCTTGCCAGACGCCAAGCCTTGCCGGGATTATCTTGCCGGGGCTCATCAGCAAGAATCTTGCCGGGGCTCACCAGCAAAGAATCTTGCCGGGGCTCACCAGCAAGAATCTTGCCGGGCCTCACCAGCAAGAATCTTGCCAGGGCTCACCAGCAAAGAATCTTGCTGGGGCTTCGGCCTTTGGTCTTCTGCCTTCCAATTATTGACTCGAATGCTTTTTGGATAGTCTTGTGCTTGTTCCCAGTTGTCTTCTCCCAGGAAGGCTCGCTCCCCTGCCACGCCTTTCCCGCCTGGGGGGCTGCAACTCGCCGGTGCGTGTCCAGGGGTAATGAACACCACCTGTTCACTACACCGACAGGAGCCCCCGGGCCTGGGCTGGACAAACGCGCACAGTGTTTGTCTGGGCTAGGCCCAAAAACATGCACCGGTACACGCGCGGCGAGAAGTAACCATTACTCTTGACTTTTTAACTCATGCTGATGATGACGCAAGAGAGCTTGTGGTTTGCCGGGCCTTGGGCTTGCCGGCAGCTTGGGCAGACAGAGCAGGACGGCAACAGGAGTCGTGTGCCCGAAAGGAAGTACCACACTGTGCGACGAGGAGCCAGTCCCCGAGCTTTCCCCATATAGGGTACTGCGGGTGCGGTGCTCGATCCATATAGTCACCCCTGCTGCCGTAGCCGTCTACCGCGAATGTCTCACTGCCGTCTTGCCGACCTGTTGCTGCAATGGTGCATATAAAGAAGCAATTTATCTTAGTTAAATCAATCTTTATGCATGCAATGCATGTTACTTTATGCTGAATGAATGTATGCTTCCCCTTGATTAATTTAGTCCTTGCACTTATTTTAGTCCCTACGCTGTCTGGAAACCTTGCCGGTGCGCACGTTTGCCGCGAGCGCTAGATGCGGGTCTTTAGCAGCCTGCTGGAAGCGCCGCCGCCGGCAAGGCGACTTGCCGGGCCAGAACGCAGCTGCTAAGCTTGCCGAGCGGACTCGAGGCGAAGCTAGAGCGCGGGCTAACCACGACAAGGTTCCTCCGCGTGCAGGTTGATGTACAAGGACAAAGAATTAATCAAGGCGACCCATGCTCGCCGGAAAGCTTTCCGGTGCGCATGCTCCAGTCGGCAGCGCTTGAGGAACGGGTCTTAAGCAACTTGCCGGGAATGCCGCCTCCCGGAAAGGTTTACCTCCTCGGTGCTTATGCAGCCACCTAAATTGTCGAGCGGACTCGAGACAACTAGGGGCGCAATTAGCCCCGAGAGGGCTCCTTCGCGTTTAGGTATAAGAAGCAAGTGAGGATAGCAAAATGAATGTAATAAATCTTGGCAACTTAGCTTTTCTTGCGAGGGCGCTGCCAGCCCCCGAGCTTATTTTTTGCTCAAAGGGTGGTTGTCGGGAAACTTTTGACTTTAGCGGAGAACTTTAATATTCTCGACGCTAGCTTCCGGCAAGGAGTTGCCGGGAAAGCTCATGACGGAGGACTTCGTCGTTCTCGACGCTGGCTTCCGGCAAGCTTGTTGAAAGGAAAGCTTATGGCGGAGAACTTCATCGTTCTCGACGTCGAGAAGATTGGTCCAGAGGACGCTGCCAGCCCCCGGGCCACAACTGCGTTTAAATACGACAAGTTAATTAGCATCTTAAAAGCATTTTAACTTGTGCGTAACTTTACTTAGAGCTCTTCTCCACATGTTTTTGTTTTTGCACAGTTGTCCCCTACGCTTGCCGGAATGCATCTCGATCGCGCACGTCCTAGTCAATGGCGCTTAGGAATGGATCCTAGTTAGCAGCCTATCGAGGACGCCGCCTCCTCGAGAGCTTCACACTCCAAGAACGAACGCGGCTGCACAGGTGTTGCTAGGCAGACCCGAACAACTCGGAGCGCAGAATGTCTCAAGAGTGCTCCTTTGCGCACAGGTTATGTGCAAAGAACATCATCATGGATAAAATCAAATCAACAAAAAGCATTAAAGTTTTAGAACTTAGCTTTCTGTATGTGGAGCGAAGTCGCCATGGACGATGAAGCTGACGCGCCGACCGCTGGATCAGGTTCACGCAACCTCGATCCCCCTACCTGGCGTGCCAAAGATGTCGGGGCACGACACCTATGGGATCCCGAGAGATCCCTTTACGATTCGGCGGGGGGAGAGGTATACGCAAGGAGCAGAACCAATGATCGACGCGTGAGGTTTTTACCCAGGTTCGGGCCGCTAATCAGCGTAAAACCCTACTCCTACTTTGTGTTCTTATTGATGTTCTTGAGCCCAGCCTTCAGGAGCGCTCGCAATGAACAGTACGTTCAAAGAGCAGCTACGCATGCAGAATGGGCCAGAAGTTCTCCTCCTCCATAGCAGTTGCCTTGGGACTCCTTTTATATGCTCAAAGGGGTCTCCACAGTGGCAAAATGTACATACATTGAGGTGTAAAGTAGCTACAGGGTGTCATACCTAACCCCTGACAGATTAGGACACGCGCATTTAATGCACCGTGAGGTGTCCGTTTAGGTGTCCTCACTTTCTTGGGGATGGAAAAAGGGGCCATCCCATCAGCACCGCTTAAGCTCTCCTCCACTGGCGCGTTGCCACACATCCAGAGAAGGACCCAGAATGTCAGGTTTTGTCGTTGTGCTGGAGTAGTGGTACAGTGGCAAAATCTCGCCGGGCGCCGAAACTTGCCGGGCATCAAGCCTTGCCGGGCGCCAAGCCTTGCCGGGCGCCAAGCCTTGCCGGGATTTATCTGCCGGGGCTCATCAGCAAGAATCTTGCCGGGGCTCACCAGCAAAGAATCTTGCCGAGGCTCACCAGCAAGAATCTTGCCGGGCCTCACCAGCAAGAATCTTGCCGGGCCTCACCAGCAAGAATCTTGCCGGGGCTCACCAGCAAAGAATCTTGCTGGGGCTTCGGCCTTTGGTCTTCTGCCTTCCAATTATTGACTCGAATGCTTTTTGGATAGTCTTGTGCTTGTTCCCAGTTGTCTTCTCCCAGGAAGGCTCGCTCCCCTGCCACGCCTTTCCCGCCTGGGGGGCTGCAACTCGCCGGTGCGTGTCCAGGGGTAATGAACACCCCCTGTTCACTACACCGACACCAAGAGAAAATTTGGCAAGCAGGATTTGTACCTCCCTTCAACCCAAACGGTTTTTTCGGATGACCCGTGTGCAATCACGTACAAACAATTTGGTAAGATTTGCATCTATCATATTGGGTATATTGCCATTTGTCAAACTGGAAAGATTGACATTTGTTGATCTAGTAACATTGCCATTTGTCAATCCTTGTAACACTGCGATTTGTCAAAATATGCAGCTAAAAATCACTAGCACTATCTAATTTTTGCAACTAAAATTCAGTAATTAAGCATATATTTTATTCATAGATTTAGCAGTCGTTCTTAATTTATACAAACAGTTCAACTCGACAGCCGAACCGACCAAACTTTTCCCCAATTGTTGCCAACCACGTACTGAAATAGCTAGTTCAACTATATATACTAGCTCATTTTAAGTACGTTGTACAGTTCCACCACACCTATAGTCAGATGAACTGAACAAAATAGCCCCTAAATACTACTACTACAGAGGGGCTTTGTACTACTTCCGGTAGCCTCTCCTTTGCCGAGTGCGCTCAGTAAGAGGAAGAGGAGGAGGAGCCTACCGACGAGCTGGACAACTGCAATACGGTGCCTGCCGCTGCTGCACCTTGAGCGACGCTCACCTCGAACACCCTCTGCCACTCCAGACGACCCCTCTCGAAGCGGCTGGACTGCTCGTAGATCTCCTGATTCCTCGCCTCTACGTCGGCATGTGCTGCGGCCATGGCTGCGGTAAGGCTCTTTGTGTGCTCGACGAGGCGCTCCTCCTCCTCCTGCAGGAACTTGATGTAGCGCGCAAAGTCGCTGACGCACGTGCGGGCCTCCATCTCCGCCTCCCTCCTTCGGGCGGTGGTGGCGGAGCGGCTGATGATCTCGATGGTCGACAGTGGGCTGGCGGCCACGGTGTCCGACGATGGGGTGGCGGCCACGACCACCACCTCCTGCCTTCGAGCCGCAGTGGCAGAGCGGGTGATGGCCACGGTGGCCGGCAGTGGGATGGCGGCCACAATGGCCACCTCCCGCCTTCGGGCCGCGGCGGCGGAGCGGGCGATGGCCCTACCTTTCAACGGTGGTGTGGCGGCAACGAAGACTGGTAACAGCTGCCAACGGGCACCGGCGGCAAAGCGTGTGGTGGGTGTTCCGCGTATACCCAACAGGGATGCCACGCGCACTACACTACGCCTAGGACTGCGTCGCCGCCGCGGTGTAGCCTCCCAGCTGGAGCTGTCCTCTGATAACGGCGGAGTGGCTGAGCGATGACGACGGACCGGTGCCATTGGCGATTGTGGGAGAAACAGACGAGATAAGCTACAGGGAGGGAGGGGAAAATGCGACGCAGGACTCACCGGCCGTGAGGGTTTATATAGTAGGCTGGTAAGCATTGGGATTTTGGGGGATTTCACTGAGTCGGGTGGGTAAGCATTGGGATTTTGGGGGATTTCACTGAGCATTGGGATTTTGTTGGTTAAATTAAAGGTTATATACCAGCAAGTGTTTGCCCACAACACACACGGCTTATTCCATCACAAACAGCTCGGATGGATCAACTGTATGCCACGTATCGCACACGCAGCTCTAATCTGATTCGTGCTTGATGTCTCCGACATCGCTCGCACAGTTCATCTTATTTGCCACTTATCACTGTGCCGGCCTCTGCTCGTGTCCCTCGGCAAGCTCTGCTCGCCGTTAGGCGCCGCAGCGCGCTGTGCTCGCCGTTAGGCGCAGCGGCGCACTCTGCTCGCGTCTTTCAGCGCGCTCTGCTCACGTCCGTCGGCGCGCTCGCCTTGTGGACAGCTTTTCTTGCGTGTTCAACTGCTATATGCATATATATGGTTGCTCGCCATTGAGGCGACCGCGGAGCGCTTTGCTCGCGTCCCTCCGCGCGCGCTCTGCCAGTGGTTGGGCCTGCACATGATCACGTCGGAGGCCCCATAAGCATGCAGTTGCGCCGCGCGCGTCGCCACGCGATGCAGTTACGTGCGGCATGATGGAGTTACGCGATGCAAATTAGAATTGCCATCAGTGCGTGCCGATATTCCAGGCCGTCCGGCTTCCCCTTTAATTCCCGCGGCCATTATAACCTTAGTCTCTTCAACCTTTAGATCGCGCCCCACAACACAACAAGCACACCCACGACGACACATAGAGAGGGGATGTCTAGCAGCGCTCCAATGGAGTTCGGTGAGCATAAAGGGGAGACCCACGCGAGGGAGATGGATCTTTTGGTGGTGTACACCATCGACCCGGCCGTGGTGGACAACTACATCAACACCGTTGAGCAGTTGCTTGCTCGAGACAAGTACAAGGTGGTCGGCATCGACCTCCAGTACACCACCGGTCGTCCCAACATAGATCAGAAGGTTGCCATCGCCTAGTTGTGCGTGCGCCATCATGTCCTCATCTACCACTACTGCATGGCCATAGAGCCTTCCGACTGTTTCGCCAGGTTTGTCAACAGCACCGACTACAAGTTCGCTACGGTGGAAACCAACGACGATGTAAAAGCGCTCAGGGTTACGGGCTTGGCCTGCAAGAACCTTGTCGAAATCCGTGAGCACTACAGGGTCTGGGGCAGCACGAAGAAGGACTCCCTGGTTGAACTCGCCTCGGCCATCATCGACCCATACTACAAAAAGATGAAGCAGGATGCCAATAGAACACGTCCTATATCCTGGCACGGGGACTGGATGCGGCAACTGGATGAACCTCACCTCAGGTTCATGGCCAAGAGCGTGTACACATGCTACGAGATGCATAGGCGGATCGTTGACATGAGGAAGTGCCTTGTTACCGAAATCGACGAGGCCGGATCGAGCCACAAGCAGAGCAGTAGCGGCAAGCGTCACAAGAAATAGATGATGATCAGATGATCGTTTATCCTAGTTAATCATGCATGTAATATATAGTTTACTTTGGTGTGTGGAAATGTCATGTGTGTAGTAGCCACCTATGTAATTATGCATGTAATAGTTTACTTTGGTGTGTGCAAATGCCATGGTTGTAGTAGCCACCTATGTAATTGGATGTTTAATTTGGTTATGCAACCATGTCCTTATAAGTGTGTGTGTGTGTATATATATATATATATATATATATATATATATATATATATATATATATATATATATATATATTGTTGTTCTGTATGCAATCCCATCGCACAACACACATGTCTTATTAGCAGCAATCGTCTGTGTTATTATCGGTCATCGCACATATTTCTGATTATAGACCTGTTTGCCGCGTATCACACACATCTTATTATATTGAACCATTTATGTTCTCTTGTCTCAACGCAAACAGTTCATCCGAGTGAACCGTATGCCGTATATCGCACACACCTTGATCTGGCTGACCATTTCTTTTGTGTTGCCTAATCACAAACAGTTCATCCGAGTGAACCGTATGCTGTATATTGTACACTGATACGTCTCCAACGTATCTATAATTTTTGATTGTTCCATGCTGTTACATTATCATTTTTGGATGTTTTACAATCATTTTATATCAACTTTATATCATTTTTTGGGACTAACCTATTGACATAGTGCCCAATGCCAGTTGCTGTTTTCTGCTTGTTTTTTACATCGCAGGAAATCAATACCAAACGGAGTCCAAACGCAGCAAAACTTTTTGGAGATTTTTTTTGGACCAGAAGACATCCAGTGGGCCAAAGAAGTACCGAAGAGGGGGCCCAAGGTGAGCACAAGACACCAGGCGCGCCCTGGTGGGTTGTACCCATCTCGGAGACCTCCCGCACCGCCTCTTTGCTCTATAAATACCCCAATATTCCAGAAACCCTAGTGGAGTTGACGAAAATCAATTCCAGCCGCCGCAAGTTCCAAAAACCACAGATCCAATCTAGACACCATCACAGAGGGGTTCATCATCCTCATTGGTGCCTCTCTGATGGTGCGTGAGTTGTTCATTGTAGACCTACGGGTCCGTAGTTAGTAGCTAGATGGCTTTCTCTCTCTCGTTTGATTCTCAATACAATGGTCTCTTGGAGATCTATTTGATGTAACTCTTTTTGCGGTGTGTTTGTTGGGATCCGATGAACTTTGAGTTTATGATCAGATCTATGTTTTTATCCATGAAAGTTATTTGAGTCTTCTTTGATCTCTTATTTGCTTGATTACTTATAGACTCGTATTTCTTCTCTGATATTTGGGTTTTGTTTGGCCAACTTGATCTATTTATCTTGCAATGGGAAGAGGTGCTTTGTGATCGGTTCGATCTTACGGTGCTTGATCCCAGTGACAGAAGGGGAAACGACACGTATGTATCGTTGCTATTAAGGATAACAAGATGGGGTCTATTTCTACATAAATAGATCTTGTCTACATCATGTCATCGTTCTTATTGCATTACCCCGTTTTTCCATGAACTTAATACACTAGATGCATGTTGGATAGCGGTCGATGTGTGGAGTAATAGTAGTAGATGCAGGCAGGAGTCGGTCTACTAATCTTGGACGTGATGCCTATATAATGATCATTGCCTGGATATTGTCATGATTATTTGAAGTTCTATCAATTGCCCAACAGTAATTTGTTTACCCACCGTTTGCTCTTTTTCTCGAGAGAAGCCACTAGTGAAACCTACGACCCCCGGGTCTCTTCTTTAATATATTTGCCTTTGCGATCTATTTTTATTTGCTTTTATTTTCAGATCTATTAATCCAAAAATACAAAAATACCTTGCTGCAATTTTTACTTATTTATTTTATCTCGGGTTCCCGCGAGATCTATTTATCCAATCTACTACAATTTTACCTATCCTTTTACCCGTGAGGGATTGATAACCCCTCTCTTACGTCAGGTTGCAAGTATTTGTTCTTTGTGTGCAGGAGCTGTTTACATGGTGTTGCGTGGTTCTCCTACTAGTTCGATAACCTTGGTCTCATCACTGAGGGAAATACCTACCGTTGCTGTGCTGCATCATCCCTTCCTCTTTGGGGAAATACCGACGTATTTCAAGCAAACATCACACACACCTTCATCTGGCTGCTCGTTTCTTTTGTTCCTCCTCATCGCAAATAGTTAATTGAACTGAACCATATGCCCTGCATCGCACACGCAACTAAAATCTGAACCGTGTTTGATGCATCCGTCATCGCAAATGTTTTGCACCTTTTTTATGGTTTTTTTACACCACCGTTTGCGATTATTGCATCGCACACAGTTTCGTCGAAGGGTCTCTGATCATAGTGTCGCGTTAGCAGCATCCTGCAGTAGTGATGATTCGCTTATGGTGGGTGGCGTGAGTGACAGAAGCACAGGCCCGAGTAAGTAGGTTGTTTGCGTATGGGAGTAAAGAGGACTTGATACTTTAATGCTATGGTTGGGTTTTACCTTAATGATCTTTAGTAGTTGCGGATGCTTGCTAGGGTTCCAATCATAAGTGCATATGATCCAAGTAGAGAAAGTATGTTAGCTTATGCCTCTCGCTCATATAAAATTGGCATAATGATTACCGGTCTAGTTATCGATTGCCTAGGGACAAATAACTTTCTTGTGACAAAAAGCTCTCTACTAAAACTAACTTAATTGTTTCTTTATCTAAACAACCCCTATCTTTTATTTATGTGTTCTTTATTATCTTGCAAACCTATCCCTTTACACATACAAAGTACTTCTAGTTTCATACTTGTTCTAGGTAAAGCCAACGTTAAGCATGCGTAGAGTTATATCGGTGGTCGATAGAACTTGAGGGAATATTTGTTCTACCTTTAGCTCCTCATTGGGTTCGACACTCTTACTTATCGAGAAAGTCTACAATTGATCCCCTATACTTGTGGGTTATCAGGTTTCAACTATTTACTATGGCAAAGACAGGCCATGCAGAGGAATGGGTTCAACTACCGCAACATGTAACCGTTGAATCGTTGTTGTCCTAATGCAGTAAAAGAGAGCAAGAGCGAGAGTGTGGTATTGTATCGGAATGCTCAAAGGGGGTTTGCTTGCCTGGCACTTATGAAGATGAAACTGCACTTCATCAGTGACATCGATCTCTACGTCAGAACAACATCAACCGGGAAGAAACAAACACCGACAAGGAAACAGAAACAACATTCAATTCAATACAATGCACATCCAAATGTATGTCATGGCATGTTAAGGTACTGAATTGACCTAATGCAATAACAAGTAATTTTAATTGAAGTGGAATTTAAATAAGATCAAATTCCAAGTCCAAATGCTAATTCATAAATTGCTCTAATCATGATTTGTCCTAGTTGGTGATGTTAACTTGCTCCAACAAGCATTAAAAATCCATAAATGGATTCTTCATGTTTTTCTGATTATTTTTCATATATAAATTATTTTCATCTGAGCTATAGATTATTTTCTATGATTTTTAGAAGTTTATAGCATTTTCTGGAATTTCTTGGCTATTTAAATTAAACTAAATCCAGAAAAGGCTTTACTGGATTAGCACCGCGTTAGGGTGACATCAGCAGGTTAACGGGGTCAAACCTGACGTGTGGGGTTCACAGGTCAGTTGCACAGTGACTCTCACTCTCAATATGGTGGTACAAGTCTCTCAACGCATCATCATACGCCGCTGTGGTCGAAGGGAAAATCCCGTGCTCAACCATGTCATCATCGTCACTGTGGATGAAGGCCAAAGATGGCACATCATCACTCTCGCCTCCAAAGATGGAAGCATCATCCTTGCTCGCCACCGTGTAGCTTGCCTAGTCATCGTCGCACCATCTTCAAAAAGAAGCATGGTAGACTCGGCATCATCAATGCCACAAAGAGGGATGGTGATGAAGACGAACTTGGGAGTGTCATCTTGGAGCTAGTCAGGCTTGGACATCTTGGTGCTACTATCCTCATGCTCGTTGTCATGGAGCTTTGTCATTGTGAAGTGTGCTTGGGGTGGAGAAGACTTGGCCTTCATGAGTTCTAGTTCCGCCTTGAGAGCACCAATGTAGTTGTCATCGAGGGACTTGTAATTCTCGAGGAAGATAGTCTTGGAGATGTTGTTGTTCAATCCCATCATGAAGTGGAACTTCATCAAAATGGGTTCGTGCATGTCGGCTCGTCGCAAGGCTTTCTTCATCTCCTTGAAGTACCCGTCGATGGACTTGGATCCTTGGATGGTGTTCTCCAATTGGCGTTGAAGTTGTTCCGTGTAGGTGGAAGGCAAAAACTCTCGCCGCATAGCTCTCTTCATCTTGGGCAAACTCATGTCAAAGGTCTTCGAAGGTGTGTGAAGCCATCATGTCGACGCGTAGTCATGGAAGTTACTTGTGGCGCACTTCACTTGATTTTCGGAGGGGACTTGATGTTGCTTGAGGTAGTCATCCATCTTGCTCTCCCACTCGAGATACTCCTCGGGGTCTTGAGTCCCATAGAAAGGAATCTCGTGGTTGGTGTCGAGGTCGTAGTAGCTCGTGGAAGTTGCGGACTTGATCTTGGGGAGCTTCTATTGAGCGTAGTCTTGAGGTGCTTGTAGGCGAAGATGCCGTATGTCCGAAGGCGAAGATGCCTTGAAGTCGCTTGGCGAAGATGCCAAGGTAGATGGTGAAGTCATAGAGCAGTAGTTGGTGTTGAGCTCTTGACTTTCACATTCTCGTCGGTGATGGTGTCGATGCCGTTGTGATCTTGCCGGAGATGGAGCTCGGAAGCATGTGCACTTAAGAGTCTTCTCGAAGATGAGGAAGACCTCTTGCCGGTCTTGATGAGGGCTTTGAGCTCCTCCTTTAGAGCATCCATCCTGGCATTGATTAAGTTTTTCGTGGCATCGAACTTGTCGTTGTTGTTGTAGACCAAAGTAGATGTGCTTTGCCTATCCATCACAAGACTCGAGCAAATGTGAGTGGAAGAAAGGGAAGAACAAGACCAAATGTACCTTTTCCAATGTTGAAGATGGAGCAATGATCACCCAATATGGTATTATGGAAGTAGAACAATTTGGTACCGGATCTTGGCAATTCTCACACCTACACAAGTAAGGCTTATGGAGTAGCTTGGTGAGGATAGTGGCACAAAAATTTGATGCAATTGTTAGCAAGAGTCAATAATGTTGAAAGAGATTCACAAATTCGCAAGTGAAACAAGTAGACCAATAGCAATGAATGGCACACGGAAATGCACACACGGATAGATAAATGGGGTCATGCAACCAAGGAATGAGCACAAAATGTGGAATCCACAAAAAACGCTCGTGTTGCACAAGTCTAGAGAGACGCTACCACTATTGCTCAATAGGCGGATACGACACTTGTGCACAACCTATAAGATGCGAAGTGTATCAACTTTCTATCCAAAGTATGCTATGTATGTATGGTTCCCGGTGTTGTACTCATGATGATCCAAGATGATTAATGATGTCAATTTGATATGCAATGTGGTATGATGCTGAAAGTGCAACTAATCCCTGGGTGGTTTTGGTAATTCATAACAACATATAGCTCATTGAACTAATAACTTTTCAAGATGATTATTTCAAATAGTTCAATGATTGGCATGGCATGGACTAGAGATGTGGACCCCTCAAAATGCTAAGGACAAATATTGGCAAAAGCTCAAGACTCTACATTTCTATTTTAGTGATCCAAGATCACATTGAGTCCATAGGAAAAGCCAATACTATTAAAAGGGGATGAGGTGTTGCTTAATGGTCTACTTGCTCAAAATGCTTAGTGATATGCTCCACAGCCCTCAACCATCTTCTCATATCCAAATATGTCCTAAACCTAAAGTCAAACTCGGCCCCACCGATTTGATCTATCCGGCGCCACCGAGTTCACTTGACATAGCCGTAGCTAGAAACCCTAATCAGTTCGGTCTAACCGATAGGGATCTCGGTCTCACCGAGATAGGATTGCAAACTCTCTGTTTCCCCTTCGTAATGTTTCGGTCTCACCGAGATGAGCGATCGGTCCCATCGAGTTCGCAATGCAAACTCTCTGTTTCCCTTTCATAACGTTTCGGTCTCAACGAAAGAAGCGATTGGTCCCACCGAGTTTGCCTGACCAACTCTCTGTTTGCTTATTACTGAAATCGGTCTCACCGAGTTGAAGTAATCGGTCAAACCGAGATCAAGTTTTGCCCTAACCCTAGCTCATCGGTCCCACCGAGTTGATCATCTCAGTCCCACCGAAAAGCCTAACGTTCACATTTTTGACTGGATCGGTCTCACCGAGTTTACCTATTCGGTCTGACTGAGTTGGCTCATTTGTGTGTAACTGTTAGATTTTGTGTGGAGGCTATATATACCCCTCCACCCTCCTCTCCATCAGAGAGAGAGAGCCATCAGAACGTGCCTACACTTCCACTACTCATTTTCTGAGAGAGAACCACCTACTCATGTGTTGAGACCAAGACATTCCAATCCAACCACAAGAATCTTGATCTCTAGCCTTCCCCAAGTTGCTTTCCACTCAAATCATCTTTCCACCATAGCCAAATCTGTGAGAGAGAGTTGAGTGTTGGGGAGACTATCATTTGAAGCACAAGAGCAAGGAGTTCATCACCAACACACCATCTATTACCTTTTGGAGAGTGGTGTCTCCTAGATTGGTTAGGTGTCACTTGGGAGCCTCCGTCAAGATTGTGGAGTTGAACCAAGGAGTTTGTAAGGGCAAGGAGATTGCCTACTTCGTGAAGATCTACCCGAGTGAGGCAAGTCCTTCATGGGCGATGGTCATGGTGGGATAGACAAGGTTGCTTCTTTGTGGATCCTTCGGGGGTGGAACCCTCCGTGGACTCGCGCAACCGTTACCCTTCGTGGGTTGAAGTCTCCATCAACGTGGATGTACGATAGCACCACCGATCGGAACCACGCCAAAAATCTCCGTGTCTACATTGCGTTTGCCTCTCCAAACCCCTCCCTTTACCTTCATATGCAATGATTTACATTCCGCTGCTATACTCTTAGAATTGCATGTGTAGGTTGATTGATTGACTTGTGCTAAGTTGTTAAAATCTGCCAAGACTTAAAATTGGGAAAATGATAGATTTTTATTTGGTCAAGTAGTCTAATCACCCCCCTCTAGACCTACTTTCGATCCTACAAGTGGTATCAGAGCTTTGGTCTTCATTTGCCTTGATTTCCATAGCTTTGGTGATCATAGCCTTGGTTTCACAACCTAGGAGAATATGTCGTCTAGCGAGGGAAATTACCACCGTAGAGGTCCTTACTTTGATGGTACTAATTTTGCTAGTTGGAAGCATAAGATGAAAATGCATATTCTTGGACATAACCCCGCCGTTTGGGATATTGTGTGTATTGGCTTGCAAGGTGAATTCTTTGATGGAAGAGAACCGAATCATGAAGCAACCATAGAATAATTGAAGATGTTGCAATACAATGCTCAAGCTTGCGATATCCTCTTCAACGGATTGTGCCCCGAAGAATTCAACAAAATCAACCGCCTTGAGAATGCAAAGGAAATTTGGGATACTTTGATTGATATGCACGAAGGTACCGAGTCCTTCAAGGAATCCAAATTGGATGTGCTTCAAAGTCAACTTGACAAGTTCAAAATGAAGGAAGGCAAAGGTGTCGCTGAAATGTACTCTAGGCTTGCTCTCATCACAAATGAGATTGCCGGCTTAGGAAGTGAAGAGATGACCAACAAATTCATCATTAAGAAGATCCTAAGAGCCTTGGATGGAAAGTATGGTACCGTGTGCACATTGATCCAAATGATGCCCAATTACAAAGATCACAAGCCAACGGAAGTCATTGGTAGAATTGTTGCTCATGAGATGTCACTCAAGGATAAAGAAGAGCTTCACAACAAGTCTAGTGGTGCTTACAATGCTTCATGTGATGCTCCTACATCATCAAGTGAGAAACAAGTCTTCAATGAAGAATTGAGCCTAATGGTGAAGAACTTCAACAAGTTCTATAAGAGTAGAAGCAAAGAAAGAAGTCACAAGTCAAGGTCCTACAATGACAAAAGATCTTCTAGTTGTGATCGCAATTGCTACAATTGTGGAAGACCTGGACATTACTCTAGTGAATGTACGGCTCCCTACAAGAGAAGAAAAGACTCACCTAAAAGGAGAAGCAAAAGAGAAGAATCACCTCCGAGAGAGAGAAGGAGTAGAGATGATCATTATGAATGAAGACCCTCTCGCAGAAGCAAGGATTCGGAAAGGAAGCACAAGTCATCAAAGAGCTACACAAGACGAAGACATCAAGCCCATGTTGGTGAATGGGTATCCGGTTCCAACTCCGACAACTACTCCGAGAGAAGTTATCACTCCGACTCCGAATATACTCAAGATGAAGGTGTTGCCGGTCTTGCACTTGTGTCATCCAACTCCTACGACATATTTGATTCACCAAATGAAGGGATTGGAAGATGCTTCATGGCTAAAGGCCCCAAGGTATCACACCCCGAGTATGTTGATTTCAATAGTGATGAGGATGAGTTGCTAGGTGATGATGATTTACTTGTTGACAATTCTAGTGATGAAAACTATGATGAAATTGCTCTTAATCATGCTAATCAAGATGAAATGAATGACAATGTTAAGAAGGAGATTGAGCATCTAACTAAAGAACTAAACACTCTTAAGTTAGCTCATGAAACTACCTTAGAAGATCATCGAGAGCTTTTAAAGAATCATGAGAAGCTACGCTTTGAAAAGCTCAATCTAGAGCAAGAGCATGAGTTCTTAAAAGCAATCAATGATGATCTTCGTAAGAAAAGTTCTGCTTACATTGCCAAGCATTTACTCTTGTCTACTTACATGCCTCAAGTAAAATTTAGCAACACGAGTAAGAAAGATTCTTCGTCTAGTAGTAACAATAATCATGTTAAATCCAATATTGTTGCTTCTAGTAGTTCTCTTGATTCCACTAATGATTCTCTTAGCCAAGTTACACTTGAGCAAGAAAATAGCTTATTGAAGGGAATTATAGAGAAAGGTGTTTACAAGAGCCTTGCCAGAAGTAAGCAATTTGAGGAAATTGTATGCAAGCAAGGAAGGCACCGGAAGAATCAAGGTGTTGGTTTTGAACGCAAGTTCAATGCCAATGGAGTTGAGTGGGAAGAAGATCAATACCCCAAGACGAAGTTTGTTCCTCAACAAGAGAAGTATGGCCCCACTTCTTTCGAGGGAACACAAGCTCAAGAAGATCTTCCACCACAAGACCACAAGCTAAAAGGCAAGGACAAGCTTCAAGAGGAGATTGATGCATTTGAAGAAGCTCCTAAGGCCTTGGTCAAGTGGGTTCCCAAGACTACATTAAGTTCTACTTCATCAAGTATGACTACAACTCCAAGGATTCTCATCAAGATGATGTGGATCCCGAAGAAGAAGAACTAGAGAGTTCTTGAGGGTGACTCCGCCAACATACTTCACTCATATTCATTTTGGCAGGAACAAGTGCAAACAACTTCCACATCTTGCACTAGTTCAAGGAGTCACAAACCCTCTTGTTGGTAAGACAAGGGACAAGGTAATCTAATGCTTTCATGGACATCATCATATGTGTGAACTTCACTCTATGTCTATGGATATTCTTGCATGTTCCTAGTGGGACTAACCCATGTAGGTATTGAAAGTGCAACTCACTCCAAAGGATTGCTACAAATGATCTACATCGACATTGAGCATCCACATCTTCAACACCTACATGAAGTCATCATCGACAAAACCCAAGGTTAGTTCATCCCTCATAAGGGGGATATCACATCTAGGGGGAGCTTTACTCTAAGAATTGAGCTAAAGCAACTCTAATGGTGTGAACACAACAATGCTTTATGTAAAAGTGGTAACCCCACTTGTGCTGACACGATGAGTATGACCTATGATCAAATGTTCTCATTTGACTCCTAAGTCAATATACTCATATATAGATGACCTAGTCATCACAAAATTGCTTGATAGATGCTAGAGTGTTTGTGCATGCTTTGCCACATATTTCATTTGCTATCTTATTGTGTGAGCATGTTGGTTGCATATTTTTCTCATTCAAGGACATCCATTTGTTACTTTTATTGATTGGCTTTTCTTTTGCCAAATGGATGGACAAGAATGCCTAAGTACTCCCTCTAGCTATCTATGCTTTTCTCGTCTCGAACTATTCATGCTACATCACAAAGTTTGATCAAGTCATATTCGGACCCTCTGGGTGAGGAGCACTCGGAGCCACCGATTCGTCATAGACTTAAACTTCCAAAACCTCTTAGTGTATTTCGGTCTGACGGTCCATCCCTTTCGATCATACCAAGTTCATTAAGTTGATCTAGGTTTTAATCTCGGTGCAACCGATTTGAACCATTCGGTCACACCGAGTTGCAGCAACCGCTTGCGATTCTGCATCTCGGTCCCACCGAGTTGTTCCACTCGGTCACACCGATAGGGTCTGGATATATATACCCGGGTTGAAAATTTGGAAATTCCTCCAAACCTCTCCCGCGCCTGTCCAGCTCTACCGACTCGTGGTCTCCGGATCGTCTCCTCATCGCCCACGACCTCCTGCCGCTGGTCTTCACCACCGTCGACGGGAATCCTCACCGCCGTCGTCACCATAGCGGGTTCATCACCAAGTTAGGGTATGAACTCAACCCTTTGTGCTTTCCTCACTCCGATTCTTAGCACAAAGTTCAATGCCATGATTCTTGCCACGATTGAAATAGTTCTATCCAGTCAAAACTTCCTCTAGATTAGTTTTGATCCAAAAACTTAGGGTTAGGTTTCCGCCGAACTCAGCTCGGACCAACCAACTTGAAAGATTCGATCTCACCGATTTGGCCCAGGCCATTGCACATGTACTACTCGGTCTGACCGAAGTGTACAAATCGGTGTGACCAAGTTTACTTTCTCAGTGAAACCCTAGCATCTCAGAGTCACCGAACTGTGTCTCGGTCTGACCGATTTCACATGTTTAGACTCTAAAGTTGCTTCGGTGTCACCGAGTTTGTCATATCGGTAGCTCCGAAATGCTTTCTGCAGAAAACTAAAATTAAGTTTTTGAGTCATTCCTTTTGCCAAAATAGCTGCACTTTGTGATGCTCATCAACTCCAAGGTGGGCACAGGCACATATCTGCTAGATAAAGAGCACCTTCCCCTGATGCCAGATTTTGAGGATAACACAGTTGTCATGGATGCTTCACGTCCTACTTCTATTGAGTCACAGGAGAAGAGAGAGAAGGCAAAGGCTGAAAAAGCTTCAAAGATTCCAGATGCCTTAGTTGCAAATCTCAAGACCAAGCAGGACCAGCTCAGCTATCTGCTTGAAGCCATAGTGAGGATTGAGATAGGATTAACCACCCTGACTCAAAACCAAGAAATTCTTGAGAGAATCATTGAAACTAAGTTTTATGATCTAGACTTGAAGGTCACAGAGATTCAGACTACAGTTGAGCAACTACAGGAAGAAGCAGAGGAGAGGAGAGGAAGATCTACCATAGATGCTTATCAGAGGGTGCCTAGAGCACAAAGGTCAGCAGCTGTGCCAGTCACTGACACCAGGGCCACAACTTCTGCACCTGCAGCCATAGCCTCAGTTGCCCCTCCAGTGGCAACCCCTCCAGTGCCTCAGACATCAGCTGAAGTATTTGCAGATGCTGTTCTCTCCACCCCATCTTCGCACTCCGGAGCTCCTGGAGATCGTGCTTAGAGTGCCATATAGCACTATGCATTTTCAAGCTTTTTGGTAACTTGTTGCCAAAGGGGGAGAAAGTGTATAGATCATAGGCTTCGAGAGAGAGAGTGTTTTGCTTTATTTGTCTCTCTTGCTACTTATTTGGTCGTTTGTTTGCTACTTATTAGTGCTTGTGTGTGAGATACCTCTTATGATCATGTGATTGATCATATTTTGCTTAAATATGTGTGCTTGAATGATGTTATCTTATCATTTGTGTATGATCAATCATATTTGTCTTGGTGATAAGTGCATGCTATCTATACTTCATCATTTTGAGCGCTCCACCAAGATGTATGTGACATGGAAGAGTAACCCACGATCCTAATCGATTGTGCATTTGCATTCAAAAGCAAATCATAAATAATGCACAAATTTAGGGGGAGCTCTTGCTTATCACATACTTCTCAAAGCGACGATATGTTTCATTCTTATTATCATTTGTCGAAGCTTTGATCTATATGTTGTCATCAATTACCAAAAAGGGGGAGATTGAAAGTGCAACTAATCCCTGGGTAGTTTTGGTAATTCATAACAACATATAGCTCATTGAACTAATAACTTTTCAAGATGATTATTTCAAATAGTTCAATGATTGGCATGGCATGGACTAGAGATGTAGACCCCTCAAAACGCTAAGGACAAATATTGGCAAAAGCTCAAGACTCTACATTTCTATTTTAGTGATCCAAGATCACATTGAGCCCATAGGAAAAGCCAATACTATTAAAAGGGGATGAGGTGTTGCTTAATGGTCTACTTGCTCAAAATGCTTAGTGATATGCTCCACAGCCCTCAACCATCTTCTCATATCCAAATATGTCCTAAACCTAAAGTCAAACTCGGCCCCACCGATTTGATCTATCCGGCGCCATCGAGTTCACTTGACATAGCCATAGCTAGAAACCCTAATCTGTTCAGTCTAACTGACAGGGATCTCGATCTCACCGAGATAGGATTGCAAACTCTCTGTTTCCCCTTCGTAACGTTTTGGTCTCACCGAGATGAGCGATCGGTCCCACCGAGTTCGCAATGCAAACTCTCTGTTTCCCTTTCGTAACATTTCGGTCTCACCGAAAGGAGCGATCGGTCCCACCGAGTTTGCCTGACCAACTCTCTGTTTGCTTATTACTGAAATCGGTCTCACCGAGTTGAAGTAATCGGTCAAACCGAGATCAAGTTTTGCCCTAACCCTAGCTCATCGGTTCGACCGAGTTGATCATATCGGTCCCACCGAAAAGCCTAACGTTCACATTTTTGACTGGATCGGTCTCACCGAGTTTACCTATTTGGTCTGACCGAGTTGGCCATTTGTGTGTAACGGTTAGATTTTGTGTGGAGGCTATATATACCCCTCCACCCTCCTCTCCATCAGAGAAAGAGCCATCAGAACATGCCTACACTTCCACTACTCATTTTCTGAGAGAGAACCACCTACTCATGTGTTGAGACCAAGACATTCCAATCCAACCACAAGAATCTTGATCTCTAGCCTTCCCCAAGTTGCTTCCCACTCAAATCATCTTTCCACCATAGCCAAATTTGTGAGAGAGAGTTGAGTGTTGGGGAGACTATCATTTGAAGCACAAGAGCAAGGAGTTCATCACCAACACACCATCTATTACCTTTTGGAGAGTGGTGTCTCCTAGATTGGTTAGGTGTCACTTGGGAGCCTCTGTCAAGATTGTGGAGTTGAACCAAGGAGTTTGTAAGGGCAAGGAGATTGCCTACTTCGTGAAGATCTACCCGAGTGAGGCAAGTCCTTCATGGGCGATGGCCATGGTGGGATAGACAAGGTTGCTTCTTCATGGACCCTTCGTGGGTGGAGCCCTCCGTGGACTCGCGCAACCATTACCCTTCGTGGGTTGAAGTCTCCATCAACGTGGATGTACGATAGCACCACCTATCGGAACCACGCCAAAAATCTCCATGTCTACATTGCGTTTGCCTCTCCAAACCCCTCCCTTTACCTTCATATGCAATGATTTACATTCCGCTGCTATACTCTTAGAATTGCATGTGTAGGTTGATTGCTTGAATTGTGCTAAGTTGTTAAAATCTGCCAAGACTTAAAATTGGGAAAAGGCTAGATTTTTATTTGGTCAAGTAGTCTAATCACCCCCCCTCTAGACCTACTTTCGATCCTACAGATGCTATGACTCTTGCTTACAAGCTCTTTGTTTTTCTCTTTGCTTAAAAGCTTTTTTTAGATGGCCAATATGCGCAGCACTCAAACCAAGATAGCAAGTGTGTATATGCGGGAACAATCTTGTGAGACGAGAGATGATATGATGATACCAAGATGAGGTATGTATGCAATGGAAGGTATGGATCGATTATCACTAAAGTGCACAAGTAACGTTGCCGACAATACTCAATGGCTAGTCTCGATAGGAAAGTGATGCAAAATGGGCTCGGGGTTAACAATGCAATGGCAAGGGAGAATATACAATGATGTCATCAAGATTACCGTCTGTGGTGATGATGAGTGGCGATGTTCTTGATGTGGAACAGTTCCTAATTAGCCGAAACACCTTAGGAAACGGAAAAAACGCGAACTCAAAATCTCAAATGTCAAATGGTGGTAGCCGGAATGCGGTGGTGGTTTAGGAAACTCAAAGGAATTACGGAAGTGCAGTGATGCACTTTGGAGTAGGCAATGCGGAAGTGGAGGTGGTTGGTTATGCGAGTCGTAGTTGAAGTCACCGTCCCTACGTAAGTGAAACACCTTAGGAGACAGAAACCACAACTCAAACAGGCTCAAACAAAATTGGGTTAAGTTGGGGTGGAAGGGTATGGTGGGCAAAGTTATGTGGAATGTATGGTGGTGGTTGATGAAGAAGTAACTGTCCCTAAGTAGCAGAAACACCTTAGGAGACTCAAATCACAACTCAAGCAACCACAAATACAATGGGGATCAAAATGGGTTAAGTTGCGGAAAGCGATGGTGGTAATGCGGATGATATGGTGGAGGACCTAGGCAAAGATGCCAACGTTCCAAAAATTGATGGAGTCAAAATATGTTGGTAGTATTTTTGTGGGATGGGGGATGTCAATAGCTTGAAAACGAGCTAAAGAACATCGAAAACGGACTCCGGATGAATTAGTCATGGCCAAAACAAATTTGAGCGATGTCAGTTTCAGGGTTACCCGGACATACGGGAGTAGGTCCAGCTGATTCGGGCAATGTCCGGATGATCCGGGAGTACGTCTGGATGATCCGGGTTCGTCAACTCCGGTTCTGTTTTTCGGGTGCGTGGGTTAGCCGGATGTCCGGGAGAGGGCCCAGCTGATCCGGGTGATGTCCGGATGATCCGGGAGCACGTCCGGATGATCCAGGTAGGTCAAACTGCTCGGGATTTCCTCTCGGGGATGCGATTTTGGGCGGAAATTGATGATTTCAGGGGTCAAAATTGAGAAGATTTCGTGGATGGAAATTGGGGAGAATTGTGGGGAAGCTAGATCCACTCGAAATACAACGAATCCATGGGTTGAATTCAACAAACATCATCAAACTAACAAATCACAAAAAAAATTGGGGGCTATTTTTGTTGGGATTTTTGAAATTGGACAAAAAACACACAAAATTAGGCTAGAAAATGGTGGGGAAGACTCCAAATTCATGATCAACGTGGCTCATGATACCAAGATGATGTAGGGTGGAACCGTAGGGGTCGATCTTTCATGATTTGGAGGGGGATTCTCGAAGAACACGATGAACACAAGAGAGGAGAAACACTCAAATCAACGAGATCCGATCACACATATGCTAAATCCACATACACAAAGAGGGATACAAAGGTCCAAATCCAACAAAAGATGATACAAGAGGTAAATAGTTCATCCCAATCCTTGAAGGAGTTTAGGTCTTGAATCCTTGGAGGATCTTCCCTAGATGGGGTCTTGAATCCACTAGGGATCTTCTCACATGGAGGTCTTGAACTCCATGGGAGTGGTCTCTCTCTCTCCCCCCCTCTCTCTCTCTCTATCTCTCAAGAGGAGGAGGTAGGAGCAAAGCTCACATACAAATGAGCTATCATATTTGCTAACCCTAGAAATGAGGAGGAGGTCTATTTATAGTCTAAGGGACGAAGGGGTAAGTTAGGTGGGTGAATGGGTACATGGGCCTTGGCCCACTGACATGCACGCACGCAAAGGCCGGATGATCCGAACGGGGGTTCGCATGATCCGGGCATCTTCCGGATGATCCGGCTCCATCGAGGGGCTTGCTGCTGTCGTTAGTCATCATAGTCGGACGATCCGGGAGGGGGTACAGATGATCCGGCTGAGTTCGGATGTCCGGGAGGAGGTCCGGATGTCCGGCCTGGCTCCAGCAACCGCTCCTTCTTCTTCTCCTTTCTTCTGTCTTCCCATCCATGCTTCCCTCACAGATGGTGTAGGCGTACACATGCGCTCGCACTCCTCCTCGTCAATGGTGAAGCTCCGATAATATATATGCATGCACATGAGAGGAGTGTAAAGTTGTATACCATCCTCGAAGGGGTCAAGTGAGCATGCGTAAAGTAGACGATTCACCTTTGTGTATGTGAAGTAGACGTCGCACGTGTCACTTGTCGAACGGACTCTTGACATAGTGATGTCTGTAGGATGCTCCACATCACATGTTGTGGTAATTTTTTGTCCCATTTGGGGCAAGTTTTGGTATAAGCTTCTCACAAACCAGAGCTTCTCATAGGAAGGCTCATGGTTCCGCTAGGGAACGTGTCACATTTGTGGACGAAACAACATTCATTGCCTCTTGTCGCCTTAAATATTTTCTAGAGGCAACATGGACAATTAGGAGTGTCATTTTAGAATTTGGAATTACTCAGGGTTTGTTTGGGCATTTTTATATATTAACGGAGTTATCTAGGCATTTAATGTGCATAGTTCAAATTTGAACTACATGCACATGCTCAAGTGCACCAAAATGGGTTGAAAAATCATATGTGTCCTTGGGTGCATCTTTAGGTGCCATGCAAGAAATGGGAATGAATTTCAAGCACCTTGGCATCGTGGCTCGGGCGCAAACATTGAGAAACTTGGTTTTTAAATTCTTACAATTCCAAAACTCTTCTGAAGTTCATGAAATTTGGCACGGTTTCATGAAATGGCACCAACATGCTATGGTAAATTTTTGTCCCATTTCGGGCAGGTTTTGGTATAAGCTTCTCACAAGAAGCCTCCTGGTTCCGATAGGGAATGTGTCACCTTTGTGGACGAAACAACATTCGTTGCCTCTTCTTTTGAATATTTTTCTAGAGGCAACATGGACCAATAGGAGTGTCATGATAAAATTTGGAATTACTCAGCGTTTATTTGGGCATTTTTATACATCAACTGAGTTTTTTAGGCATTTAATGTAGATAATTCAAATTTGAACTACATGCACATGCTCTAGTGCACCAGAATGAGTTGAAAAATCATATGTGTCCTTGGTTGCAAGTTTAGGTGCCATGCAAAAAATGGGAATGAATTTCAAACACCTCGGTGTCGTGGCTGTGCCGCAAACATTGAAAAACTTGGTTTTTAAATTCCTATAAATTGAAAACTCATCTGAAATTCATGAAATTTGGTATGGTTTCATGAAATGGCACCAACATGTTATGGTAATTTTTTTGTCAATTTGGGGCAGGTTTTGGTATAAGCTTCTCACAAACCAGAGCTTCTCATAGGAAAGCTTGTGGTTCCGCTAGGGAACGTGTCACATTTGTGGACAAAACAACATTCATTGCCTCTTATCGCCTTAAATATTTTTCTAGAGGCAACATGGACAATTAGGAGTGTCATGTTATAATTTGGAATTACTCAGGGTTTGTTTGGGCATTTTTATACATTAACGGAGTTTTCTAGGCATTTAATGTGCATAATTCAAATTTGAACTACATGCACATGCTCAAATGCACCAAAATGGGTTAAAAAATCATATGTGTCCTTGGGTGCATCTTTAGGTGCCATGCAAGAAATGGGAATGAATTCAAGCACCTCGGCATCGTGGCTCTGCCGCAAACATTGAGAAACTTGGTTTTTAAATTCTTAGAAAACCAAAACTCTTCTGAAGTTTCATGAAATTTGGCATGGTTTCATGAAATGGCACCAACATGCACTACAAAAAAAGACACATCCGTGACATCATAGCCCGAACGATTTTTTTTCTGTCATGCTTATGACACTTCTATGACGATAATTGTGACAAAACAACGTATCATCATAGATGTGGTGGGCTCCTACTTCTATTACAAAAAATCATAACAGAAAATTGGCTTTTCGTCCTGGGCGGGACGGGGACGCACCTGCATGACATTCTTTGGGCCGTTCATGGTAGAAAAAATCGTGGTAGAAGCGAGGGCGAGGAAAATTTTGGGGAGTTCCCAGATACAGTGGGTGGCAGGGCTGAACGTTGCATGGAGGTTTGCACGTTTCTCTCGTATACATACGCGCGTGTGTGCGAGGCGTTGGGCTCTAATCGAACCTGAGCGAGGGGTTCGCTTACTAAACCCGAGTGATTACACTAGCTACGTTACTGAACTTGAGAGATCAATCCCTGGCTGTTAACTGAACCCGAGCGATTCCTTCACTGCTGACTGAACCTAAGCGATTCCTTCGCTACTGCTGCTAACTGAACCTGAGCGATCGATCGCTGCTACTACTTACTGAAGCCAATCGAACCCGCCTCTTGATGAGCAGTGACCGTTGGGTGTTGGTTGAATGGTTCGAGACATCGTGAGTCTAGCCGGTTGGTTGGGGTTGGATGAACAGTTCCCGGTGGGGGTTGGATGAACAGGACCCCGTGGTAGTATGCCGTTGCCGCTGGATGAACAGGACCCCGAGGAGGCCGCCACACTTGAGCCGGTTGGGGGTGGATGAACAGGACCCCGTGGAGGGCTGGTTGAATAGTAGCCGGTGGAGGCTGGATGAACAGTAGCCCGTGGATGAAAAATAACTGGTGGAGGCAGGAGGAAGCCGCGGTGGATGAACAGTAGCAGGTGGAGGCTAGAGGAAGTCGACGGCGGATGAACAGTAGCCCGTGGAGTCTTGAGCGAGGAAGTAGACGGTGGATGAATATAAGCTCGTGGAGTCCCGTTTTGCGGTACGCCACACCCCACCCGATGAACAAGACCCCGTTTCGACCATAGGCGCTCCAACAGAAGTCCGTTTCCTTCGTTGCGGTACGCCACACTCCTCCCGATCAACAGCACCCCGTTTCAACCGTAGGCGCTTGAACATAAGTCCGTTTCCTCCGTTTTGACGTACGCCAGACCCTTCCCGATGAACAGGACCCCGTTTCGACCGTATGCGGTCAAACAGAAGGCCGTTTTCCCCCATTTTGTGGTACGACAGACCCTTTTTCTGCTGTTCCATCCAAGCCTATTGGCTCCCGATGAACAGGACGTGTTCCGACCCAGTGGCTTCGCTCCTGATGAACAGGGTGCGTTCCGACCCAGTCGCTTGGCTCCTAGTGAACACAACGTTGTTTCCTCTATTCCGACCCAGCAGGTTAGTTGCCGATGAACAGGACTATATTGCTGCCGTCGATTGCGTCTCCATGTACACGTGCCCTGGCCGTCCATATGCACAAGTACGCATTTCAAGACTCGCCCGTATGTATGTATGTAGTCATATTTTTTGGCATGTGGTTGCATGTACATGTACACGGTTTAGACGGGACAAACTAAACTGCTACGTCGGGGGCTCTACTGTGACACGCGCTGCTACTTACTCGGCCACGGTTCATCGTTGCAGAGAGACCGATCGACCAGTATGTACGTACACGTTCGCGACAAGATAGACAACGCTACGTACGCTTCGACCGGGTGGGTCCCAGCTGTCAGGGAGGATAAGGACGCACTTCCTTGTGTGCGAAGATATAGCTACTGGGTCCCAGCTGTCAGGGGGAGGAATCATTTTCTCTGAGTAATAAGGAGGCACTTCCTTGCGTGCGAAGATGTAGCTGGTGGGTCCCAGCCGTCAGGGGGAGGAAACATTTTTTCAGCTTAATAAGGAGGAACTTTCCTTGTGTGCGACCATGGACCTTGTGGGTCCCATCTATCAGGCACTCCACATACAGTCCTCTTCCGATGACTCTCGTTTGTTGACCACGCCGCGCTGAGCGCAGCAAGGTGGTGGACGACGGCGAGGCCCCGGACGGGAACAACCCAGAGATGGGAAGACACGACAGAGGAGTCGCAGATGGAGAGGAGTACGAGGGTTATAACTGGTTCTGGTGTGGTGTGGGGCTGCAGTCGGTGGAAAATAAGAGGAGGTGTGGAGGGTTGGAGGGATAACCTGGCCGTCGGTGGGGTAGCGCTTCGCAGCGATGCATGCTAAGCAGAGCCGCTAGTCACCGGAGGCCGGAGCAGGCGGTCCCGGCGGCGCTGGAGGAAGAAGATGAGAGATTGAAGGTGCATGCCGGCCGTTGGATATAATTCCAATGGCTATGGATGTCAGAATCATTTGTTGACTAAGTTGACAACGCCTTGCGTAGGCTTCGACCTATTAGCCCACATGTCAGCCTGCAAAAATGTGGCATATATTTAACCTATGTTTTCTAGAATTTATAGTCCATTTGCTGGGCTGGGTGAACAAATAATTTAGCGTCAATGTGGCCCATTTAATTTTTCTAAGAAATCACAGCCCATTTGCACTTTCTTGAAATACACGAATTAGCTGGGCTTGTTGTATATTTAATGTTAGGTTAGAAGGAGCAACTAATATCAAAAAATAAACCGGAGCTACACATTTTATTATATATAAAATTAACAAATTAGCGAGTTAGTGCTCAAAAGAAAAATGAGTGCGTTATTGTTACATTGGTCCTTAAAATCTTCGCAAGCTTTTGTACGCAATCACCAGGATTTTCCTTGCCTGAGAGTAAAAAACAACCAGGAGTTTCCTTGCTAACTTTTTTTAACATTTATTTTTATAAGTTAATAAGACATCGGATGTTTTTATAATGTATATGTAAGTTTCTATTAAATATACAATAATAGTAATAATATATATATATATATATAATGTGGTTAGAAGGGAAATCATAAATTGGACACGACATTATTATTCTTATATATAGATAAATAGAACAGAGATCTGCATTTTATTAAAATAAATAAATTGGGCTGCCGATGTTTAAGAAAAAGTAAAACCTACGCTGGGAGGCCCAAAGGCCGGTACGTACATGATGGACCTAAAAAAAAAAGTTGAAACCACTGTGTCGGTATGTCGTGGGCTTCGCATGTTAAAAAACAAAACCTAGGCCTAGTTGATACTTGTTCGCCCTCTGAAAAAATGATAGCAACTAGATCCCTATACCCCTAAAAAAAAGCTCCCCAATGACAATCTTCATTGGAAATTTATTTCATTTATTGACAAGGTTGACAAATCCATGGACCCCAACGTCAGTATACAATTAGGAGGAAGCTTTTTTTCCAATGAGGCACTTGCTTGCGTATGGCCTTGGACCTTGTGGGTCCCCGCTGTCAGCCTCTCGGCGTACAGTCTCTCCGGATTCCTCTCGTTTGTTGAGCATGTTGACAACGACAGACGGCAGCGCCTCGGCGAGCGCACATGGATGGGAACGAACCGGATCCGGGGAAGACGCCTTCATTCTTTCGAACATACCGCAGTAGCCCGGTGGCTGCAGCTGTCTCACCCAAAAGATGTACTGCCCGGGTTCGATTCCAACTCGTGCAGTTGAAAAATATCTAACACTTGCCAAAATTTCGTCCCTAGTTTACCTAGTTTTTCGCACACTCAACATTGTCTTGGCATTTTGAAAATAGCATATCTTTTTGACGTTGCATCATATGAAGATGTGCTATACATGAATGTTGATCAACATGATGTTAACTTGTTAGTTCCATTTTTTACCATGAATAAAATTTCCAACATTCTGTTATCCATGTTTGAAAAAAGCGTGTTGATTTAAATGCTCTGCCTCTGAAAAATGCAGTTTCTTATCTGAAAATCACTTGGACAAGCAGCCATCGCCGGTGTTGGATTCGACGCCGCACTTCTTCAATCCCTCGGCAGCGCGAGGGGGAAATAAACTTCCGTCCCGTGTTGGTGGTTGGGGAATGGAGTGAACTGTATTAAAGAGGGGGCCGGCGGCGCGACTGAAGAAGCACATCAGACGCGATTTTTTTCAGTGGATGGCTCTCGATGGCTTTTTTTACTTGCCTCTGCACCATACAACTTGTATTTTTAGCCTCCCAGTCCATGGTGGATCAGTAGCCCATTTGCTATGCGGGCCAACCTACAGAAAGCAGCACTTGATTTTTCATCAAGGACCAAAAACAATGCAGTACTATGTTTGTTTTGAGGCCGAAAACATTACGGCAGGGGTTGAGCGGGGGAGGGGGAAGACAGAGAAAAAACATAAAAAAGAGCTGATGCGCTGTTGCTGCCCTAACAAGAAGGTGCAATTCTTCTCAGGAAGAAGGTGTGCCGTTGACACTCACACGTCACAATCCCGCAGTAGACACTCTAACAAGTTCACACACAAGTACAACAGAAAAGGTAAACATTCGTATCAAACTCAGGTTCATAGGACACGTTCATATTCATAGCCAACATTCACAATCAACAACTCAAAAGATTCATATATACACAAGTTCAGCATGTCTATGCATCCAAATGATTGATAGATCACAAGACAATATTCATAGCTAACATTCAAAAAAAGATTTAGATATACACAAGTTCAGCATGTTTATGCATCCAAATGATTGAGAGATCACAACCAATATCATCCATGGACAAACTTTAATTACCTAGGGCACAGACTGGTAAATGGTGTTCACTCAGTGGTATGTCTTGCTAAAATTAATGCATGTACGAGCAAACTTTCGAGTACATAAGAGGTAGCACAAACCATCTGAACTTTGCTTGTAGGTTTATCCTCGAGATAGTGGCCTCGATGCCGAGGGAGGTTTGAGCAACTTGGACACTACTTTCATCCAACTAGTTTACTGGCTCATCTTGGTCCTGTAGCTCGCCAAAATTCTACATTGCAGACAAGAAAGGAGGCGGTCGATAAAATGAACCACCCAAATTTTTTGTGCAGTTCAACTGAAATGGAGCATCCTTGGCGTGCGGACTGATTAAGTGCCACATGAATATACGTGTCAACCAACTTGTCTGGAATCTTTAGACTCCATGCCATATAGTTCGCTACAAGCATACGTGGCGATAACCAAAAGGCACAAGTTGGGACCAAAGACTGGACCGTGTTTTTCTGGGCTATGTGCCAAGCAATATTGTTGGCGTTCACTCTGGCACTTCTTCTTGTCAACATCGATGCTTGTCTGAGTGAACTTTGGAGTACATAGGAGTAGCATAAGTATCCGTCCATCTAATCTTTTTGTGCAGTTCTACTGAAATCGCCCAATGTAATGATTTCCCTGCGAGTTCAGGCTCCAAGTTACCCCTTTATGAAATCGGCCAACAGTAGCACAATACTAAATTACCAATACATATGACAAGAACAATAATCAGGATAAAGACCGGTACCAACCTATGTGAGGAAGCATATCAATTAGTATTTTCTTTGACTGGAAGCCGAGATAAGCAACTGACAGGAAAGGAAGGATGCAGTCGAGGCAATGAAGCGCCCAAAGTTTTTGTGCAGTTCCACCAAAATCGAGCATACCTGTTGGCACATATATTGAGAAAGTGAGATTACTGTAATAGTGGGACTAGTTGATGAAACATACACTAACAAATAGAAGCATCCTCATTATCTTAATGGGTAAAGTTAGCAACATAGTAGTCTTGCTTAAAGAGAGGTATTAGTTTATTTAATCAGTGCCAATTAGCTTAACACTCAAAGCATTGCCATGTATCATAGGTTGCAAAAATTTAACGTGCAAAGATAAAGGAGTTTCTCATGACAGTAGCAACACAGTAGCACGATACAAATAGAGATGACATCACACTAATATTGATGAAGGCCTTAGGCCGGTACCAACCTGAGCAAGAAGCTTATTAAGTAGTCCCAGAAGAGATGATAAATCACTTATTGGAATCATTCAACAGTATATATTTTTGTGCACTTCCAATGTATGGTTGACATCACTCTTGTTTACCAGTGGTGAGATTATATCGAAAGATTATTAAGAACTTCCAGCAGAGTTAAAGCACTGGCTGGGATACAGTTTATTGTATTCTCTTGTGCAGTTCCACTAAAATGTACGATTGGCACAACATGATCCCTGTTTGCACAAGTAGGAACAAGGTCAAACCTTCATTAGCTTAGTGAGAAAGGATAGAAAGACATTAGCATATTACTTTAATAGTAGCATCAAATTCATGACGAAAATACAGTAGCAAAACATTGCCTCATTGAACCACTGGCAATAAATTGACATGCTAAACAATAGAATTATTATCTCATGACACTACCAAGATCCCCTCCCTGCTCTACCACATGGTCCACCTCCACAGACACACATACACACATACATGATTCAACATAGGGTGCTACTAAAGATTTGTTTAACTCCGATAGGAAAATTAGGCAGTGATTAATTAGTGCTGCTTAAGTACTTCTAATTGATTAAGTGACCTTGCAGGAGAGACAGAAGAAGTGGAAGGGCTCCTGGAGGATCGTCTCACATGTAAGGGAGACGTTGTCGGAGCCCTTGAATGGCCTTGACTGAGGCTCGGATTCAAGAAGATCAACTTGGCACCGTTGATCGTGTAGAGCCGAGTCACACATGCATCCAGAATCCAGTTAATTAGTATGATGTGTCGTCAAGCCAAGTACTACTCTGCTACGTACTACAAGTGCATTTCTTCAAGTAAATTAATACTAGTAGCAACACAGCAATACAATCCCACTAGCAAGATGTCAGGGTAACATAGGACGGTACCAGCCTGTGATCTTCTTCATTTCCTTCTTCTTCTTCTTCTTCCTCTTCTTGCTCCGTTTCTCTTTCTTCTCACCAATTGGTGAAACCAAGTACATGATTGGCCTTCTATGTTAGATTTGGTTTTGTCGGTGAGGGACTACAAGTGTACTAGTAAACAATAGCATTATTTTCTTATGGCAGTTGCAAAATAGAGGTGAACACATGCATTAAATATCATTCTTACCTAAAGGAAGGTTATGGTGCCAATATGGAGGATGAAGATTGGAACACAGATCTCCCTTTGTGCAGTTCCACCGAAATGAACCAACTGTTTCGGTGTGACATTCAAGTTAAACTGCACAAAAATCACTTCTTTTAAGAAGTGTTTTGTGCAGTGCACCAAAAGGTCACAATAGCAACAAGGTGAAATGGATATCCCTATTTGCACAAAAAGCTATAGAGGAAACAGTCAGGGTCTCAAACAATTACTGGCAAAAACAATTGGTTAAACTTGTCATGACTTATAATAGTGGCATGGCTTCATTTTACCAGGGGCATTAGATTAAGAATAGCTAAATATTTGCTATAAGGGCATGGGACAGTGGGTGCACCAGCAGTCCAGCACCATGTACCTAAACCGGGGCATAAAGTGGTGATTCAGAGTTTGTTGCCCCGAGAAACAAACATCCAAGCAACATATCTGGGTTGGTCCCATTTTTGTTCACTTTAGCCACCTATTCGTATGTGTGGATAGCAAATCTAGTCCTGGTCATACCACTGTGTACAACGTTTCCCCTATATTTCCCTTTTCGACCAAGACACCGGTTGGATGGCCAGTCTGCACTACTTTCACCCCTTTCTTTCCTGTTTGTACCAAGTCCGATGTACATACTAACTTTCCCCCCTTTATTTCCTGTTTGAACCAAGTACAAGATTCGACTCCATGAAGTAGCTTTACCTCTAACAATAGAAAAAAAAGATGGCGTTGGATCATCCGATCGAGCCTAGCTATGAGGAGGGCTGAGAGGTAGAAAATGATGCACATGCAGCGACGTAGCGAGCTGGGGAAGTAGAGCTAGGCCGGTTTCGAAGGAAGATATACCTGAAGGTCGTAGGGCGGTGGCCACGTGGGCGGCAGGAGGCTGGATCCGTCCACACTAGGGCAGGGATGAAGTGATCGGAGGACCTCCCGCACCAGTGCTCGGCCATAGATAACGGTGCGGCCGGCAGTGGGTGTCCTCCCTGGCCATCGTCGACGGTCTAAACACTGCCCCTCCTCCCCTTCCCCGGTGGAGGGGATGCGTCCGGATCTGTAACCAGTGGTGAGGATAGAAAGACAATGTTATCACCGCTATCTTGTTTAGATCTGGAGAGGATGAGAGTGTGTGAATAGAGCAACCTTGGCAAGCAAGCGCGGAGGCTCCTGCCTATATATATACATATAGTGGGGTAGTTTTCTTTTTTGACTCCATCAAAACAATCGTTTAAAATTGTGTACATGCTAGTTCATCATTTTTTGACTTGTTGATTGTTTTTTGAGATAGCTACCCGCTTATTCCAAGCAGTGTGTAGGGGTGGATTAACGAGCTATTCAGCTCGTTAAGTTCGTGCTCGTTAAGCTCGTGTTCGTTAAGGCTTGGCTCATTAAGCTCAGAAAGATTAACGATCAAAAAACCCTGCTCGGCTCAGTTCGTTTGAAGCTCGTTAAGCCTGTAAGCGCTCGTTAACAATTTTGTCACGTAAGATGAAACATGGGTTGTGTTGTTACTAACGAACTTAGCGTGAAACTTGTTAGCTCATTCGTTAAGCTCGTTAAGAAACTGATGATTGGCTTTGTTCATTAAGAAGCGACCCACTAGCATAACAAGCCGAACTATCGAGGGCTCATTAAGATCGTGAGCTATGAGCTTTTGGTCCAGCCCTAATGGTGTGCCAGGTCGCACTTTGTATCATTCACGTCTAGTAATAGACCCTCCATTAAGTGAACAACCACCGGCTCGTAAAATTTGCGAACAAGCCCACGGCTCAAATTATCGGAAATGTGGGCTGCAGCAACATGCATTCACTACTGGAATCAGAGAATTTGCCATCAGCCAGTTCTTTGCCGTCTGCTAGCGGACAACACAGAAGGTGTTTGCCGTTCACTTCCAAAAAGCAGACGGCAAAGAACGGACTCATGGCAAAGATATAGTTTGCCACCAGTGCATTCTTTACCGTCTGCTAGCAGATAGCAAAGAGCCCAGCTGGGCCCCACTGGATCCTGGAGCTGGCTAGGTCAAATGGACGGGCTAGATGCCGTCCGCTTTAGTGCTCTTTGCCATCTGCTAGCAGACGGCAAAGAAGATGCCTATCTAACGGCCGTGCCACCCACCGTCCTCTCTCTCTCTCGCTCTCTACCCCCACCTCACCCACCCACCACCCCACTAGCACCGGCCGCCCCAGCCCTGCCGTTCCCGACGCCGCCCAGCACCACCGCTAGCCAGACCCGCCGCCGACCTGTGCGCCGGCCCCGCCACCCGGCCCCGGCGCCCGCCCCGCTCCCCGCTCCCCGGCCCCTGCGTCTGCCCCTCCCCCAACCACCTCCCAGCAGGAGCCCATCGCCAGAGCCAGGCCACAGCATTGCCCCCCTCCTCGCGGCTCACCTCCACCATCGCGGCGTCCAGGCCACGCCATCCCCGACCCGCCCCGCGCCGGCCTTCCTCCCTGCGTCGGCCCTCCTCCACCACCGCGGCGTCCTCCTCGATCCAAGGTGAGCCCTTGATGACCCACAAGTATAGATGATCAATCATAGTCCTTTCGATAAGTAAGAGTGTCGAACCCAATGAGGAGCAGAAGGAAATGACTCGTGGTTTCAGCAAAGTATTTTCTGCAAGCACTGAAATAGTCGGTAACAGGTAGTTTGATAGCAAGATAATTTGTAACGAACAAGTAACGGTAATGGTAAATAAAGTGCAGCAATGTAGCCCATCCTTTTGTCGCAAAGGACATGCCAAAACGGTCTCTTATATTAAGCAAAGCATTCTTGAGGGTACACGGGAATTTCATCTAGTCACTTTCATCATGTTGGTTTGATTTGCGTTCGCTACTTTCATAATTTGATATGTGGTTGGACCGGTGCTTGGGTGTTGTTCTTACTTGAACAAACCTCCCACTTATGATTAACCCCCTCGCAAGCATCCGCAACTATGAGAAACGTATTAAGATAATATCTAACCATAACATTAAACATTTGGATCCAAATCGGCCCCTTACAAAGTAGCGCATAAACTAGGGTTTAAGCTTCTGTCACTCTAGCAACCCATCATCTAATAACTACTCCACAATGCATTCCCTTAGGCCCAAATATGGTGAAGTGCCATGTAGTCGACGTTCACATGACACCACTAAGGGAATCACAACATACATATCATCAAAATATCAAATAGATATCAAGTTCACATGATTAATTGCAACATGACTTCTCCCGTGACCTCAAGAACAGAAGTAACTACTCACAAATGATAATCATGCTCAAGATCAGAGGGGTATTAAATAGCATAATGGATCTGAACATATAATCTTCCACCAAATAAACCATATAGTAATCAACTACAAGAGGTAATCAACACTACTAGTAACCCACAGGTACCAATCTGAGGTTCCGGTACAAGGATTGAACACAAGAGATGAATTGATGGAGATTGCCCACCCAAAGATGAGAGGGTTGTTGGTGATGACGATGGCTTCGATTTCCCCCTCCGGGAGGGAATTTCCCCCGGGGGAATCGCTCTGCCGGAGGGCAAAACTGCTCCTGCCTAAGTTCTGCCTCGAGACGGCGGCGCTCCGTCCCGAAAGTCCTCTCCTTATTTTTTCTAGGTCAAAGTGACCTATATACCAGAAGATTGGCACCGGAGGTGGGCTGGGCTGAGCACAACCCATCAGGGCGTGCCTGGGGGCCTGGCGTGCCCTGGTGTCTTGTGCTCACCAGGTGACCCCCCTCCAATAGTTATTTGCTCGAGTATTTTTTATATATTCCAAAATAATTCTCCATAAATTTTCAGCTCATTTGGAGATGTGCAGAATAGGTAACTCTGACGTAGCTTTTTCAGGTCCAGAATTCTAGCTGCCGGCATTCTCCCTCTTTGTGTAAACCTTGCATATTATGAGAGAAAAGGCATCAGAATTACTCCATAAAGCATTATTATGCATAAAAATATTATAAATAATAGTAGGAAATCATGATGCAAAATGGACGTATCAACTCCCCAAGCTTAGACCTCGCTTGTCCTCAAGCGAAAAACCGAAATCGAAAAACATGTCCACATGCTTACAGAGAGAGAGAGGTGTCGATAAAAACAAAATACCGACATAGAAGCATCATGCTTATTATTATAACAGTAAAGAACTATAACATAAAACTTTATCACACAACTTTTATCATATAACTTCTCAAGAACAAGTAACAATTCATCACAACATTGAAGTATAAAGCATATTTTCAGGAAGGGTCACGTATCGGAGCCTTTTGGCAAGTCCACATACTCAACCATCATTTAACCTTCTATGACTGCTAACACTCACAGCATACCCATGAACAAAAAGTTTCAACTGGACACATCGAAAGATAGGGCTTATAGTTTCGCCTACCAACGTATTCACCTCAAGGGTGATGTCAACAATAATAATTCATGCTCACTCATATCCAACTGGATATATGTGCCAAGATCTTTCCTCACCACATGATGCTTGCAAAAAGAGAAAATAAAAAGGAATAGGGAAGAATACTTTGACTCTTGCATAAAATTAAATACATAAAAGTAGAAGATAGGCCCTTCGTAGAGGGAAGCAGAGGTTGCCATGCGCTTTTTGTTTGTATGCCAAATCCCTTAATGCAAAAGAACGTCACGTTATATTGCCCCTTATGATAGCAACCTTTATTATGCAGTCCGTCGCTTTTATTACTTTGCCATCACAAGTTCGTACAATGCTCAATTTTCCATTACACTAAATGATCCAACACATTTAGAAGCAATTTTTATTGCCTTATTGCACCGATAACAACTTACTTGAAGGATCTTACTCAATCCATAGGTAGCTATGGTTGACTCTCAAAATAAGATTTTGGGTTTAAGGGTTTTTGGATGCACAAGTAGTATCTCTACTTAGTGCGGAGTTTTTGGCTAGCAAAGTTATTGAGCAAGCACCACATGTTGAAGGTTCTATGACAATATAACTTGTATGTGAATATAAACAAACATAAATCATTACATTGTCTTCCTTGTCCAACGTCAACAATTTTGACATATAATATTTAATGGGGGCTCACAATCATAAAAGATGTCCAAGATAGTGTATTTGCATGTGAATCTTCTCTTCCCTTATTAATTCTTTCATGAATTGCATCATTGACCAATGCTATGTTTGTCAATCTCCAATAAATTTTACCAGTTATACTTTTCCTTATGTGATGTCATTACTTACCATAGGATTAGCATATGATCTTTTTCATTTATTTTCCTTTCTTTTTATTGATACATAAAAGTAAAGAAACAAAACTCAAACTACTCTTTATTATATATCTCGCACATGATTACATAGATAGATAGATCACTAACCAAGCACTCAAGAATAGATCGAACTAAAATTTTATTCAACTAAATCATAGGATAACTAAAGATCGAACTAACATAGATAATGGCAAAGAAAGTGGTGGTGATACGATACCGGGGCACCTCCCCCAAGCTTGGCACAAGCCAAGGGGAGTGCCCATACAATGTACTCAAGTCTCCATTGGTGGGGAAGATGATGATGGTGGTGGTGATGAGGTAGTGTCACACTTCAGGCTCAGGAGGTGCTCCAATCTACGAATAATGCTCTGGAGGGTGATGATTTGCTCTTGCAACAGAATATTTTCATGAGTGAGATACTTATTTTGCACATGAACCATTTCAAAGGTCCTAAAAGCTTCAATTTCAGTAGGGGTAAGATGATCGTAGTATGGTTAAAGGATATCTTCTTCTGCTGCTGCTGGAACGGCCTACCCTACTGCTGGAGCTTGATCTCCCGCAGCTTCTTTGACATTATCACCCTTGATGGTTTCCTTTGGATCCTCTCTCTTTAGTTCTATCTTCATCAACCAAGCATCCTCTTCTACTTTGTTGGAGGAGGGAGAAGACATGATGCCTGGCTTGATAGATTCGACAGAAAACAACAAGAAAGAAGAACAGAAGATTTCTCCACGATACGATGGTTAATACATTTGGGGGGTATGTAAAGAATTTTTTTCTTGGGAAACAAACAAACGAGAGGAAAACGGAGTCGAGAAGGTTCCCGAGGTGGGCACAACCCACCTGGGCATGCCAGGCAAGGCAGGCGTGCCCTGGTGTCTTGTGCCCTCCTCGGTTGCCTTCCTGGTTGTTTCTTATTTTCCTAATTTTTGTAATATTCCAAAACTGATAGAAAATATTTTTGCGGATTTTTTGGAGTCCGTTTACTTATAGTATCACGTACCTTCTCTTTTTTTAGGATTCTGGAGTGTTCTGGAAGGTTTCTTTTATGTGTTCCTCCGGTGTCATGGTGTGAATAATATTGCTTTCAACATTAATAGGCATACCTGAGATATAGTGCTTAATTCTTTGCCCATTGACCACCTTCGGGTTAGTACCTTCGGCATTATTAATTTTGATAGCTCTTGAGCGATAAACCTCCTCGATAATATATGGTCCTTCCCATTCGGAGAGAAGTTTTCCTGCAAAGAATCTAAAACGAGAGTTGTACAAAAGAACATATTCCCCAACTTTGAATTCCCAATTTTGGATTCTTTTGTCATGCCATCTTTTAACTTTTTCTTTAAATAATTTGGCATTTTCATAAGCTTGGGTTCTCCATTCATCTAATGAGCTAATATCAAATAACCTCTTTTCACCGGCAAGTTTGAAATCATAATTAAGTTCTTTAATTACCCAATATGCTTTATGTTTTAACTCAAGAGGCAAATGACAAGCTTTTCCATAAACCATTTTATAGGGAGACATACCCATAGGATTTTTATATGCTGTTCTATAGGCCCAAAGTGCATCATCCAATTTCTTAGACCATTTCTTTTGGGACCTATTAACAGTTTTTTGTAATATTAGTTTTATTTCTCTATTGCTAAGTTCAACTTGATCACTAGATTGAGGATGATAGGGTCAAGCAATTCTATGGTTAACATCATATTTAGCAAGAATTTTATGGAAAGCACCATGAATAAAGTGTGAACAACCATCAGTCATTAAGTATCTAGGGACTTCAAACCTTGGGAAAATAAATTCTTTAAGCATTTTAATGGAAGTGTTATGATCAACACTACTAGTTGGAATAGCTTCTACCCACTTAGTAACATATATAATCAACGACCAAAATATGTGTATACCCATTAGTGGAAGGAAAAGGTCCCATATAATCAAAACCCCAAACATCAAATGGTTCAACAACAAGTGAATAATCCATAGGCATTTCCTGACGCTTACCGATATTACCAATTCTTTGGCATTCATCACAAGATAAAACAAACTTACGGGCATCCTTGAAGAGAGTAGGCCAATAAAAACCAGATTGCAATACCTTGTGAGCAGTTCTATCTCCCGCATGATGCCCTCCATAGGCTTTGGAGTGACATTTCCGCATGATTTGTTCCTGTTCATGCTCACGTACACAACGTCTAATAATACCATCTACTCCTTCTTTATAAAGATGTGGGTCATCCCAAAAGTAATGTCGTAAATCATAGAAGATTTTTTTCTTTTGTTAATATGTAAAACTAGGTGGTATATATTTAGCAACAATATAATTAGCATAGTCAGCATACCAAGGAGTATTGTGAGAAACACTTATTGCAGCTAATTGCTCATCAGGAAAGCTATCATCAATAGGTAGTGGGTCATCAAGAATATTCTCTAACCTAGAAAAGTTATCAGCTACGGGGTTCTCAGCTCCTTTCCTATCGGTGATATGTAAATCAAATTCTTGTAGCAAAAGAACCCACCTAATGAGTCTAGGTTTAACATCTTTCTTTTCCATAAGATATTTAATAGCAACATGATCAGTGTGAACAATTACTTTGGAATCAACAATATAAGATCTGAATTTGTCACAAGCAAACACAACTGCTAAAAATTCTTTTTCAGTAGTAGCATAATTTCTTTGGGCACTGTGTAGAGTTTTGCTAGCATAATGAATAACATTTAATTTCTTATTAACTCTTTGTCCTAGAACAGCACCAACAACCTAATCACTAGCATCACACATAATTTCAAAAGGCAAATTCCAATCATGTGGTTGAACAATAGGTGCAGAAGTTAAGGCTTTCTTAAGTGTTTCAAAGGCTTCTACACAATCATCATAAAAAAATGGAACATCCTTTTGTAAAAGATTTGTAAGAGGCCTAGAAATTTAAGAGAAGTCTTTAATAAATCTTCTATAGAAACTAGCATGACCAAGGAAACTACAAATACCTTTAATATCTTTAGAACATGGCATTTTCTCAATTGCATCAACTTTAGCTTTATCCACCTCAATACCTCATTCAGAAATCTTATGCCCCAAGACAATACCTTCATTAACCATAAAGTGGCACTTCTCCCAATTCAAGACAAGATTAGTTTGCTCACATCTCTACAAAACTCGATCAAGGTTGCTTAAGCAATCATCAAAAGAAGTTCCATAAACAGAAAAATCATCCATGAAAACCTCAACAAGCTTTTCACAAAAATCAGAGAATATAGCAGTCATACATCTTGGAAAGTTAGCAGGTGCATTGAAAAGGCATACATCTATAAGCATAAGTTCCAAAAGGGCAAGTAAAGTTGGTTTTCTCTTGATAAGATTGTGAAACAGGTATTTGAGAAAAAACAGAATATCCATCAAGAAAACAAAGTGTGTGTGCTTAGATAATCTTTCTAGCATTTTATCAACAAAAGGCAGAGGGTAATGATCTTTTCTAGTAGCTTTATTTAATTTTCTAAAATCAATTACCATTCTATAACCAGTAACAATTCTTTGTGGAATAAGTTCATTTTTATCATTTGGAACAACAGTAATACCTCCCTTCTTAGGGACACAATGAACATGACTTACCCATCTACTATCAGCAATGGGATAGATTATACATGCTTCCAGAAGTTTTAATATTTCAGTTCTTACCACTTCTTTCATCTTAGGATTCAAACGTCATTGATGATCAACAATGGGTCTAGCATCAGGTTCCATATTAATCTTGTGCTGACAGAGAGTGGGACTCGTGCCCTTAAGATCATCAAGAGTATATCGAATAGCAGCACGGTGCTTCTTCAGAATTTTCAATAATCTTTCTTCTTCATGTTCTGAAAGGTTAGCACTAATAATAACAGGATATATCTTTTTCTCATCGAGATAAGCATATTTCAAAGTGTCAGGCAATTGTTTTAATTCAAACATAGGATCACCTTTAGGTGGAGGAGGACCTCCTAGAGTTTCAATAGGCAAATTGTGTTTGAGCAGAGGTTGTTGTTCAAAGAAAATTTTATTTATTTCATTTATTTCATGCATATGCATATCATTTTCATGGTCCAGCAAATATTGTTCTAGTGGATCAGTAGGAGGCACGGCAATAGAAGCAAGACCAATTATTTCATCCTTACTAGGTAATTCTTTCTTATGAGGTTGTCTACTAAACTTGGAGAAATTAAACTCATGAGACTCATCACCAAAGCTAACACCGACAGTTTGCTTCTCACAATCTATTTTAGCGTTAACGGTGTTCAAAAAGGTCTACCAAAGATAATGGGACAAAAATCATCTTGTGGGGAACTAAGAACTAGAAAATCAGTGGGGTATTTTATTTTCCCACACAAGACTTCAACATCTCTAACAATCCCAAGTGGTGTGATGGTGTCTCTATTAGCAAGTTTAATAGTAACATCTATGTCTTCTATTTCAGCGGGTGCTATGTCATCCATAATTTCTTGGTATAAGGTAAAAGGAATAGCACTCACACTAGCACCTAAGTCACATAAACCATGATAACAATGATCTCCTATTTTAACCGAGACAACAGGCATGCCAACAACGGCTATGTTTATCTTTTTCAGCGGGTTTGGCAATTCTAGCAGCTTCGTCACAGAAGTAAATAACATGCCCATCAATATTTTCCACCAGAAGATCTTTAACCATAGCAACACTAGGTTCTACTTCAATTTTCTCAGAAGGTTTAGGTGCTTTAATATTACTTTTGCGAACCACAGTTGAAACACTAGCATGTTCCTTTATCCTAACAGGGAAAGGTGGGTTTTCAATATAAGCAGTAGGCACAACTGGATCAACATTGTAAATAATAGTTTCATCTTTAACTATGACCGGTTCTTTAATTTCTTCTTTAATAGGGGGATTATATTTAAACCACTTCTCCTTAGGGAGATCAACATGAGTAGCAAAAGATTTACAAAAGGAGGCTACTATCTCAGAGTCAAGTCCATATTTAGTGCTAAACTTGTGAAAAGCATCAGTATTCATAAAAGATTTAACACAATCAAATTCAAACTTAATACCTAACCCTTTACCTTCGTCAAGTTCCCAATCTTCAGAGTTGCATTTAATTCTTTCTAAAAGATCCCACCTGAATTCAATAGTCTTCTTCATAAAAGAACCAGTACAAGAAGTGGGGAGCATGGATTGATCATCACGAGAAAGCTAAGCATAAAAGTTCTGAATAATAATTTCTCTCGAGAACTCATGATTGGGGCATTAATATAACATTGGATTAAGCCTCCCTCAAGCTAGAGCGATACTTTCTCCTTCACGAGGCCAAAAATTATATATATAATTCCGATCACGATGAACTAGATGCATAGGATATTTTTTTTGGTGAAATTCCAATTTCAATCGATTCCAGTCCCAAGATCCAATATCATCGCGTAGCCTATACCATGTCAATGCTTTTCGATTCAAAGATAAAGGGAAAAACTTCTTCTTAGCTTCATATCCGGGCAAACCTGCAAGCTTAAATAATCCACAAATGTCATCCACATAGATCAAGTGCATCTCAGGATGTTCGGTTCCATCTCCTGCATAAGGATTAGCTAGCAGTTGTTCTATCATACCTGAAGGAATTTCATAACCAATATTTTCAGTAGGTGCAGTAGGTTGAGGGGCAACTAATTGTGCTTCCGGTCGAGGTGAAGATACCCCGAACAAACCCCTTAAGGGATGGTTTTCCATCGTAACAAGTAACAATAAATTTCATCACGTAGTATCAATTTTTCCTTACCAATTTCCACTTACCAAGAGCGCATCACTCCCCGGCAACGGCGCCAGAAAAGAGTCTTGATGACCCACAATTATAAGGGATCAATCATAGTCCTTTCGATAAGTAAGAGTGTCGAACCCAACGAGGAGCAGAAGGAAATGACAAGTGGTTTTCAGCAAGGTATTTTCTGCAAGTACTGAAATAGTCGGTAACAGGTAGTTTGATAGCAAGATAATTTGTAACGGACAAGTAACAATAATGGTAATTAAAGTGTGGCAATGTAGCCCAATCCTTTTATGGCAAAGGATAGGCCAAAACGGTCTCTTATATTAAGCAAAGCGTTCTTGAGGGTACACGGGAATTTCATCTAGTCACTTTCATCATGTTGGTTTGATTTGCGTTCGCTACTTTGATAATTTGATATGTGGGTGGACCGGTGCTTTGGTGCTGTTCTTCCTTGAACAAACCTCCCACTTATGATTAACCTCCTCGCAAGCATCCGCAAATATGATAAAAGTATTAAGATAAAATCTAAACATAGCATTAAACATTTGGATGCAAATTGGTCCCTTAGGAAGTAGCGCATAAACTAGGGTTTAAGCTTCTGTCACTCTAGCAACCCATCATCTAATAACTACTCCACAATGCATTCCCTTAGGCCCAAATATGGTGAAGTGCCATGTAGTCGACATTCACATGACGCCACTAAGGGAATCACAACATACATATCATCAAATATCAAACACATATCAAGTTCACATGATTACTTGCAACATGACTTCTCCCGTGACCTCAAGAACAAAAGTAACTACTCACAAATGATAATCATGCTCAAGATTAGAGGGGTATTAAATAGCATAATGGATCTGAACATATAATCTTCCACCAAATAAACCATATAGTAATCAACTACAAGATGTAATCAACACTACTAGTCACCCACACGTACCAATCTGAGGTTTCGGTACAAAGATTGAAACACAAGAGATGAACTAGAGTTTCAGAGGAGATGGTTCTGTTGAAGATGTTGATGGAGATTGGCCTCTCAAAGATGAGAGGGTTGTTGGTGATGACGATGGCTTTGATTTCCCCCTCCGGGAGGGAACTTCCCCCGGCGGAATCGCTCCGCCGGAGGGCAAAAGTGCTCCTGCCCAAGTTCCGCCTTGAGACGGTGGCGCTCCGCCCCGAAAGTCCTCTCCTTATTTTTTCTAGGTCAAAATGACCTATATACCAGAAGATGGGCACCGGAGTTGGGCTGGGCTGCCTGGTATCTTGTGCTTACCAGGTGGCCCCCTCCGGTAGTTATTTGCTCCAGTATTTTTTATATATTCCAATATAATTCTCCGTAAATTTTCAGCTCATTTGGAGATGTGTAGAATAGGCAACTCTGACGTAGCTTTTTCAGGTCCAGAATTCCAACTGCCGGCATTCTCCCTCTTTGTGTAAACCTTGCATATTATGAGAGAAAATGCATTAGAATTACTCCATAAAGCATTATTATGCATAAAAACATTATAAATAACAGTAGGAAATCATGATGCAAAATGGATGTATCAGCCCTCCTCCTTTAAATTTGTATCAGTATTGATGCATTAGCATGGCACGGGCTCCAGAGTGCAAACATTCAAGGATTTAAATGACTTACTCAATCACCCCAGGGGAACCTTTAATAAAACTTAATAGTAAGCTTACATATCATTTGTATTAAGCCTAAATCTAGGGTGCAAATGTTTGGTCCATGAACTATGCGTGACCCCATTTAACATGGCCCGATTGGTTTTGAGCATTGATGCTTCCTCACGCACGACGTTAGCGGGCAACAATAACGGTAGTTGATTTATGATCCACATCAATTAGTACCATACCAACACATGAATAGGAATTATGTGCATGCAACATGACCGTCCTTGCAAGATGGCTAAGAAATGTATCGCACAAGCATTGGCTGCCAACGGTGCTCTCTTGCATTGAAGCACACGGCCATTCTCCCGCACTTATGAGCCATCACTGCCCATTAATATAATGACATTGATTTGGTATTTTCAGTGTTCATATTTTTTTAGAAACTTGGTCAAATTATAGAAAGTTTTATGTAAGACAAATATATAGAGAGTTAAAGGAAATTTAATATATATCCGCAATGTTGCAAATGGACCCTTTATGCTTTTACGGACTACCAATATCCTAAATATATGCTCTGATCCAAGAAATAATGAAATCAGAAAAGCAATAATGACTGGTAGAAACATACCATACTCATGAAAAAGATAATATGAAGACCATGATGAGTTATTTCTTTCCATCCTTAGATGGATTTCTATCGGGGACTTTGTTGGACCATACTTGTCTGAGAAATCTACACCCACCATTAATTGAAGTTCTGTGTATGTACTATGTGGCTCGGGGAAATCCATGTTGGCTCTCTATGTTTTGAAAAATTAGATAATGACATTTTAGAGTTTTAAAAAATTCTGAAAAAAATTCTACATATTCATATGGATGTATTCAACATGTGTATAAAATCTGAATATAAAATACAATGTCGTGAGAGCTACACAAAAAAGAGAAAATCCTGCATTTCTTAAAGTGTACTCCTTTGTTGGCTGGAGAACAAGTGCGGCATAGAGGGGAATGTCACCTCCAGGAGCTTATGTTGGTCGTGTTGGTGCTTTTCATGTGCAGGGATCTTCTCTTCACCTCCAGGAGCACTGTCGGTCCCGTTGCCATTGCCGTCGTCGTTCGAGTATTGCCTCTACGGTCTAGGGGTGAGCTCGACTGTCATCTCCTCCCCCTCCCCTATTTTCTCTATTCCAGTCATCGTGCCAATGCCACTAGATTTTACTTTCATGTCAACTCTCGTAACCTAGGTGTCTCCCGTTCGAAAGGGCGGCATCTATAAATATACATGTCTTCGCATATTTATAACCACCATCCTTTCGAATTGTCCACGTTATCCATGGATAGCCCGAGTATGTGTAGATTGGGTTCGTTTTCCCATGCTCTGCTCTGGATCCGATGCAGAATTTTGTCAGTGCCTCCCTGTTGGTCTCCGGGTACACATCCTCTTTGTTTAATGCCGAGACGTGTATCAGGAGAACAGCGGGGAGGTGCTACCAAATTTCTGTGTCGGATCCAAAGCATAGCATGGGAAAACGAACCCAATCTACACATACTCGGGTGGGATTAGGACCTTTCTTTACCTATTAGCGTGTAAGTTGCATGGACGTAATAAAATTGACAAACTTGATTAACTGATGAATATATATGCTGAATTATATATATATTTATTGTGTGTTTAGTAGCTAGGCAATATGAGTGATCGTGCGTGGATGTACATGGGTCACACTAGTCAGGAAGACATGACCAATGAATGGTTAACAAAAACCAAGGGGTTTGTGAAAGCCGCATTTGCAAATGGCCAGAGAAAAACCTGGTGCCCCTGTGTGAGGTGCGACAACTTTTCTCAGAGGAAAGAGGATGAAATGGGTAAACACCTACAGAAGTGGGGGTTTACGTCCGATTATACGATGTGGACATTTCATGGAGAGTCTGCCCAACGTACCAGAGCTAAGGTGGTTCGTTATTGCACCGACGAGCATGGTACTGGGATCGAAGACATGGTGCAAGACTTTGATGATGCTCGGTATTCATACGATGAGATGGAGGAATCTGCAAAGGCCTTCAATGAAATGTTGGAGTTTTCAAAACGTCCTCTCCACGAGCACACTAAGCTTTGTCAACTGGATGCCATCGCACAAGTAATGGCTCTGAAGGCTCAATTCAACTTGGGCAGAGAATGCTACGACGCGATGATGATAGTATTTGGATGCTTTCTACCCAAAGGCCATGTAATGCCTACAAACCTGTACCAGTCGGACAAAATCCTCCGTGCACTTTAAGATGCCCTATGAGAAGATAGATGCCTGTGAGAAAGGATGTGCCTTATTTAGGCTTGCGTATGTGGACTTGAACTATTATCCCATTTGCAACTCTTCCAAGTATGTCGTGCTAGACAACGATATGGATGAGAAGAGGCAGACCAAAATCCCCGTTAATGTTCTTCGATATTTGCCAATCGTACCAAGACTTCAACATCTTTTCCTGGTCGAAGAGACGGCCAGACAGATGACATGGCACAAAATGGGTAAAAGAACTGAACTAGATGCAGATGGGAATCAGATGTTGGTACACACATCGGATGGTTCCGCATGGAAGCACTTCGATGCATTACATGAGAAAAAAGCGGCAGATCCAAGGCATCCTCGAGTCTGCATCGGCATGGATGGGTTCAATCCGTTTGGTATGACAGCAACCCAATATAGTTGTTGGCCGGTATTTCTCATTCCACTCAATCTCTCCCCGGACAGATTATGCAAAGAAAGAACATTTTCCCGACGTTGATAATTCCAGGGCCCAACTATCCGGGGAAGAATATGAATGTGTACATGTAGCCGCTTAAGGATGAATTGCAAGAAGCTTGGGATAATGGGTTCAAGACATACGACGCCGCTAGCAAACAAAACTTCATAATGCGTGTCTGGTACATGTACTCGATGGATGACTTGCCAGCGTATGCGCTATTCATTGGCTGGTGTATGCATGGAAGGTTCTCGTGCACCACATGCAAGGCAACTCTTCAGTTTTATTGGCTACTGGCGGGTCGCAAGTATTCTTGCTTCGACTTGCATAGACAGTTCCTCGATCCTCGCCATAAGTTCAGAAAAGACAAGAAGAACTTCACCAAAGGTAGAGTTGTCAAAAACTCTACACCACCTGCGTTGACTGGCAAATAGATCCTGGATCAGTTAAACGCTCTCGAGCCTGATCCAGAGCATCCAGGGTATTTCAAGGGGTATAATTCGAAACATGCCTAGACTCACAAGACATGCTTGTGGGATCTGCCTTACTTCAAAGACCTCCTTCCACACAACATCGACGTGATGCACACTGAAAAGAATATCGGCGAGGCCCTTTTTGGTACATTATTCGGCATAGATGGGAAGTCAAAGGATAATACTAAGGCTAGAGTCGATCTGTGGACCCTATGTGATAGACCGTTATAAAACCTGCGACAACCGAAAGGAAAGCAGAACTAGATGAAGCCAAAGGAAAGCAGAACTGGCAAAATTTCCCGGGGTTTGTCACGTTGCCCGATGAGGGTCAGCTTCCACAGCTAGGATTGAGCTGGGAGCACTACTTGGCTGCCCAGGCCCCGTCGAAGGAGATGATCGACGGTGTCTTGTGCCACACGAGGGCCGAGATGTGATCAGAAACTTTTGGGTAATTTCTCCTTTACACAATTAAAAATTAACAATAGCTAGTTATTGTACTAATCAGTGTTGTCTCGTTTGATTGCAGACCTTCTACAGGTGTGAGGAGGGATATGAGGAGAACGCAACAAAGGTTATCGATAACGAGTGCAAGCGCCTACTACAAAACTTACAACACGAGGCTCGGCCGCAGGCTATTCAAGACTACTACGCCACGCGTGGTATTAAGAAGGACAAGCCGTCGTGCCGGGCTAAGTTTCTGAAGAAGGATCAGTACATGAAGGTAATTACCTATTCTTAAGGCATTGTACTTAGTTTCCTTGATTTGATTCCTAGGCGTAGCGCTCAAATTTCTCTTTACTAACTTAGGTGCCCCCGAGAGGGTGTGCGGATAAGATGAATTGTTGGGAGGAGTTGGTGGATGAGTGGTGCACAGGCCGTTGGTGAGCCGTCCACGACAATGCCGAGGACCGGCGTGCCCAAATGGTTGGTGTGCCACACCATCAAGGCGGCGCCAACTTATATCAGTTCGGGCGGAACTGGGTATGTGGTTTGCTTCATGATTCACACAATTCATTCTTCATGCTAGCTTGAGCCCTTTACTAATACTTTGTTCCTCTCTTTTAGGTGCGACGCAATAACACTGAGGTGCCAGAGGTGTACGACCTCTATGCCATGGCCAATACTGCCTCGTACAAGAAGGCCAAGGCATTCTCTGAGTCTGACCTCGAGCATCCAAAAAATTTCACAAACATCTCCTCCCACCACAAGCTCGTGAGGTACAACCAGGAGGCGAAGGCGAGGAAAGGGGAGGACTATAACCCGAGCCAGAATCCATTAGATCCAGAGCTGGAGATGATATCTGGTGGCAGGAGGCCCCATGGCTCATTAGCCATTGGAGATGGACTGATATGTTGTCCTCTCACTCTCCCGGAGATCAAGGCACGCCAAACGAGCTCCTGTCCTGAGATAAGGACTCGTCCACGGCCAGTCGATCTCGCCATCGAGGTTAGTTATACGGACTCAGATATCTTTCCTCCATTACAATGTGTGTGTGGCCATCGATGATTACAATGCTAACGAGGAGTGGTGTTGTAGGCTGCTCTTCAGAAAGAGAGAGCGACAACCTAGGTGCTTCTGGAGGAGAGGGACCGAGTGGCGGCAGAGAAGGAACTACTGGCGGGGAGAAGACGGCTAGGTTGTTGGAGGAGGAGAGGGCACGGAATGAGGCGGGTCACGGGGCCATGTACGAGCTCTTCGTGCTAAGTTTCTTCTGCATATTAGCCAAATCATGCACGTAATGTTTGTTTCATTACTAACTTATATGACTGACTCATCAAAACCAAATGTGCAGTCTATGTGTGAGAAGACCGGTTAGACCCCTCCGCCGATGCCGGTCATTACTAGAGCGGGAACGGTGAGTTTCATTTGAATGGTCATTAGTTACTAGTCTTAACATTTGAGTGTCATCATGCTAACGAGACTTTGCAAATGATCTTTGGTGTAGCATAACTCTGAAGCCGCATCGCACACCCCTTCTCTAGGTGAAACCGGCCCGAGGAACCCCAGTGCTTGACCTCTGGTAAGTTTTCTCTAGTGTTTTGCTTCACAAAAGCATACCTAGCTTCGTACATGCTTGTCAGCCCTATTATGCCACATACTTAACTTATTTTCCCCCAAAAAGACATACTTAGCTAATTATCCTAAAAAATGACACAATTAGCTTATTTAGTTCATTTATGACATAATTAGCTTATTCATTTCAAAAATGGCATAATAACCTCGGTTAGCTCATAAATGTCATATACTTAGCTTATGTTCCTCCAATATGACATAATTACCTAAGTTATCTCTAAAATGACCTATACTTAGCTAAGTTAGCTTAAAAATGGCATAATTACCTAGGTTAGCACAAAAATGACCTATACTTACCTTATTTTCCTCCAAATTGACATAATAAGCTTAGTTAGCTAAAAAATGGCATAATTACCTAAGTTAGCTCTAAAATGACACAAATAAGGAATAAGAAGAAGAAAAACAAGGAAGAGGAGAAAAAGAAAGAATAGAAGAAGAAAGAGAAGAAAAAGAAAGAATAAAAGAAGAAGAATGAGAAGGAAAAGGATAAAAAGATAGAAGAGAAGAAGAAAGATGAGAAAAGGAGAGAAGAAGAAGAAAATACATTCTTCTTCTTTCTTTCTTCTTCTTCTTCTTCTTCTTCTTCTTCTAGTCTTCTTCTTCTTCTTCTTCTTCTAACTTTCTTACTCCCATTTTTGCAGGTTTGATTCACTTCATGGAAGCTGGCATTGATGGACTGCTAATGTTTAGTTTTTGTTTTGATTTGTATTGATGAACAATGTGAAACTATGTATGTATGGATGGATGAACTTCGTGAAACTATGTATGTATTGGATCTTTTAATACCCTATGTGTTCTCTTGCATTGATGGACTGCTATATACACTACTGGAATCAGCTTCTTTGCCATCCGCCATGGCGGACGGCAAAGGCATAGATCACGGACGACAAACCTCTTTGCCATCAGCCAGCAGACGGCAAAATGTCCGGATGAACATGTGCCAGCAAAGGCCTTCTTTGTCGTTCGCTTCTTGGAAACGGACGGCAAAGGATTGTGCCGTCCACCTCTAGTGGCCAGCAGACGGCAAAGATCGTGGACGGCAGTGAGGTGGGGTGAGGGCCGTTAGGGGTTAACGGCGTGCTTTGCCGTCAGCCAGCGGACGGCAAAGAGGCTAACGTCTTTGCCGTCCGCTGGCAGACGGCAAAGTGCTCAAACATGCCAGTCCCAGGAATCACAGGTAGCTGCCACGTGGCATGTTTGCCGTCAGCTTGCTGACGGCAAAGAGCCTGTACATCCCTGTTTTTAATTTAATTCATTCAATTTGACAGCAATTCGCAGATATACATATATACACAACAAGCATATCCAACACACTAGTTTCATCATATATACATACATAACCAACACATATATAGTTCCATCCTTACATATTACAAAAGTTTCACATTGTTCATCCAACACCGTTATCCATCCATGCATATAACAAGTTCCAACCATGCAAGTTCATTGATACAAAATAAAAGCACAAATGGAAAAGAAGCACTCCATCCATGCAAGCTTCCGTGAATTAAATCAAATCTGCAAAATGATAAACAAGATGTTAGAAGAAGAAGAATAAAATGAAGAAGAAGAACAAGACTATAAGAAGTAAGCATACTTAAGTAAAATGGAGCTAACCTAGAAGAAAATGAAGAAGAAGAAGAAGAAGACTAGAAGAATACTAGAAGAAGACTAGAAGAATAAGAAGAAGAAGAAGAAGACTATAAGCTTATTATGTAAACTTGGTCATTTTGTGCTAACATAAGTAATTTTGGAGTTAACCTATAGGAAAGTAAGCATAGTAGAGATAACTTAGCATATTAGAGCTAACATAGGTAACTAAGCATATTAGAGCTAACATAGGTAACTAAGCATATTAGAGCTAACTTAGAGCTAACTTATGTCATTTCGGAGGAAACAAAGCTAAGTATATATAGATCATTTTGGAGATCAAACATACCTGACATAGTTTAGTTCTCATTGTTCTTCTCCTTCTCCTTCCTCAGCCTGATGCGCCAAGAGCGGCGAGGCGGTGGAGGCAGTGGGATGTAGTCTTCTACCACAATTGGCGTGGTCATGTCGCCCAGCTGTGGGATCGCCGACGCCACCACCGGCGCGAGGTCATTGTCAGGCACCACCACCATCGCGAGGCCATCTTCAGGCAGGACAGGCACGACCATCGCTAGGTCATCCTCAGCCACCACCATCGCTAGGTCATCCTCAGCCTGATGCCCACTCTGCTCCTCTTCTTCCCCACTCCAGTCCGGATCCTCCTCCTTGCTGTTGCTTTTGCTACAGCCAGAATCGCTGTTGCTTTTGCTACAACCAGAATCGCTGCTGCTTTGGCTGTAGCCAGTGTCGCTGCTGCTGCTCCCATTGCCTGTCCAAATGCAACAATGACTATTAACAATCGATGCGAGACAAAGCCAAATGTAGAGGAATAAGAAGAGGCAGAACGTACTGGCATCATCGTCGTCAGCGTAGTGCATGCGACACATAGTCACATTGAACACCTTCATGATGAGCATGGTGGTGTCGTCATCGTACCTGAAGAGAAGGAAGTACCCCTGCCACAGGTCGTAGGCATGGTAGAACTTCTCCCAGCCACGACACAGGTACATGTGGCCCTCCTTGATCACCAACTCCACGTCCCACAGCCTGCGAAACCCGCTGCCGGCCTGTCGTAGCTTCACATTATTTGGCGGATCTTCACCCAGCATATTCTTAAAAGTGTCAGGCAGCCTCTGCAGTTTGGGACAATGAGTGATGTAGCAAACAACAGAGTTATCATAATGAGATGGGTGAAGGGGAGATCTCTCCTTTTATATACCTGCCTCGTGGATGATACTGAAGTCCCAAGTATGATACTGAAGAACTCGAAAGCATCCAACTCGTACTCCGGTGTGGCAGAGCGGAGTCTGCGGTGGCGGCTTCCCCCCATCTCTGATAAGCAGCAGAAGATAATCAACTACACCAAGTTATCATTTCTTCTTCTTCTTCTTCTTCTTCTTCTTCTTCTTCTTCTTCTTCTTCTTCTTCTTCTTCTTCTTCTTCTTCTTCTTCTTCTTCTTCTTCTTCTTCTTCTTCTTTTCTTTCTTCTTCTCCCTCATCTTCCTCCCTCCTCCTCCTCCTTCTAATCTTCTTCTTCTAAACTAAAACTAAAACTAATCTAAAATAAACTAAACTAAAAATAAAACTAAAACTAAACTGAAACTAAAACTAAAGTAAAACTATAACTAAAAAGAAAAAAAACTAAATTAACTAAAGAAACTAAAATAAACTAAACTAAAAAAGGGGGGGGGGGAAAGATCACTCATCTGCAGGCAGGGGATCACCGGTGGAGGGGGAGGCGGCGGCCCGGTGGAGGGGGAGGCGCGGCGGGGGGGGTGGCGGCGGCCCGGTGGAGGGGGAGGACGGCGGGTGGGGCGGCGGGGCCGGTGGAGGGGGAGGCTGCGGGGTGGGGGCGGCGGCGCCCCGGTGGAGGGGGGAGGCCGCGGCGGTTGGGCGGCGGCGGCCCGTGGAGGGGGAGGCCACATCGAGACGGGGCGGGGACGTCCACGCAGGGGAGGGGGCGGGGCGGTGGACGGCCGGGGGGGGGCGGGGGGAGCGGGCGTGGAGGTGGGGGCGGTGGTGGGGCGACGGGGGGAGGGGGCGGTGGGGTGGGTGGGGGGCGACGGGCAAGGGGGGCGGGGGGGTCGGGGGCGACGGGGCGAGGGGCGGCGGCGGGTGGTGGGGGGGGCGGCGGTGGTCTCGTTGGGGGAGAGAGGGACAGAAAGAGAGAGAGAGGGAAGGAGGGGTGGGGATCCGTTAGTTAGGTTATCTCTTTGCCGTCCGCCCCCCTTTGCCGTCCGCTTTTTTTCTCTTTGCCGTCCGCTAGCAGACGGCAAAGAGGGGGCCGTTAGTTTTTTTCTAAGCAGCTCGTTAGTGGGGCCCACCTCTCTCTTTGCCGTCCGCCAACTGACGGCAAAGATTCTTTGCCGTCCGCTAGCCGACAGCAAAGAACTGGCTGATGGCAAAGACCTTCTTTGCCATCAGCCAGTTCTTTGCCGTCCGTTTTTCGTAAGCGGACGGCAAAGACCTTCTTTGCCGTCAGCCAGCAGACGGCAAAGAAGTGGCAGACGGCAAAGAAGTGGATTCCAGTAGTGTAGCATCTAGGGTGCCTCAGCGTCGACAAACCCTAAATGATCAAACCTTGGCTTTTAGGGTGCCTCGGTGTCGATAAAAACCTAAATGATGAAAGCTTAGGCTTTTAGGGTGCCTCGGCGTCGACAAACCCTAAATGATAAAAGCTTAGCTTTTAGGATGCCTCGGTGTCGACAAACCCTAAATGATAAAAGCTTAGCTTTTAGGATGCCTTGGTGATGACAATAACCAACTTTTTGACCAAACTTTTTTCCTATTTAGAGCGAAACATGGCCCACAACGATGAGGCCGGCGGTTCGGGCAAGGCATTCTGGGAGCTGTCCCAGGAGATGGAGGAAGAACCTCACCACTATGAGGACGCCGCGGAAGACACCGATCCTGACTACACAACCCCTAGTGGCGTCGGGGATGACACCACTGATGGTGCCGCCGAGGATGCCACCACTGATGATGGCAGCGCATGCACAGATGGCAGCCAACCGAAGAGGCAACGGAAGGACCGGCGCCCGAACATGCTCGGCACCATCAAGGAGGAATTTACTGAAGTGTCCTCCGAGGGGCATCCAACGGCGCCCAAAGAATTAGTCAAGGGGTACGTGGGACAGCTCGGGTGCATTCTCCGGAGCACCGTCTCGATCAACACCGAGAACCTAAGGCATTGTGACCGAGGGAATTTGCGCAACCTCCTCTTCACGAAGCTGCACGAACGATACAAGTTCCCCAGTGACTTCGCAAACACACGCCTCTCAGGGAATAAAGTGAACAGTGCCGCCCTCACGAAGATGAGCACGGCCCTGGCTACTTGGAGAGGCGCGGTGAAGAGAATGATTGACAAAGGTGATAGTTATGAGAAGATCAAGGAGAAAAATCCTTCGATCAGCGAAGCTGACTACCTGGAGTTCAAGATCAAGTGCGAGAGCACCGCATCCGAGGAATCAAGTCAGTGGGGGAAAGATATGCGGGACTTGAACTTAGGACAGCACACACTCGGTCCTGGTGGTTACAGAGTGGCGGAACCTATATGGGACAAGGAGGACGCGGAGCGTGCCGAGCAAGGCCTACCACCCCGCTTCGATAAATACCGTGACAAGCAGACCAGGAACTATGTCAGGGCCCGGTACAAGATTGACCCGGTAACCAAGGAGCTTACCACGGATCCGAAGACCAAGGCGCTTGAGCATGTTCTGGTAAGGAATACACCCCCGTGTAATTAGCTCCATATGGTTGCATTCTAATTAATGAAGCCAAATTTCTAAATGGTTCACGTTCCTTCCGCAGGAAAATGAAAGCAGTAGCGCGGGGTCATCTCAGAGCTCCCCTTTCGACACCCCTTTAAATAGGGCGTTGAACGTAATGAAAAACAAGGATAAGCTCAGTAAGCCGTTGTCAGCTGGTCGTGTGGCCGGCAAAGGCTTGTCCAAGAAATGGTCGGAATACTATACCGCTGGGCGAAAGGAGAGAAAGACGGCCAGCTCGGAAAGCCAGGAGCGCAAGGTTCAACAACTCAAGGCACAAGTGGCGCGGATTCCGGAGATGGTCGAAGAGCAAGTGCGAGACCAACTGGGAGCGACGATCACCGCCATTATACCTACCTTGGTTTCTAGGTTGCAGGCGTGGATTGCGGGCGGCCAACAGGGGCCGCCCCCGATTCCCAGCTTCACGGGCAGCAACTCGCGCAATGCGCCGGTGGCGCCATTGGTGTCTCCAGCGGAGGCGGCATTGGTGTCTCCCGCGGCGGCGCCGGCATTGCAGCTTAATGCACCCGGGTGTGGGAAGAATACGCCGGACGGCACCTCGGCAGCAAGCGGCCCCTCCGTCAATTGCACGCCCGCCGTTGGCGGTGCTTCGACATTAGCCGAGCTCGACGCCATCACGGTAACTAATTAAGCCTCTCGGCCGATGACTTCATCTCCTTGCCTTTGACTGGGCATCCCTGACGCCCTACATGTTTTCGCAGGGCGCCGCCAACGTTCCATGCACTCTCCTGCACTTCGTGGAAGGCGAGTTGATCGATGTCGCCAAGGCCAGAATCGTTCAACCGGGCAACCGCCTGTTCCACGGTAATCCGATGCCACCCAACGTGTATAGGGTTCAACTGGTTCGGGTGCTGCGGGGCTGCGACGATTTGTTACCTCCGTTTCGACCCCCTGGGGCCGACGAAGATGATGTGATGACTCTCAGCGCCTGCTTAAGCTGGCCCCTGCTTTGGTCGAAGATCCAGATTCGTTTGGGGGCGGGGGACACCACTCCACAGACAACACCGCCAGTCTTGCCGGCGCCAAGCCACGGCAAGACCGCCACAACGCTACCGCCGTCAGCTGATTCAGACATGCATATGGCACAGGATCCAGACGACGACGATGGTACATTTACCAACGTCGATAAGTACTTCAACGAACATGGGTACGATGACGAATTCTTGGGGCCTCCTTCTCAAGAACCCAACCCTGCAAAAGATGATCGCGATCTAGCTGGTACCTCGGAGAAACCCAATTGCAACAGGCGTCGTCTGGCGTTCAGTTCTCAGAAGACGCCTCCAGCTGCCGCCTTCACCGAGCCTCAGATAGCCGAGGTGCAAAATATTATCAGCCCCAACACACTCAAGAAGGTGGTCTCTGAGCAGAACTCGATCCCATTACAGCAGAAGAAGCAGAAGGGACGGAAAAGAAAGAATAACAAGGGTGCGAGCCAGCCGGCACCGAGTACGATCCGTGCTCAGGACGGGCCACCTTCACCTAAGGATATCTCGAGAAGGGTTCATGTGGCGGGTAGGCCGATGCTACCGACTAATCTGCTCAATGCTGCAACCGGTGCTATGCGGAGTCTGCATGACAGTGTTCTTTCTTTGGAGAAGCGGTGTCTCTCCGAGAATGATGTGGCATACCCGGTTTTCGTGGCCAAGGTGCCAGAGGGCAAGGGCTTTGTCGATAGCACCATCGGGGGTATGATCGTCCTGCGGTTTGATGACATCTTTGCTATGTTTAACCTTCATCCACTGCACTACACCTTCATTCGGCTATTTTCGCTGAGTATGGAGATGCGGATCAATAGAGACAAGACCCCGGACATCGTGATAGTCGACCCCTTCTACATGCGTGCCAAGATCTTGGGCAGCGCTGGGGACCGGCAAGTCGCGAGTTCATACCTTGAAGGCGTCATTCTGGCAAACCCAGATAAGGATAACTTCCTCGTGCCTTACTTTCCCGAGTAAGTCATCCCCTCACCGCCTCGTAACATATGATCTCTTAGATTTCGATCGTTCTTTTTTTTCTAACATTCCGTGTTTTGTGCAGTGACACACATTGCACACTCATCCTCTTAAGCCCGAAATATTCCACGGCCACGTATTTCGGCTCGGACCGTCAGTCGAAGAAAGACTACACAAATATCAAGAAAGTTGTTGATGAAGCTCTTCCATGCTACGCCAGATCTGGAGGCACCTTCAGCAGGCCAATTCGTAGGTACGCAAGCACGTGTTCACCCACAATACGACGTTCCCCTGCGTCAAGCAGCCGCCTGGCGGTCAGAAGGATGCCTACTACGCCCTCCATCACATGCGGGCGATCGTACGGGACCATAATCACCTTTTGCTACCAAATAATCTCAAAGATTGGGCCGCACGCTTGTCGGCAATCCAGGACGCGGACATCAGACAAGAATTCTTTCGCATCCAGTCGGAGTTCGCGGAAATCATCCATCAAGATGTCCTTCGTACCTCAGGGCAGTTCTACCTCAGATATCAACCGTCCAACAGTGAGATAGAAACAACGCTACAAATGCAGGCTGACAACGCCCGCGATTTCATGACCATCACGAAAGACGGCGGCTTCATCCACGCTCCGGTCCCTGAGTCGAGTCGAAAGTAGTGATGCTATGTAGTTATGAAATATCGATTAGCTCATTTTGTAATTAAACTTTAATGAACTTGTATGTCTCTTTAGTTTGGACAGTCGTTCAACTTATATGTAATCGATGCTATTTATTAGTAGGACCATGAATCGTGCTATTAATGTGTTGCTTTTCTCTTCCGATCCTTTTGTTGCATACTTATATATTGCTTATGTATTGTCTGTGAATTGCTACTAATGTTTTGTTTGTCTAGTGCATAGAGATGCCGTCGTATGTCGTGTGCAAGGGTAAGGTTCCCGGAGTCTACGACGACTGGGAGGAGTGTCAGAGACAGGTTCACCGTTTCAGCGGTAACAGTTACAAAGGGTACACCACTAGGGCGGAGGCGGAAGCTAGATACGCGCGCTATCTAGCGGGAGAGAGGAGGGAGCGGAGGAGGAACCGGATGAAGACCAGTTTCATCGCGATGATGCTCATCATGACCGCAGCTCTCTTCTATGTGATGGTAGTTTAGATGATCGATATCAACTTGTAATGTGAAGACAAACTCGCTACTCGCGGTCTCGAGACTTGTAATGTTCTAACTTTGTTCGGTATTTTGAATTCGGAGACTAATATGATGAATTGTATTCGGAGACTAATCTTCTATTGTATTCGATAAATCTGCTGTTTATATGTTGTGCTGTCTATATTCTGTGCAGTAATATATTTTGTAACCTGTGCAAATATCAGAAAAGAAAAAAAAATCCTAATATTCATACTAGTGGCGCACCATACTGCACTTTAGTGGCGCACTGCAATAAACACACTAGTGGCGCATTATCTAGAAGTGCGCCATTAGTAACCCAGAGCACAAGGTAAATATGGCCCCCTAGGAGGCATAGTAATGGCGCACCGTTTGACATATTAATGGCGCACTGCCAGGTGCGCCACTATTGTCTGGTATACTAATGGTGCACCAGGGGTGCGCCATTAGTACTTGTTACTAGTGGCGTGATGATAGTGGCGCACCTATAGTGCGCCATTAATGGCCAAAACAGATGCGCCACTAAGAGGCCTTTTCCTAGTAGTGTAAGAATAGCATTGCATGACCAAATTAAGCATACAATTACATAAGTGACTACACACATAACATTTCCACACACCAAAGTAAGCAATTACGTGCATACTAAACTAGGAGAAACGAACATCTAATCATCTACATCTTGTTGCGATGACGTTTGCCATTACCCTGCTTCCGGCTGGATCCCTGGTCGTGAATGGTTAATAAAATCTAAGTCTATTGCATATGAAGGTCAAAATAGTACTACCAATCTACGAGTCTCATACGATGCCATTTCAATGATTGTACCACAAAAGCCCGAAATATTACAAGGATCAAATTCCAGAGTTACATGGCTCAAATTCAAAGATTACAAGGTTCAAACTGATATTAGAAATGAAATTCAGCTCATTCAGCTGCAAACGCTCGTGCTGATCAGCTGAACATGGATATAAGAGAGGTTCAAACTAAAAATAAAAATAGTAAGTCCGCTTTCGAAACCTCGTCATTTCTGCAAAGGGATCAGCCGCTGACAAGTCATGTATGGGTTTGACACAATGACTTCCAATTACTCTATCATATGCACCTCCAATACGAAGTTTAGCTTTTTTGGAGCCTCTTCCATTCTGCAGTAGCTGCCGGCTCTGATCAACAAACCATTCATATTTCCTAATTCAATGCATGTTCAACCTCATTGCCTTCAGCACCCTTGATCTGGCAAGAAAGAACCTGGTGAATGTAATCTCCTGTAAGGTCCCTCGGTAGGAGTTCAAAGTAATTTTTGAGAGATGCAGATCCAGGCATTCGATGTGATTGTCGTTATAAACATTATCCACCTCTGGGCCTATTATTATCTGCAAAAGAAGAGAATGTGTTAGTGCCTACATGCAGTTTTGAACACTACTACATGCCTATTTGGTTTGCAGGATTTGTAAAATGCACCAACGTGCCATCTTCCATCTGACATGATTAACATGGGCATTTGATTACAATCTATAAAAATGTAGCCTTCTTCACAGGAGGTTGGAGTGGATGAAAAATTCCCTAAGAAAACTAGTACAGATGAATCCAAAGGAGAAATGCTTATGGATTGTAACCATATGAATCAAGCAACCAATATGGGGTGGGGGGTGTATGTCCTGAAATCCTCCAAAATTCCTTCAGAAATCGTAGTACATTGTCATTGTAAACTTGGGAAAAGGTGCAAAAAAATTGAACTCCCTTATGGTTAACATTTAACTGGAAAGGAACATCACCTCGATATACAGCTTCTTCAGGCACGGAAAGCATCTCAGGAAACTAACAACTTGGTCCAGGTTGGGGCCGATAGATTCTAGTGCCAAGACCTTCACTGTGCGCAGAAACTGGGTGAAGCTTTGCTGGATGACAGACAAACATACATCTTCAAAACTAGAAATAATGTTGATATAAAGAAGGAGAGGTAGAAGGCGACTGTTGTACCTGAAAGTAGTAGTATTTGACAGACGAGTAGCCCACCACTGTCAATTTTGGCACAAAAATGACATTGATTCTTGTTGGACCTTGTTGATCAACTACAAGTAATCTCTCAAGTGAAGGTGTGTCCTCAATGACCATGTTGTGTCCACCTTTTGTGATCTCTTGTTGCAGCACCAGCAACACACATAAATAGTCCGGAGAGTCCTGGAGGTGATGTGGAAGCTACTCGACCAATTCATCGCCTGAAGACGAAGGAACTCGAGTGCAGTACAGCCGAGGAGGAGGCACTCCATGTCATCCTTTGGGATGCAGACAGCGACGAGCTCGAGGTGCTTCAGTCGTGGTAGAAAAAGAGCGGGCACATCATTAAGGGGGGGGGGGAATGGTAGTTCATGAACTTGGCGAGGCGCAGCGTGGGCGCGAAGCGGAGCATGGACATTGGCAGCGAGCGCATATGCCCATCATTAAAACTAAGCTCCTCAAGCTGATCTTGGGCAGGGGATCAGAACCACTGATCAAGCTTGGCTCGGTCCTTGCCATTGGAACGGAACTTGCCCATGATAAGGCCTCTTATTGGGCCATGGTGACTGCCGAGGATCTGGGAGAACGCATCCAAGCTTTTGTGATAGCCATGGCAGAGCTCATGGGTGTCGTGGAGGTCGAGAGGGGTGGAGAGCCATAGGGGGTGCCACCGTCGGGAAAGGGCGGTTGTCCTTGCCCAATATTTGATTGGGAGGAGGGATATGATGACTATCAACATATCATCGGGGAGGCTGCTGATGAAGTCTAGGCCGGCTGGAGTTGCTTGCGGTTCTTTCTCGACCCGCCTCCGCTTGTAGGCAGCCTCGTTCTCCACCTCGTCAGTGGTGACAAAAACCTCTGTCTCCATATTCACGCCGTGCTCCGGTGCTTCAGCAGCCTCGGCGTTGCCACTCCCTCCGATGGGGTGCTTCGGCAGCATCTTCAAACACTGACGGCTTTGAGGACTGAGAGCGGCGTCGAGGATGCGGGCGAAGAGAGAGGATTGTGTGTGTCGCGAGGATGGGGGGTGCCGGCTTTGAGGACTGAGAGTGGCGTCGAGGATGCGGGCGGAGAGAGAGGATTGTGTGTGTGGCAAGGATGGGGGGTGCGGCCGCTCAGGCGCGCCATTAATACGGAACAGTGGGAGCGAGGCGGGTGGCAGTCAAAGGCTGTCTCGCTTCCGGGTGAGCCTGCGTGGCGGACTTCTGGCATTCCTATACCATCATTTCACGGAGCGAGGCAGGCGCGCCATTAATATGGAGCAGTGGGAGTGAGGTGGGCGGCGGTCAAAGGGCTGGCTCGCCTCCCGGTGAGCCTGCGCGGTGGACTGCTGGCACGCCCACCGTCATTTCACACAGCTACTAGCACGCCCCATGGTGAGTGCGTAGCGAACACGCGCATGCCTCGGCCTCCCGGTCTGCCTGCTAGCATGCGTCTCGTCAACTCACGCATGCTCGTACGGCACACGGGACGCGTGCGCGGCACGTATTATATTGATTTTTCCTTTTTGATGACTAATTCTGCCGCTTTATTGCTTAACCGAAGCATGACACTTACATTGTTGGTCTAACGCACATGGTTCGAATAAAGAGTTCGTTTGCGATATTGGTTGATAATTATTTATAATTCCTGTATGTACGAAGATTATATCAAAACTTGTCTCAAATTTGAAAAAAAAATATCACAGTCTATTGGTGTCCATATGACACCACGATAATTTTTAGGAATTTCAACTTAGTTTTGGATTTATTGGATTTTAAAATCAAGATTCTAGATGTTAGAAATTTCTTGCATGGGAACTAAACATGCACCCAGGGACACGTACACATATGATTTTGCAATCCATTTTCGTGCACTATCACAGGTCTCATGTAGATCAAATTTGATTTTTGCACATTTAAATCCCTGGGAAATCAATCAATGTATAAAAAATGGAAAGATGTTATCTATTTTTTTCAATTTTCAACCCTAAACTACTTTGGTCGCATGTTCGCTGCAGAAAAAGTTTGACATGCATCTTTGGGCCACATGCACGCGGTGGTCCTAGGATACTCACTCGCGTGGGCCCGCGAGGTCGCCATCCAGCACTATGACATGTGATGAGAGAGGTTAATTTGACCAACAAGGATGGTCATTTTTTGGTTTTTGTTATACGTATGGTAGGAGTATATATATATATAATACGCATTGAAGAGGGTGGCCGGGGGCAATACTACGCGTTATATAGGACACTCACTCACATGCGATGCTTCCATCCGTGGGCCCGCGAGGTTGTCCTCCATCACTTTGACCCAGCAAGGAGGTTTCTTTTTGGGTTGTGTTGCGGTAGGAGTATATAGTACGCGTCGAACAGGGGAGGAGGGGGCCGGGGCAGCACATATATACTACACACACGTCATGAATCGATCACGCTCCGTGTGGGGACTTTTCGGTTTCCGAGGCAGGTGCCGCAAAGAAGTTGTGCATATTGGGTATTAAAAACATCACCAACACATTGGGCCACGTGCAGACGATGGTTGTCACTCATTCACCTGCGACTCTTCCCTCCATGGGCCCGTGAGGTCGTCGTCCATCTAATATATGACACAACAAGAAAGGTAATTTGACGAACAAGGAGGATTATTTTCGGGTTGTGTTACGGTACGTACGTAGGAGTATATATTACGTGTCGAGGAGGGGAGGGGGCAACATATATATACTACGTGTCATGAACCTCGGTTCGTGTGGGGGACTTAAAGTTTCCGAGGCAGGTGCCATATCAAAGTTCTGCATATATATTAGGTATTCAAACATCACAACCACACATCACCATACATGTGTTTGGCCCACAAGCAAGCGATGGCGGTTGTCCTCTAGCACTCACTCACGGGGTTATTGGCGAGATGCTTCGTCCATCTCTGTGTGCCCGCTTGGTCAATCACTTCGACCGATAGCGATAGAGGTTAATTTGACTTATAATTAGGTGGGGATTAAATTTTGGTTCGTCTTATACGGTTCGGTACATGCAACTATACTTCGCGCGCATGTGTACGCAGGAATCCCTCCCACCGGGTCGAAGTGGGGGGGGGGGGGGGCGAGCACGCGACGCATCATGAACCAGATCTGTGTGGGGACTGTTCGTTTTTCGACGCATGCATGCACCACATCAAATTGTTGTGCTTTTGGTATTCAAACATATATGCATGCATCACGCATGTCCATACATATGTTTGGGGCACACACATGCAGTGGTTGTCTTCGAACACTCTCCCTCACTTGGTTATCATTGACGGCCTATATATTCGTGAGCCCGAGTGGACGTCTCCATCACTTCGACCAACAACGCGAGAGAGGTTACCAGGGTGGATTCTTCTTCTCTTGGTTCGCGTTACCGTATAGTCGTACGTCGATCATGGTGAGATTCGAGACCTAAGTTTGAGGGCTCGCATACACATGAATAAAAGTTGTGCATTGGGTATATTCTAACACCACATGACACTTCATACATATGTTTGGGCCACATGCACGCAGTGGTTGTCTTCAGGCACTCCCTCGCATGGTTATCGGCGACAAGCTAGCCTATTTTGTGGGGCCGCTGTCAGTGTTAAAACCGGCCGATCTCGGGTAGGGGGTCCCGAACTGTGTTTCTGAGGATCGAAGGTAACAAGAGACAAAGGGAACATGATGTTTACCCAGGTTCGGGCCCTCTTAATGGAGGCAAAACCCTACGTCCTCCTTGATTGTATTTGATGAGTATAGGGGTTACATGAGTTGATCTACCTTGAGATTGTAATGGCTAAACCCTAGCTGTCTAGCCTATGAGAATTCTATAGCCTCTACGGACTAAACCCTCCGGTTTATATACACACCGGAGGGGCCTAGGGTTGTACAGAGTCGGTTTGTAAAGGAAGGAAATTACATATCCGGACACAAATCTTGCCATCCACGCATAGGGGAGTCCTACCCGGACACGGGGGAAAGTCTTCCGCTTTGTATCTTCACGGCCCATCAGTCTGGCCCATATCAAATAGCCCGGATACCCGAGGACCCCCTAATCCAGGACTCCCTCAGTAGCCCCTGAACCAGTCTTCAATGACGATGTGTTCGGCATGCGGATTGTCTTCGGTATTGCAAGGCGGGTTCCTCCTCCTGAATACTTCAAAGCCATCTTCCAAACAAAAGAACTATATCCGGCTCTATATAATCATTACAGGACTTAGCTGCGAAGGCAAGATATCAAACAAAATAGTGTCTTTTCACTAACAACTTTTTGGCGAAACGTCACGTCTGGCCTATTAACATTTCGAACCGTTTTCACACCTCCTGCTTCGCGTTTCGAGGCAAAGCCTCTATTGGCATGTCTTGTCAAAACAGAGATCATGCCCGCCCATTACGGGATCATCATCAATACAGTTTCGGGTAATCCAACCATGCCATTCGCGCGACCCCTTGGGAACAGGCAAGTTTTAAGGCTTGAAGGGGGGGGGGGGCGCTTGATATTCACCGCTTATATAAGAGGATAAAGATCCCTCTTTTTCCCCACGCCTTCTTTTCCTGCTTTCCCATCCTCAAGCTCGAGCGCCTAAATTTCAATCTTTCCCACCACAACCAGCCTCCCCAACCATGTCGGGATCTGGTTCAAAGGGCAAGTGGGAGGCCTCCTCCGTCACCGAGAAGGACGTCAAGGAGCTCCGGGGGGCGGAATATCTGTTCGCGGAGATCGCGCACAGGCTCCCTGCCAAGGATCAAATCATCCCCACTCCGGAGCCCGGTGAAAGGGTTGTATTCATTCCCCATTTCCTCCGCGGACTAGGGTTTCCCCTCCATCCCTTCGTCCGGGGCCTTATGTTCTATTACGGGATAGATTTCCATGATCTAGCCCCGAATTCATTCCTCCACATCTCGGCGTTCATCGTCGTGTGCGAGGCGCTACTCCGCATCCCCCCACACTTCGGCCTATGGCTCAAGGTCTTCAATCTGAAGCCGAAGGTGGTCGACGGGCATCATGCGTACTGCGGCAGCGCCATGGTAAGCAAGCTCCCCAACGCCATGTGGCCCAAAGGGGCCTTCGTGGAGATCGTCAAGGTGTGGCAACAGGAGTGGTTCTACATCACCGAACCCCGCGACGCCAAGTGGGCGGCTACTCCTGAGTTTAGATCCGGACCCCCTATGCGGCTTACCTCATGGACCGCTAAGGGTCTGGATTGGGGATCCAAGGCGGAAGTGTTCATGCTGCCAAAGCGCATCACCAATATGATAGGCAAGAACACCAATCTCACTAATGTGATTCAGGTGATGCTCTTCCGCCAGATTCTTCCCTGCCAACTCCGGCCCTCTCCCATGTGGGAGTTCAATCTGGAAGATCCACGAACCTTGAAGCGCTTCTTCGGCACAACGCATGAAGACATCTGGAAGCTGCTCTTTAAGGCCCAAAAAAGGTGGCCGAAGAAGACCGAAGACATCAGTCTTGACATCGAGAATCCGGCCACACCGGTAAATATGATTTTCCCGAATATCTATTCGGTCAATAAGTTTTAGACATAATGAATTTTCTGTCCTCCGTACAAAGCTGGATAGCAAAGGCGGAGTGGATTGAGTGTCCGGCACCACTGCCTGAATACCCGGCCACACCCCAGCTGACAGGGATGCTGGTCCCGGTGCCCTATCAGGCGCCGGAGAAGAAGGTCAAGAAGAAAAAGGGCAAGGAGGCAAAAGGCGGCCTCCGCCACAAGGGCCCTTCGGACGCAGTGTCCGGAGAGACCGAAGTCCTCTCCTCCCATGAGGGAGATGAGGAAGAAGAGGAGGAGGAAGCGGAAAGCGACTCCCCTCCTAGGGGGAAGAAGAAGAGGGCAGCCTCCACAGACCCGGAGGAGGAGGCGCCCAAGAGGGGGAAGATAGTCCTCTCGGATGGTTCGGATACGGAGGCCGAACCAGTCCCCAAGAGACTTCCCAGGGTGAAGCCCCTGGCCGAATCATAAGTTACAAAAGAGGCTATTATTTGTCTTCGGTCTTTTATGTTTTTATAATATAACATATTACACCGTGTGTCTTTCAGCCCTGCTCGTGACCTCCCCAACCCTTCACTACCTGAGGGGAGTTCTCTGCCGCCCGAGATGGCAGAGAGCGAAACGCCACCGCGAGCCCCTTCACCAATCATCACGGATGACACCGAGGTGTTGTCCCGAAGGACCTCTCCTGGCCGCGGAGGGTCGAGCGTGGCTGCCGAGAAGGCGCCCGAGGGTGATACCTCGGCTGCCGAAGACATGGGGGGGGGGGCGACCCCCATGGCGACCGACGGCGGGGGCCCTGATCAATCCGGCCCCCAGCCAGAAATCATTCCAGAGACCAATGTGGCTCCGAAGTCAGGCGAGCAGCCCCCTTCGAAGGAGGGGGGAGCATCAGCTCCAACGGCGGCCTCCACTAATCCGGAGGCGCCGAATACTCTTGTGGAAGCACTACAACATGCTTCCATCGTGGAGGAGCACCGCACCCTGATGGGTGTGGTGGTAGAGAAGGTTCAGTCCACCAAGAGCAGGCTGAATGAAGCCTTCACCAGCCTACTGACAGGCTTCGAGGTATGCAACATAATGCTCTAGACGTTTTTTATAAAGGGATATACCTGTGTATATATAGTAGCCCCTGAGACTCTGTCTGGGTTTGAAAAAGCCGGATAGAGGATCACATAGTATACAGAAGAGGTGACATACTTTTCTATTGTATAACAAGCTTCCTTGTTGGTGGCAACCGCTCAGGCCGCTAAAGTTTCCGAACTTAATCGGAAACTAAAGCTGGCTGATGATGAAATAGATCGCATCAACAAGCGATTCAACGAGACGCAAGGTATGCGTGTAAAGTGTTTGAGCATATATCTGATATGTAAATTCAGAGTTTAACTCATGTACTGCTGTGATTATGTGCGTAGTTGGCGCGGCCGAGGTCGAGACCCTCAAAAGCACCCTTGCTCAAGCCAAGGAAGAGGCGAAGGTGAATAAGGCAGTCGCTGACAAAGCGGCTGCGGAACTAAAGACTGAACAAAATGCCCGTCGCCAGCACGAAGATAGGGTGGCCGAAGTGGAGCAAGAGCTGAAGGACGCCATCCGCAAGTGTGAGGCCTTGGAGGAGAAGACTTCGGACCAAGCAACTGGACTCGCCAAAGCCCTTCAAGAGGCTAAAGAGGCGCGGGTCGAGTCCCGGAGTGCTCGTGAAGATATCCGGCAGGCCAAACAGATAGCGGCTGGTAAGCCTTTTCTTTTACAGAGTGTATTTGGAGGTCAAAGATATGCTTTGCTCACTCGACCGTGGAGTTCTCCAGACGCCTTTGCAGATCTTCAAAGGAGTGCCGCTGATGCCTCACAGTTCTTCCGAGCCCAAGAGGGGAACTCGACCGAGAAGCTGTTCTGGTCACAGTTCCTGGCACCGGAGCATCCGACGCCTCTGAACGACCAGATGAAGCAGCTGACGAAGCTGGATAGGGTGTCTGGCTTGGCCATGAAGGATCTCATAGTCCGGCTTTGGCCAGCCGAACCAATTCCTAGCAGCTACTTTGGTTTGGTGAGGCGACTCATCGATGCACTATCTTGAGTTGATGCTGTGAAGCGCTCAGTGTGCATAGAGGGTGCGCGAGGCCTTTGCTCGTGTCAAGATGCACTGGGCAAAGATGAAGGCCACCGACATCGCGACTGCAAGCCCGCCTGAAGGCAAGGACCACTGCAAGCCGGAAAGATACTTTGAAGATGTCCTAGCGGGTGCCCGAATAGTAGAGGGCCAATGCTCAAAGGACGTGATGTTTGAGTAAATGTATCCGGGTTGTAAAAACTTTATTTTGTGAACCAAGGCTTGTCATATATTTATGCCTTTTATCCTGAGTTATATGCCTCCTGTGCGGCCGTTTTAATTCTGAAAGTTTGCCAGTCGTCGGCTTCAGCCCCCTCGTAGATGCTACGGGGGTGTTCGGTGGAGCGCGCGATCACTCTTTATCCAACGTCTTGGTTCGTAAAGGAGGTGTTTGCGCAATGAACCAGGCAATCAGACTATGCGGCTTTATCACTTTCACTTAGCCATAGGACTTTGACGGTGGGGCTAAGTACCAGCCCCTAGTGCGTGTGCGGCAATCCGAACTAGGGTGCCTTTATCGCATGACTGGGCGAAATCCAGCCCTTCTTATAACACGGGGTAAATCACTAAGGATTTGTATTAAGTCACCGAATCGCTGACCAGCTCTCGCCGTATCATGACAGTCAGTTTTTGGCTTTCTCTACTGAGGTATTTGACCGGACGAACCAGAAACACAATCGCAGTAGTTCTCCCTTTACTACCTTAGCCGAACTAGCGGAACGTAAGGTGGTAAGCACAGGAGCCGGGCAACCCAACTATAGACCAAAGACATGATTCGGAGCTGATGCATATAATGCAATATTCGGGACGCCGAAGTGTACCTTATAGGTGTTCGAACTTTTGAAAATATGCATGGCCGGATAGAGCCCCCGGCATTTAGGCCGGAACAAAGCATATGTGGCAATCTAAAGCAAGGAGGGATCTCACATGAAAAAATAAACCAAAACCGAACAAAAGTTGGGGATCAACTGTTTCCTTTAAACCCTGATTGATACGTCAAGACGTGCTATTACAGATAATGCCATGAACATCAAGGCTATTTGACATGCCGAGAGTGTGTACATGAGGGGAAGCTTTATACAGGGCCTAAAAGAAAAGGTAGTCTTGAGGACCCCAGTGGTGCCCTGCCGCACGTCTGCGCCGTTTCCCTTGGTGAGAAATCCTTTGAGAGGAGAGATCGATTGTCGGCTATACGAAAAAGGGGGGCCTCAAAAAGGACCTTTGTACGATCGTAGGGCAGGTTTTTAATGAACCTGTGGTACAAAAGAGGAGAAAAAAAAGAAAGAAAAAAAGAAAGGTTAAGGTCCGAATAGGGTCAAGCCGCAGTATAGACCTTTCCCGCAGTGTGCCTCCGTCGCTGCCCAAGGTATTTTAAGTGCGTAATTATGTACGCGCGGTACACATGCCGCTGTTTTATGGGGCGATCGGCGGAGGCGAAACAGCTATTCAAGCTCTGGATTCACCGAGCTGTCGTTCTGCAGAGTGGACCGGGCTCGCTTGGCAGTGCCAGGTGTCTTAGTGACCGATGAATTGTTCGGCTTGATGAGGCCGCTTTGTACTTCGGCTGTCAGGGCCACGGTGTGCTCCTCGGTACGGAGGGAGCGCTCCATGTTTCCATTGACTGTGATAACGCCACGCGGTCCAGGCATTTTGAGCTTTAAGTAAGTGTAGTGCGGGACCGCTTTGAAGCGGGCGAAAGCAGTTCGTCCGAGCAGCGCGTGATAGCCACTACGGAAAGGGACAATGTCGAAGATCAAGTCTTCGCTTCGGAAGTTATCCGGCGAACCGAAGACTACTTCCAATGTTAAGGAGCCCGTACAACGGGCCTCCACGCCGGGTATTACTCCTTTAAAGGTAGTATTGCTGGGCTTAATTCTTGACGGGTCAATGCCCATCTTACGGACAGTGTCTTGATAGATCAGGTTTAGACTGCTGCCGCCGTCCATAAGGACTTTAGTGAGATGGTATCCATTGATGATGGGATCGAGCACCAGGGCCGCCGAACCTCCATGACGGATACTGGTCGGGTGGTCCCTGCGATCGAAGGTGATCGCACAAGCCGACCATGGGTTGAATTTTGGGGCGACAGGCTCTATGGCATAGACGTCCCTTAGTGCGCGCTTGCGCTCTCTCTTTGGGATATGTGTGACATATATCATGTTCACTGTTTTCACCTCGGGGGGAAATTTCTTCTGTCCCCCTGTGTTAGGTGGACGGGACTCATCATCATCCTCGCTTTGAGGCCCCTTCCCCTTGTGTTCGGTATTTAACTTACCGGCCTGTTTGAAAACCCAACAGTTTCTGTTGGAGTGGTTGGCAGGCTTATCGGGGGTGCCATGAATCTGGCAAGGCCTATCCAGTATCTTGTCCAAATTAGATGGACCGTCTCTGTTTCCCTTGAATGGCTTCTTCCGCTGACCGGGTTTGGAGCCACTTAATCCGGCGTTGACCGCCGTATCTTCAGTTTCTTCATTGTTGTTCCGACACTTGTTTTTGTTACGTCGTGGCCTTCCGTTGCTGTCCCTAGCTTCAGAGGTGCCAGGGTCGCTGGTACTGTTGCTTCTACGAGCCAACCAGCTATCCTCGCCCGCGCAGAAATGGGTCATAAGTGCAGTAAGAGTTGCCATAGTCTTCGGCTTTTACTGACCGACGTGTCGGGCGAGCCATTCGTCACGGACGCTGTGTTTAAAGGCCGCTAAGGCTTCGGTGTCCGGACAGTCGACGATTTGGTTCTTTTTAATTAAGAACCAAGTCCATAGTTTGCGGGTTGACTCTCCAGGTTGCTGGACTATGTGACTGAGGTCATCAGCGTCCGGTGGCCGGACATAAGTACCTTGGAAGTTGTCTAGAAAAGCGTCCTCCAAGTCTTCCCAGCTGCCAATAGAGTTTTCTGGGAGTCTATTCAACCAGTGTCGTGCTGGTCCTTTGAGTTTTAGGGGGAGGTATTTAATGGCATGGAGATCGTCACCGCGAGCCATGTGTATATGGAGAAGAAAGTCTTCAATCCATACAGCGGGATCCGTCGTTCCCTCGTATGCTTCAATGTTTACGGGTTTAAACCCTTCTGGAAACTGGTGCTGCATTACCTCATCGGTAAAGCACATGGGGTGTGTGGCGCCTCTATATCGGGCAGCATCTCGGCAGAGTTTGGATGACATCCGTGTTCGGTTCTTGGCCCGAACTTGGTGATGCTTGACGCGCCAGGCTCGACGGCCGTCGTAGCGTGTTGGAGTGCGTCCCCTTGATCTGTAGATTGATCTGGTCTGGCCGGCTCTATTGTCCAGGTCCTGACGTAAGTCATGCGTGTAGCCCGGAGCCGCTGCCTCTCTGCCTTTACGACAAGGTGGTGCGGGCTGGTATTCGGCATGATTAGCCATTTTGTCCCGTCCACGTGGTGGTCGGTCCGGTTCATCAGCATGATTATATTTTGACGGAATTGGCTCAAGGGCCTCGTCGTCGAACTGGGGTAGTAGCCTGCGCTTTGGGTAGCTTTTTATTGGGCGCTCGAGGCCGTATTCTTCGGCGGCTAGGACCTTGGTCCATCTTTCGTTGAGCGTATCCTGTTCAGCTTGAAGCTGTTGTTGTTTCTTTTTCAGGCTCCTCACAGTGGCAATGAGCTGTCGCTTGAAGATTTCTTGCTCGAGGGGTTCATCTGGTACGATAAAATCTTCGTTACCGAGGCTAACATCCTCCTCGGAGGCCGGCAGATAATTACTATCCTCCGAATCCTCATGATCGATAGGTTCGTTTGGGTTCACTTGTCCTTCTTCCCACTCTTCCTGCTCAACAGCAGGCTGGATGAGGTGGTCAGAGTCTTCGGCGTTCTCCGGAGTGTCATTGTCTCCGGTACCGGTATTGCTTTCCTTTTCGTGATGCGGTCGTGAGCGGGCCACTGACGTCGACGTTTAGGTGGTGCTTTGACACGCTTGTCCTCGATCGAGTCTTGAGCGCTATCATCTTCCATCTTTTTGGGTGTATCCACCATGTACATGTCGTATGTAGAAGTGGCCGTCCAATGCCAAGTGATGGGTGGGTTTTGGCCTGATTCGGCTCCGACATCATCGTCCATGCCGTCGATGTCCTCGGAGGTGTAGTCTAGCATGTCGGTTAAGTCCTTGATAGTGGCTATCAAGTGGGTGGTGGGTGGGACGTAAAATTCCCCGCACTCAGCCCCTAGTCCGAGCTGGGCGTAGTTCGGAAGTGATACCTCCGTGATGGCGAGAGATCGCATTAAGTCCAGAGCCTCGTTTAGGAGCGATAGCTGGACGGGTGACTGAGAGCCTGCGGAGCTGGGTTCGGAAATCGCCGCCCGATCATGCTCAATGGACGCGGGCCTCAAGAGTTCGGAGTTAACATCCGGAGGTGAGTCTGGCTTCTTGATGACAGGGAGAGCCCTATTTGATTCCAGGCCTGCCGATAATTTAGTCACCTCTGGGTCTCCGGCAGGGAGCTCCATGATAGGAGGGGGTCCGGTGGGATTCATACCCCCGTCTTCGGACAGGGTGGTCCGCTCTGGATCTAAGGCCAGGGCAGGGACGATGGTTGATCCTTGGATGGAGCCTGATGGTGGATCCGATGGGCCTCCTTCATATAGATGAGGAGCGGCGGTTGAGGCCAAAAATCCTTCGAAGATCAAATCTCCTCGGATACCAGCGATGTAATTCAGGCTTCCAAACCTGATCTGGTGACCAAGAGCGTAGCTGTCGATCTATTCAAGGTGACCAGTTCAATTGGCATGCAGAGCGAAGCCACCAAACACAAAAAGTTGACCAAGGAGGAAAGTTTCCTCAGAAACGGCATCGTTGTTGATGATCAAACGAGCCATCGAGCCTTTTGCCGATGACACAGTGGAACCCTCAATGAAAGCACCAATTTCGGTGTCAAAACTGGCCGATCTCGGGTAGGGGGTCCCGAACTGTGCGTCTGAGGATCGAAGGTAACAAGGGACAAAGGGAACACGATGTTTACCCAGGTTCGGGCCCTCTTAATGGAGGTAAAACCCTACGTCCTGCTTGATTGTATTTGATGAGTATAGGGGTTACAAGAGTTGATCTACCTCGAGATCGTAATGGCTAAACCCTAGTTGTCTAGCCTATGAGAATTCTGATAGCCTCTACGGACTAAACCCTCCGGTTTATATACACACCGGAGGGGTCTAGGGTTGTACAGAGTCGGTTTGTAGAGGAAGGAAATTACATATCCGGAGACAAATCTTGCCATCCACGCATAGGGGAGTCCTACCCAGACATGGGGGAAAGTCTTCCGCTTTGTATCTTCATGGCCCATCAGTCCGGCCCATATCAAATAGCCCGGATACCCGAGGACCCCCTAATCCAGGACTCCCTCAGCCACATGTGGAACGTCAATGGATGACTTTGACCCAACAAACAAGAGAGGTTATACGACCAAGGTGGTGATTCTTCTTGGTCAATCTTACAATACGCCTTGGTGAGATGCCTCCTCCCACCGACTCAAAGTATGTGGGGGGGGGGGGGGGGGGGGGGGGGGGGGCACAGTACTACTTCGTACTAGATGAACCTCCGTGGGGTCGGGGATGCCTGGTTAATTTGCGATGCACATGTGCCACATCAAATTTGTGATTTGGTTATTTAAATATCATAGCACATCGTTTTCACACACACACATGCACGCACGCACACACACACACACACACACACACACACACACACACACATTGGGCCACCCGCAGGTGTGGTTGGTAAGTGGTGTCACCCATCTAACGCCAGAAGAACACATCTATGGGCCCGCACACGATCCACATTTGATCGGAAGCAAAGGGGGGAGGGGGGTTGATGTACTCCATTCAGTTTTGTGTTACGGTACGGTAAGATGTCAGACCTAGCTATTTGGGGGCATGCGTTCATAGCTAGGATTCCCCTCCCGGCAACACGAAATGTGTGTGTGTGTGTGTGTTTGGGGGGGGGGGGGGCTAGCAATAATAACGTGCGCTTTGTGCGACAGGTGCCACATCAAAGTTGTGCATTGGGTATTTGAACATAAAACCACCCTTTTCATACATATATTTGGTCCACTTGCAAGTGTGTTCGTGTTCTGACCCTTTCCCGCGTTTTTTGGCCAAATTTATAAACAGTAGACGAGTCGGACGCCGCAACCGTCTGCGATCGGGTACGAAACAGACACGGTTCCCTAGGACTACCCGTGTGCTGCGCCCCTGCCCCTGTCACCCACATGATCACAGTAGATTGGGCTCCACAAGGCTTCCCTCCCTCTCTCGAAAATATCTACTCCCTCGCAATCTCGAAAATATCTACCCGTGTAGAAGGTTTTTCTGTTTGATAGCACATGATTAGTATGTCTGGACCGTGTGCGATGTCTGTTACTCCCGCTCTGCTTCAATCAGTAGATCCAAATTTTTAGTAGCCCCGGCATTTTACTCCCGCCTCCATCCCTCGCAATCTCAAAAATATCTGCTCGGCTGGAGTGTTTTTCTGTTTGATAGCACACGATTATTATGTTTTAACCGTGTGTGATATTCGTTACTCCCGCCCCGCTCTGCTTCAATCCCTTGATCCAAATTTTCGGTAGCCCCGCCATTTTACTCCCGCCTAGTAAAATTTTCAGTACCCCCGGCATTTCCTGATGACCCACAAGTATAGGGGATCAATCATAGTCCTTTCGATAAGTAAGAGTGTCGAACCCAACGAGGAGCAGAAGGAAATGACAAGCGGTTTTCAGCAAGGTAAGGTTTGCAAGCACTGAAATTATAAGTAACGAGTAGTTTGGTAGCAAGATAATTTGTAACTAGCAAGTAACGGTAATGGTAATAAAAGTGCAGCAAGGTAGCCCAATCCTTTTGAGGCAAAGCACAGGCCAAAATGATCTCTTATGATAAGCAAAGCGTTCTTGAGGGCACACGGGAATTTCATCTAGTCACTTTCATCATGTTGGTTTGATTTGTGTTCGCTACTTTGATAATTTGATATGTGCGTGGACCGGTGCTTAGGTGCTATTCTTACTTGAACAAACCTCCTACTTATGATTAACCCCCTCGCAAGCATCCGCAACTACGAGAAAAGTATTAAGAATAAATCTAACCATAGCATTAAACTTTTGGATCCAAATCAGTCCCTTACGGAATAGCGCATAAACTAGGGTTTAAGCTTCTGTCACTCTCACAACCCATCATATAATAACTACTCCACAATGCATTCCCTTAGGCCCAAATATGGTGAAGTGTCATGTAGTCCACGTTCACATGACACCACTAAGGGAATCACAACATACATATCATCAAAATATCGAACACATATCAAGTTCACATGATTACTTGCAACAAGATTTCTCCCGTGACCTCAAGAACAAAAGTAACTACTCACTAATGATAATCATGCTCAAGATCAGAGGGGTATTAAATATCATAATGGATCTGAACATATAATCTTCCACCAAATAAACCATATAGTAATCAACTACAAGATGTAATCAACACTACTAGTCACCCACAAGTACCAATCTATAGTTCCGGTACAAAGATTGAACACAAGAGATGAACTAGGGTTTGAGAGGAGATGGTGCTGTTGAAGATGTTGATGGAGATTGCCCTCCCCAAGATGGGAGAGTTGTTGGTGATGATGATGATGATGATTTCCCCCTCCGGGTGGGAAATTCCCCCGACGGAATCGCTCCGCCGGAGGGCAAAAGTGCTCCTGCCCAAGTTCCGCCTCGAGACGGCGGCGCTTCGTCCCGAAGTCCTCTCTTTATTTTTCTAGGTCAAAATGACTTATATACCAGAAGAGGGGCACCGGAGGTGGGCCGAGGAGGGCACAACCCACCAGTGCGCACCTGGGCTACCTGGTGCACCCAGGTGGGTTGTGCCCACCTGGTGGGCCCCCTCTGGTAGTTATTTGCTCCAATAATTCTTATTTATTCCATAAAAAATCCTCGTGAAGTTTTAGCTCATTTGGAGTTGTGCAGAATAGGTAGCCTGACGTAGCTTTTTCAGGTCCAGATTTCCAGCTGCTGGAATTCTCCCTCTTTGTGTGAACCTTGCATATTATGGGAGAAAAGGCATTAGAATTACTCCAAAAAGCATTATTACACATAAAAACATCATAAATAACAGTAGGAAAACATGATGCAAAATGGACGTATCAACTCGCCCAAGCTTAGACCTCGCTTGTCCTCAAGCGAAAGCCGAAATCGAAAAACATGTCCACATGCTTAGAGAGAGAGGTGTGGATAAAAACAAAATATGGACTTAGAAGCATCATGTATTTTATTATAATAGCAACAAACTTTAACACAAAACTATATCACATAACTTTTATCATAAACTTCTCATGAATAAGTAACAATTCATCACAACATCGAAGTATAAAGCATAAACTCTATTGGAAACCAACAAACTATGTTCTCAGTCAACTTTGCAACTACAATTCATCATCTTTTCAGGAAGGGTCACGTATCGAAGACTTTTTGGCAAGTCCACATACTCAACCATCATATAGTCTTTTATGATTGCTAATGCTCACCGCATACACATGAGCAAAACGTTTCAACTAGACACATAGAAAGATAGGGGCTTATAGATTCGCCTCCCAACGTACTCACCTCGAGGGTGATGTCAACAATAATAACTCATGCTACTCATATCCAACTGGATATATGTGCCTAAATCTTTCCTCACCACATGATTCTTGCCAAAAGAGAAAATAAAAAGGAATAGAGAGAAGAACTTTGACTCGTGCATAAAAGTAAATACATAAAAGTAAAAGATAGGCCCTTCGCAGAGGGAAGCAGAGGTTGCCATGCGCTTATTTGATTGTATGCTCAATCTCTTAGTGCAAAAGAACGTCATGTTATATTCCCCATGTGATAGCAACCTTTATTATGCAGTCTGTCGCTTTTATTCTTTGCCATCACAAGTTCGTACAACGCTCAATTTTCTCTTACACTAAATGATCCAACACTTTTAGAAGCAATTTTTATTGCCCTATTTGCACCGATGACAACTTACTTGAAGGATCTTACTCAATCCATAGGTAGGTATGGTGGACTCTCAAAATAAGATTTGGGTCTAAAGGTTTTTGGATGCACAAGTAGTATCTCTACTTAGTGCGGAATTTTTAGCTAGCAAAGATGGGGGCAAGCACCACATGTTAAAGGATCTATGACAATATAACTTCTATGTGAATATGAACAAACATAAATCATTACATTGTCTTCCTTGTCCAACATCAACAATTTTGGCATATAATATTTTGATGGGGGCTCACAATCACAAAAGATGTCCAGGATAGTGTATTTGCATCTGAATCTTCTCTTCCCTTATTAATTCTTTCATGAATTGCATCATTGACCAATGTTATGTTTGTCAATCTCCAATAAAATTTTCTACTTATACTCTTTCTAATGTGATGTCATTACTTACCATAAAATTAGCATATGATCTTTTTCATTTATTTCCTTTCTTTTTATTGAACATGAAAGTAAAGAAAACAGAACTCAAACAAAACTTTATTATATATATCTTGCACACGATTACAAATATAGATCACTAAGCAAACACTCGAAAAGAAAGGATCGAGCTAAACTTTTATTCATCTAAAGCAAAAGATAACTATGGATCGAACTAAGGTAAGTAAAGGCAAAAGATAGTGGAGGTGATACGATACCGGGGCACCTCCCCCAAGCTAGTCACAAGCCAAGGGGAATGCCCATACCCGATTACTCAATTTTCCTTTGGTGATGAAGAAGGAGGTGGTGGTGATGAAGTAGTAGATTCATCCTTTTTCTCCAACTTATTTCGAAGGAAAAAGTTATCTATCCTTAACTCTTCATTATCCATCTCAAGCTTTATTATCCTCTTGCATAACGCCTCAATGCTTTCATGCTTGAAACGAGGAGGAACTGGTTAATCTTCATCTTCTTCATCGGAGAACCATATATAGGGATAGGTATCCTTGAAGATATTTTTATCTAAAGGCTGGTAAGAAACTGGGCACTCCTCCTCGGAATCTTGAGACGACATATTTTCAGATCTGTCAGGAAAACAACAAGAAAAGAAAACAGAAGATTTCTCCGCGATGCGGGTGTCAATAGGTTCGGGGGGTATATAAAGATTGTTTATCTTGGGAAACAAGCAAGTTGAAGAAAAACGGAGTCCAGAAGGTACCCGAGGTGGGCATAACCCACCTGGGTGCGCCCTGGTGTCTTGTGCCCACCAAGGGTGCCTTCCTGGTTGTTTCTTATCTTCCTAATTTTTGTTATATTCCAAAACTGACAAAAAATATTTTTGCGGATTTTTTGGAGTCTGTTTACTTACCGTATCACGTACCTCCTCTATTTCAGTTATTCTAGAGTGTTCCGGAAGGTTTCCTTTATGTGTTCCTCCGGTGTCATAGTTTGGATGATATTGCTTTCAACATTAATGGGCGTACCTGAGATATAATTTTTTATTCGTTGCCCATTAACAACCTTCGGGTTAGTACCTTTGACATTATTTATCTTGATGGCTCCGGATCGATAAACCTCCTCGATAACATAAGGTCCTTCCCATTTGGAGATGAGTTTTCCTGCAAAGAATCGGAAATGAGAGTTGTACAAAAGAACTTATTCTCCAACTTTGAACTCACGCTTTTGGATTCTTTTGTCATGCCATCTTTTAACTTTTTCTTTAAATAACTTGGCATTTTCATAGGCTTGGGTTCTCCATTCATCTAGTGAGCTAATATCAAATAACCTATTTTTATCGGCAAGTTTGAAATCATAGTTGAGTTCTTTAATTGCCCAATATGCTTTATGTTCTAACTCAAGAGGCAAATGACACGCTTTTCCATAAACCATTTTATACGGAGACATACCCATAGGATTTTTATATGCTGTTCTATAAGCCCAAACTGCATCATCTAACTTCTTAGACCAATTCTTTCGAGACCTATTGACAGTTTTTTGTAATATTAATTTTATTTATCTATTGCTAAGTTCAACTTGGCCACTAGACTGAGGATGATAAGGTGATGCAATTCTATGGTTAACATCATATTTAGCAAGCATTTTACGGAAAGCACCATGAATAAAATGTGAACCACCATTAGTCATGAAATATCTAGGGACTCCAAACCTTGGAAAAATGACTTCCTTAAGCATTTTAATAGAGGTGTTGTGATCAGCACTACAAGTTGGAATAGCTTCTACCCACTTAGTAACATAATCAACAGCAACCAAAATATGTGTATACCCATTAGAGGAAGGAAAAGTTTCCATGTAATCAAATCCCCAAACGTCAAATGGTTCAACAGCGAGAGAATAATTCATAGGCATTTCCTAACGCTTACCAATATTACCAATTCTTGGACATTCATCATAAGATAAAACAAACTTACGGGCATCCTTGAAGAGAGTAGGCCAATAAAAACCAGATTGCAATACCTTGTGAGCAGTTCTATCTCCCGCATGATGTCCTCCATAAGCTTCGGAGTGAGATTTCCGTAGGATTTGTCCCTGTTAATGCTCAGGTACACAACACCTGAGAATACCATCTAGTCCTTCTTTATAAAGATGTGGGTCATCCCAAAAGTAATGTCTTAAATCATAGAAGAATTTTTTCTTTTGTTGGTATGTGAAGCTAGGTGGTATATATTTAGCAACAATATAATTGGCATAGTTAGCATACCAAGGGGTGTTATGAGAAAATTTATTGCAACTAATTGTTCATCAGGAAAACTATCATTAATAGGTTGTGGGTCATCAAGAATATTTTCTAACCTAGACAAGTTATTAGCCACGGGGTTCTCAGCTCCCTTTCTATCAGTGATGTGTAAATCAAATTCTTGTAGCAAAAGAACCCACCTAATGAGTCTAGGTTTAGCATCCTTCTTTTCCATAAGATATTTTATAGCAGCATGATCGGTGTGAACGGTCACTTTAGAATCAACAATGTAAGATCTAAATTTATCAGAAGCAAACACAACTGCTAAAAAATCTTTTTCAGTAGTAGCATAATTTCGTTGAGCACTGTCCAGAGTTTTACTAGCATAATGAATAACATTTAATTTCTTATCGACTCTTTGTCCTAGAACAGCACCAACAGCATAATCACTAGCATCACACATAATTTCAAAACGCAAGTTCCAATCAGGTGGTTGAACAATAGGTGCAGAAATCAAGGCTTTCTTAATTGTTTCAAAGGCTTCTACACAATCATCATCAAAAAAAATGGAACATCCTTTTTGTAAAAGATATGTAAGAGACCTAGAAATTTTAGAGAAGTCTTTAATAAACCTCCTATAGAAACCAGCATGACCGAGGAAACTACGAATACCTTTGATATCTTTAGGGCATGGCATTTTCTCAATTGCATCAACTTTAGCTTTATCCACCTCAATACCTCGTTCAGAAATTTTATGTCCCAAGATAATACCTTCATTAACCATAAAGTGGCACTTCTCCCAATTCAAGGCGAGATTAGTTTGCTCACATCTCTGCAAAACTCGATCAAGGTTGCTCAAGCAATCATCAAAAGAAGTTTCGTAAACGGAAAAATCATCCATGAAAACCTCAACAATCTTTTCAAAAAAGTCAGAGAATATAGCAGTCTTACATCTTTGAAAGGTAGCAGGTGCATTGCATAAACCAAAAGGCATACGTCTATAAGCATAAGTTCCAAAAGGGCAAGTAAAGGTGGTTTTCTCTTGATCAAGTTGTGAGACAGGTATTTGAGAAAAACCGGAATATCCATCAAGAAAGCAAAAATGTGTGTGCTTTGATAGTCTTTCTAACATTTGATCAATAAAAGGCAGAGGGTAATGATCTTTCCTAGTAGCTTTATTTAGTTTTCTCAAATCAATTACTATTCTGTAGCCAGTGATAGTTCTTTGTGGAATAAGTTCATTCTTATCATTAGGAACAACGGTAATACCTCCTTTTTTAGGGACACAATGAATGGGACTTACCCATCTACTATCAGCTATGGGATAGATTATACCTGCTTCCAGAAGCTTTAGTATTTCTGTTCTTACCACTTCTTTCATTTTAGGATTTAAATGTTGTTGGTGATCAACAACGGGTTTAGCATCAGGCTCCATATTAATTTTATGCTGACAGAGAGTGGGACTAATGCCCTTTAAATCATCAAGAGTATATCCAATGGCAGCTTGGTGCTTCTTCAGAACCTTCAATAATCTTTCTTCTTCATGTTCTGAAAGGTTAGCACTAATAATAACAGGATAAATCTTTTTCTCATCAAGATAAGCATATTTCAAAGTGTCTGGTAATTGTTTTAATTAAAACATAGGATCACCTTTAGGTGGAGGAGGACCTCCTAGAGTTTCAATAGGCAAATTGTGTTTAAGCAAAGGACGTTGTTCAAAGAAAATCTTATCTATTTCATTTCTTTCATGCAGATGCATATCATTTTCGTGGTCTAGCAAATATTGTTCTAGTGGATCAGTAGGAGGCACAGCAATAGAAGCAAGACCAATTATTTCATCCTTACTAGACAACTCTTTATTATGATGTTTTCTACTAAACTTGGAAAAATTAAACTCATCACCAAAACTCACAATCTATTTTAGCATTGATGGTGTTCAAGAAAGGTCTACCAAAGATAATGGGACAAAAGTCATCTTGTGGGGAACCAAGAACAAGAAAATCAGTAGGGTATTTTATTTTCCCACACAAGACCTCAACATCTCTAACAAACCCAAGTGGTGTGATGGTGTCCCTATTAGCAAGTTTAATAGTAACATCTATGTCTTCTATTTCAGCAGGTGCTATATCATTCATAATTTCTTGATATAAGGTAAAAGGAATGGCACTCACGCGAGCACCTATGTCGCATAAACCATGATAACAGTGATCCCCTATTTTAACTGAGACAACAGGCATGCCAACAACGGGTCTATGTTTATCTTTTTCATCGGGTTTGGCAATTCTAGCAGCTTCATCACAGAAGTAAATAACATGCCCATCTATATTTTCAACCAAGACATCTTTAACCATAGCAACACTAGGTTCTACTTTGATTTGTTCAACAGGTTTGGAAGTTCTAATATAACTTTTTTTTACCACAGCTGAGACTTTAGCATGTTCCTTTATCCTAACAGGGAAAGGTGGTTTTCAATATAAGCAGTAGGCACAACTGGATCAACATTGTAAATAATAGTTTCATCTTTAGCTATTACTGGTTCTTTAATTTCTTCTTTGATAGGTGGGTGATATTTAAACCACTTCTCCTTAGGGAGGTCAACATGAGTAGCAAATAATTCACAAAAGGAGGCTACTATCTCAGAGTCAAGTCCATATTTAGTGCTAAACTTTTGAAAAGCATCGATATTCATAAAAGATTTAACACAATCATACTTGAGCTTAATACCTGACTCTTTACCTTCGTTGAGTTCCCAATCTTCAGAGTTGCATTTAATTCTTTCTAAAAGATCCCACCAGAAGTCAATAGTCTTCTTCATAAAGGAACCAGTACAAGAAGTATCAAGCATGGATCGATCATCATGGGAAAGCCGAGCATAAAAATTCTGAATAATAATTTCTCTTGAGAGCTCATGATTGGGGCATGAATATAACATTGACTTAAGCCTCCCCCAAGCTAGAGCGATACTTTCTCCTTCACGAGGCCAAAAATTATATATATAATTCTGATCACGATGAACTAGATGCATAGGATAAATTTTTTGGTGATTCCAATTCCAAGATCCAATATCATCGCATAGCCTATACCATGCCAATGCTTTTCCCTTCAAAGATAAAGGGAAAACCTTCTTCTTAGCTTCATCTTCGGGTAAACCTGCAAGCTTAATAATCCACAAATTTCATCCACATATATCAAGTGCATATCAGGATGTTCAGTTCCATCTCCTGCATAAGGATTAGCTAGCAGTTGTTCTATCATACCCGAAGGAATTTCATAACCAATATTTTCAATAGGTGCAGTAGGTTGAGGGGTAACTAATTGTGGTTCTGGTCGAGGTGAAGATACCCCTAACAAACCCCTCAAAGGATTGTTCTCCATAGTAACAAGTGACAATAAATTTCATCACATAGTAATAATTTTTCCTTACCGATTTCAACTTACCAAGAGTGCTTCACTCCCCGACAACGGCACCAGAAAAGAGCCTTGATGACCCACAAGTATAGGGGATCAATCGTAGTCCTTTCGATAAGTAAGAGTGTCGAACCCAACGAGGAGCAGAAGGAAATGACAAGCGGTTTTTAGCAAGGTAATGTCTGCAAGCACTGAAATTATAAGTGATGAGTAGTTTGGTAGCTAGATAATTTGTAATGAGCAAGTAACGGTAATGGTAATAAAAGTGTAGCAAGGTAGCCCAATCCTTTTGAGGCAAAGGACATGCCAAAACGATCTCTTATGATAAGCAAAGCGTTCTTGAGGGTACACGGGAATTTCATCCAGTCACTTTCATCATGTTGGTTTGATTTGTGTTCGCTACTTTGATAATTTGATATGTGGGTGGACCGGTGCTTAGGTGCTGTTCTTACTTGAACGAACCTCCTACTTATGATTAACCCCCTCGCAAGCATCCGCAACTACGAGAAAAGTATTAAGAATAAATCTAACCATAGCATTAAACTTTTGGATCCAAATTAGTCCCTTACGGAATAGCGCATAAACTAGGGTTTAAGCTTCTGTCACTCTCGCAACCCATCATCTAATAACTACTCCACAATGCATTCCCTTAGGCCCAAATATGGTGAAGTGTCATGTAATCGACGTTCACATGACACCACTAAGGGAATCACAACATACATATCATCAAAATATCGAACACATATCAAGTTCACATGATTACTTGCAACAAGATTTCTCCCGTGACCTCAAGAACAAAAGTAACTACTCACTAATGATAATCATGCTCAAGATCAGAGGGGTATTAAATAGCATAATGGATCTGAACATATAATCTTCCACCAAATAAACCATATAGTAATCAACTACAAGATGTAATCAACACTACTAGTCACCCACAAGTACCAATCTATAGTTCCGATACAAAGATTGAACACAAGAGATTAACTAGGGTTTGAGAGGAGATGGTGCTGTTGAAGATGTTGATGGAGATTGCCCTCCACAAGATGGGAGAGTTGTTGGTGATGATGATGACGATGATTTCCCCCTCCGGGAGGGAAGTTCCCCCGGCGGAATCGCTCCGCCGGAGGGCAAAAGTGCTCCTGCCCAAGTTCTACCTCGAGACGGCGGCGCTTCGTCCCGAAAGTCCTCTCTTTATTTTTTCTAGGTCAAGATGACTTATATACCAGAAGAGGGGCACCGGAGGTGGGCCGAGGAGGGCACAACCCACCAGGGCACACATAGGCTCCCTGGCGCGCCCAGGTGGGTTGTGCCCACCTGGTGGGCCCCCTCTGGTAGTTATTTGCTCCAATAATTCTTATTTATTCCATAAAATTCCTCGTGAAGTTTCAGCTCATTTGGAGTTGTGCAGAATAGGTAGCCTGACGTAGCTTTTTTAGGTCCAGATTTCCAGTTGCCGGAATTCTCCCTCTTTGTGTGAACCTTGCATATTATGAGATAAAAGGCATTAGAATTACTCCAAAAAGCATTATTATGCATAAAAACTTCATAAATAACAGTAGGAAAACGTGATGCAAAATGGACGTATCATTTCCTCAAACACCACCTTGGACCCCCTCCACACACACACCCCAAATCCTTCGCTCACCCCAAATCCCCCGCTCACACACATACACACCACCCTTCCCTCGCTCCAAACCTAGCTAGATTGCCGCCGCCACGCCGCCTCCATCGTCAAACTCTGCCGGTCTACCCGTGCAGTTTACCCACCGATATACATACCCTCGCCACCCTGAGTTTCTTAGATGACACATGCAAAACGCCCCCTTTCCCCGAGATCCCCATCCCCACCCCCCTCCCCCACTCCAGAGTGTTGCAGCCTAAGCACGGCTACGCTTCCCGGGGAGCTCGAGGAGTGAATGGCCCAAAAGAGCTTTACCGCGGCCTCTTCGCCCGACGTCGGCGAGGTGGCCGCTGAGGAAGTTGACGACGATGACTGGACCAGGATTGAGCCTTTCAATCAGCGGGCTAGAGTATTCTGGCATGTTGCAGACACCGGCTACGACATTGAGGTCATCAACACCGACGGCTTGACGCGGGTTATGTCATAGGTTAAGTTGCCCACCCCCAACCCTTTGGGTTCGACAGCCGTCGATCTCATCGATGGCCCTGCCGCTGATCTCCTGCGGCTCGTTATGAACAATTTGCCATCCTTCATCGCCATGGAGCACCTTTTGCCATTTCTGAAGGACATATTCTGTGATGCTAGCCTGGGATCCTCAGCTGGCAAGTCAGACCTCATCGACGGCAACCACGAGGAGGAGCCAATCTGTGACAAGTGAGGAAACCCATGATTTGTTTTCTCGAACCCCTTTTGTAGTGAGAACCTGTCCAGTATTTATTGCTATATTAGGTTGTTTGCATTATGCCTGGTTTATTTCTACGGTTTATGGTTGTTCGGTTGTTTGTAGTTAGCATATGTCTAGTTTCAATTGCCATCTTTGGTTGTTCATAGTATGCCTTGTTTATTTCAGTTATTAACAGTGTGATGTTCTATATGTGCTAGTATGAACTGTGCAGTTCAATTTCATCAATACCAAATTTAACAATAGCCCTATGAATGACTATATTTGGTTGCTGTTAAGCATGTTGTACTCCCTCCAAATCTTTTTAGTTCGCATATAAGATTTGTCTAAAGTCAGGCCTCTTAAAGTTTGACCAACTTTATAGAACAAAATACCAACATTCACAATATGAAATAAATATCAGTACATGTGTCATGACTTAAATTTTCATATAGTATAACTTTAGCATGCTAGATGTTGATATTTTTTCATATAAATAAGGTCAAACTTGATGAAGTTTGACTTCAGACAATTCTTATATGCAGAGTAAAAAGGACCGGAAGGAGTATTGAACACCCCTTTCCATTTGATTTAACAATGACACTGTTTGGATACTCTAACTTAGCTAGAGGTTAGAGTTAGTTTCTAGCTCATGACAGTTAAAAGGGAGAGAGAGAGAGATTGGTGGAATAGTTGATTTGTATTGTTTGAGCCTTGTGGGAATATATATAGGAGTACATGGTCATCTTGGAGTACAAGTCAAGGTAGAATAAATACTACGCTATCCTACGTTTCTAAATAACAATGATACTCAATAATATGACTAACCCTAAACTAACTCTAGACAAAGAGGTGTTTGGATGACAGTGTTAGATTGACAATAAATGCACTAGGAGAACTAGCTCCAGTTAGCACCTCTTGGGTGGGATAGTTGTTTTGGGTGGGTTAGACGCAACTAGCTCAAACTAGCCCTCATGTTTGGACACTTTAGGGCTATTTGAGCCCAAACTAGCTCAAACTAACTCTAACCCATGTATCCAAATAGGGCCAATAACTAGTGTACTTAGACCCACACAATAGAAGCTTGAATGACTATGTTTGCTTGTTTTTAAATACTAGGCTTGTTGCAGTTAATAACACACCTTTCCACTTCTTGTTTTTAAATATTAGGTTTTTAACAATTTGGTCTTGCACATGTAGGTCCTACTGTCAGAGGTTTTGACCCACTGTTTGACCCTTTTTGCATCTGTGGAAATGAGTTGTCCATGAATATCAGTCAAGTCAAGAAACTCAGAAAGATTGTTAGGATAAAGAAATTAGCAACAAAAAACAACAAGATCTTTGTCTGTACAATGAAGAAGACATCAGTTCACTACAGGATGGTACTAACTGTTATACCTTGTCTATTTAATTCCTTTGAGTCATTTCAAATATGGAGAAGATATTTATGCATATCCTTGTTTTCAGGCCTTTCCAAAGCAGTTCACTGATGATTACCTCTCAAACCACCTGTATGGTCAGGAGGCGAGGAAGGTTTTCATACAACACCCACGGTTCAATATTGAAGTGTTCCTGAAGAGGACGAAGGATGGACAGTCAATCATCCACAGGCACTAGCCTAAAGTTGCAAAGACCTTTAACATCAATGAAGGCTCAATATTCGCCTTCCGCTTCAGCAGTTTTCCAGATGAGATTCATCTGTCTATGTTCCGTCTATGATGCTAATTTCCAAAGGTTGTAGATGTTGCATGTGAAACTTGGTGCTGGTGCAGTTGTGTAATGGGGTAGCTGAGTGCTGAAGCTATATGATGTTGTACTCTGATGTATTTCAATTATGAAATCCTGCTTCCTTAATATGAAAATGAAATATATTGTGTGCTTAATATGAGATATCAATTAGATTAATAAATGGATTATTAATAATAGGGCAATTAGCCTGCTAATTGGGTTTTTCTATTGCAAACGGTTATTGAGAAAACACCGTGGGCAATGACCTCAGGCAACGCACACAATTTCTAGGAATAAACCGTGTTGGATCAATGAACAATCACACACGACATCCTCTTGAAAACTGTTTGCGTTAGGCCACCCTGCGCAAACGTTTACCACATAAAAAGTGTGTGTGATGGAAAGCCCTACGCACCGTGTGTGATCCATTCAATAACGCAAATGATAAAATTGTTAATATCATGTGCAATGGCAGCGCTATCACAAACGATTTAATGGGGAAAATTGTGTGTGATGTACATGCGAACGGAAATGTTTTCCTTGGAGTGACTGTGTGGGATGTATATACGAACAGAAACCTACTTCTTGGATTAACTGTGTGGGATGTACATACTAACGGAAACGTATTCCTTGGATTGACTGTGTGGAATGTACATATGAATGGAAACATTTAGCGGAGACTGACTGTGTGGGATGTACTTACCACCGGAAACAATTTGGCATGTATAATTGTATTTTTTAGCACAACTATACATATAACCGTATTTGATCGCTCGCCGGTCACACACGACCTCATTTTGCCGAGCGTGTGTGCTAGGAGGGCATATCGCCGACGGTTTCTGGGTCGTGTGGGAAGGACCCCCCTATCGCAGTCACTCACTAGGCGATGGTTTAGAACGCCGTCGCGGAAAGGGGTTAAAAACCGTTTGTATAGCACCTCGCTGTACCAGTGATAGCTTGCTTATCCACTGTTCACTCGAAATTATCAGATCTATATTAATGCTTACATTAATGTAGAATAAACCCAATGCTTAGGAAGAAGGTTAGCTCTGCATTGTTGTTGTAAGTATCTATTGTCCTTCATCACTGTACTTATATTGTCAGCTAGTTGTTCATGTACACTTTGCAGCTTATTTTTCCTTGCCCTCCATTTTCTTCACATCAGATCTATATTTACTCTTGCCAAAACATTGAATAAAACCAATGCTACTGAAGAAGTTTAGCTCTGCATTGCTCTTGTCAGTGCCTTTTGCCTGTATGCTGTACTTAAATTTGTAGTCTGCATCTTAGCTTAAATAATCACCATTTATTCCTATATTATCACATCTATATTTACTCTTAAAAAAATGTAGAATAAAGGCAATGCTCTTGAAGAAGAGTCTGTGGTAAACTTCTTGAATTGACCCCTCCCCCCTCGAGCCTTCAATATGGACAAGGGGTTTATAGAGCCGGTCTTCACTACTAATGTAAGTTTGTCCTAATCGAGCCTTCAAACTTCGTTGTGTATATTTGGATAGCTATGACTGCAAATGCTATTTATTTTTGTCGTCTGCATCGAATTGCATGTTCAAAGTTCATTATGAAGAAGTACATAAACATAAGTTTGTACTTCTCAAATTTAGTTTTTAGTTGTACAACCTAGTTCCTTATTCATACCATGTAAATTAAACTAAACATAGCAAGTTATCTTCTTTAGCACTGCATGTATGCTTGTGTTCTTGATTTGTAATCCAGTGGTGTGGTGAAACTACGAACTCTAGCACAATGTCATATCCTGCTATATCTTAACTATGAAAAATGCCATATTATATTAATGTTACTTAAATCATGTCTCTTTATTTACCAATCTGAAATGGTATAAATTGATAGTACACTCACCATTCTTGCTTACACGTTGTTTAGCACTACATGTATGCTTGTGTTCTTGATCTGTAATCCAGTGGTGTGGTGAAGCTGGCCGCTCCTGCACAATGCCATTTTCTGCCGTCTTAGCTATGAACAATGCCTATTATGTTAATGCTATTTTATACTGTGTCTCTTTATTTCTGACTAAGAAAGGAGATGAATTGACAGCATTGATGCTTATACGTGCAAAACCTGTTATCTACCTACTTGTTTCTTTTTCAGGGTGACATTACTGATGCTAGGAAGAGCTGCCACAATGACAGGAGACGAACCCATTGCTTGTCCCTCTAGCATATATTCCAGAGAAGAAGGCAACACATCTTGAGGATAGCGATACAACCCCAAAGTCATGTCTTGATGTAGTGTCGAACTTACTCGCTAAAAGCAGTGACACAAGCTCGATGAAGTCACCGCCTGAATCTGTTCGACTTCTTCAGTCTGAAACTCAAGCAGAAAGACATGCTTCCGCTCAAATCCGGCTAGAACTCCAATCTCTATGCAAGATTAACCATAAGTACATGACGTCTATTGATGCTATGCAGCTTAAGTTGGTGGATATATGCGTCAAACAAGCGCAGTCTCATGAGGTTGCTAAGATGCTTGTGCTGCAGCTCCTGGGCAGGGCTAACCTTTCTTGAACTGTGTTGAAGTGTTGTCAGTTCTGTCTATTATTTTGATGGCGTGTTTACTTCCATTGGTGGCGACCTACCCAGTGTATGGAATCTGCTGTCTGATTGCCCTTTATTACCACTGGTGGCGAACTTTGATGCCAAGGGATGTAATATGTTGTATAGTCTAGGTTTATTCTTCGTCATGATACTGTAATTTATTTGCTGTATATGCTGTCGTCGCTCTGAGAAAAGGTCGTAATCTTCGATCAGGGCGCAATGAGCCAATATGTTAGGTTTATTAGTACGCCTAGACTTAATCTGGCCCACTATTAGTTTCAGGCCTTTAAAAGGCCATGTAAACAGCTTGCCTTAATTGGGCTAGAAAATAAAATGGGCTTTTAACAGGCTGAGATTTAGATTGAGCCTGAATTGTGGCGAACAAATCATGGGCCGACAGCAGGCTAGAATATACATCGGCCCATTTATTGGCCCAGTGATTTGACGGGCCATTAATAGGCCGAAATGTTTTTGGGCCTTGGTGGACCCAATTACATGACGGGATGGAAGCAGGCCGGATGCATAACGGGCCAAAATTAGGCCCAACACTATCAAGGGCCTTTACCGAGCCGATAGGCAGTTTGGGCGAAAATGCATCCACGAAGACTAAAGGCCGTTAAGAGGCCGAAAGTCACTATGGACCAGAATTAGGCCCAGATAATGCTCGGGCCTTTAAATGGCCGAAAGTGAAACCAAGCCGAAAGAGGCCCATATGTACACAGGCCCGCTGACAAACTGAAACTAATATCGGGCTGAACTGTTAAACCGGCCATTAAGAGGCCAAAGAGCAAATCAGGCCCCTAATGGTCCCAAAGGCACAGTAGCTGTTAAAGGGTCATATCTGTTATGGGCTGTAATTTGGCCCAAGATATGAAAGTCAGTTAACGGACTGGATCAGATATGGGCCATAATTTGTCCCAAACTATTGCAGGCTCTTAACGGGCCAGATCTGATAAGGGCCATAAACTGGCCTAGAATATTGCAGTCTTTTAACGGGCCGTATCTGATGTGGGCCATAATTTGGTAAAGAAAATGTTAGGCTGTTAATGGGCCGGCCCATTAGATCTGACGAAATCTTGTGGGCCTTTTCCTAGGCCGGCTTTTAAACCCAAATGGGCCCCTGTTGGGCCGTGCCACGTGTTCACGTATCATAGGCGCATTCCGTCCATTGTAGTGATGACATCTGTCCCAACGCTGAGCTGACACGTGGATCCTCCGGCGAATGAGAATTTTACAGGTGGAAAATCCCCATTGGTCCGGGCTGTTAACGGGTTATCGGATCCAAAACGGAACCCGATAGCTTAACGGCGACCCGTTACGGTAGATGCCACGTGTCGGTTACCCTTCACGAAAACACTTCCATGATGCGCCATTTATCGTCATGGAAGTGGACACTTCCATGATGATAATTTTGTTAATGTCATAGAACACTTCTACGACAACACATGTATGACTACCTTGATTCTGTCATAAAATCGCCATGGATGTACATGCATGATAGAAAACGTGACCTACTGTGACAAACACGTATCATCATGGAAGTGTTTTTTTTTATAGTGATGTTGTGGTAAATTTTTTGTCCCATTTGGGGCAGGTTTTGGTATCAGCTTCTCACAAACCAGAGCTTCTCACAAGAAGCCTCCTGGTTCCGATAGGGAACGTGTCACCTTTGTGGACGAAACAACATTCGTTGCCTCTTCTTTTGAATATTTTTCTAGAGGCAACATGGAGCAATAGGAGTGTCATGTTAAAATTTGGAATTACTCAGGGTTTATTTGGGCATTTTTATACATCAACTAAGTTATCTAGGCATTTAATGTACATAATTCAAATTTGAACTACATGCACATGCTCTAGTGCACCAGAATGGGTTGTAAAATCATATGTATCCTTGCACTGGTGCAAAGACGTCCTATACAAATGGTTTTTACCCCCTTTCCGTGACGGAGTCTTAAACCGTCACCTAGTCAGTGTGTGCGATAGGGGGGGTCCTTCCCACACGACCCAGAAACCATCAGGGATAGGCCCTCCGATCACACACGCGGGGCAAAATGAGCTCGTGTGTGATCGGGCGACGCATCAGAGACAATTATACAGGCGCAATCATTTCTGTTTGTATGTACATCCCACACTGTGAATCCAAGAAAAACGTTTCCGTTCATATGTATATCACACACAATTTTTTATGTGGAAACATTTGTGCAAGGTGGCCTAACGCAAACAGTTCTCTGACGGAAGCCGTGTGTGATTGTTAATATATCCAACACACCTACTTTCTAGAAACCGTGAGGGTTGTTTGAGTTCATCGCTCATGGTATTGTCAGAGAAACCGTCTGCAATAGAAAACCCCAATAAGCAGGGTAATTGGCCTATTATTGATAATCCATGTAGTAATCAAATTGACATTTCTTATAAAACACACCATATATTTCATATCCGTATAACGGCAACCAGGATTTCATAATCGAATTACATCAGATAGCTTCAGCACTCAGTTACACCATATAGGGATATAGTTAGCTACTCCATTACACAACAGCGCCAAGTTTCACATGCAACATCGAAAACCTTTGGAAAGTAGCATCATACACGGTAAATAGAAAGATGAATCTCATCTAGGTAACTGCAAAAGCGGAAGGCGAATATTGAGCCTTCAGTGATGTTGAATGTCCTTGCAACTTTAGGCCAGTGGCTATGGATAATTGCCCGCCCAACCTTCGTCCTCTTGAGGAAGACTTCAATATTGTACCGTGGGTGACGAATGAATACCTTCCTCGCCTCTTGACCATGCAGGTGGTTTGAGAGGTAATCATCGGTGAACTGCTTTGGAAAGTACTGAAGACAAAGATATGCATAAATCGCTGTTATAAATTTTGAAATGGCATAAGGGGAAAAAACAAGGTAAAAGAGTTAGTACCATCCTATAGTTGACTGATGTCTTCTTCATTGTGCTAACAAAGATCCTGTTGTTATTCATCGCAAGTTTCTTTATCCTAACAATCTTTCTGAGTTTCTTGACTTGACTAATATTCATGGACATCTCATTTCCCCATATGCAAAATGGGTGGAACAGTGGGTCTAAGCCTCTGACAGTAGGACCTACATGTGGAAGACCAAATTGTAAGAAACCTAAATATTAGAATGATTCCTGCAACTGCACAATAATGTGCTATTAGTGAAAGGACCATGCATGAGCAAACCTCGATGGTAAACCACAGTGCCTCCCATTGTTTCCCTGCAACACATATAAGGAAGATCTTGATCAGGTTAACTGAGAGTTGCCATACTATCAGTAGAATATGTTAATTAAAAATAAACAAATTGCAGATCCAACAGATTAACTCGAGACGCGTGGAAAAGCCAGTTAACCTAACCAAGCATGCTAAACAACTTGGAAATAGAGCAATTATATATGTTTCTCCTGTATTGTGTACAACCATATTCGATTTACTTCTCACATGCATAACAATACAAAATTGTACCCACAACAAATGAAAATCAAATTGCAAAATTGAACCAAACAGATAACTGGACAGCAGAACAAATGAACCAAAATAGTTAACTGAGCACGACATTGCAGAATAGAACATATACTAGAAGATAAGACAATTAATGAAACCAAGAATACTTGATAACTGCTACGAAATGTCGCAATTGTTGGACCAAACTGTTAACTGAACATTACATTTCAGAATATCAGATTGCATATTAACATTACAGAGGACAAATCACTAGAAGGCACTGGCGGTAGCCTCGAGAATATAGCATGAACTATATTTTAAAGTAGACAACCGCGTGGCGATGTCGACTGTGGCCTCGAAGATGAGGTGCTCCTCCAAGATCTGGCGGTCGGCATGCATGGCAGCCATCGCGACCTCATCCACGTGTGCGGCCGCGATTTGCTTCTCCGCTGCCAGATGCTACTAAGCTCCATGCTATACTGCATGTAAAATGGTTGTGGGCAGCACTTAATTAGAGGACAGGGTAGTTATTTGGGCGGAAGGTGTCGCGCCGTCGGCCGGGGCATGTGGGATGGGGAAGGAGGAGGATGGTGTGGGTGGGGTGTTGGTTACCTTACCATATCGATGAGGTCGCGCAACAAGAAGAAGGGTCACCGGAGAGGAGACGACGCTGCAAGAAGAAGGGTCGCCGACAAGAAGGCGGCGCTGCCAGTAAGCAGCAATGAAGGTTTGAACTTGGAAAGCAAGGAGGAACAGTGGAAATGTGGCTTTTAGTGGGGGGAGATAGATATTTCGGCGGTGGTAGAAAAATTTCGCTCGGTGCCGCGAGAAACTGGCGCGCAAGTGTGGTTCAAGCGCGAGCGGTGGACTGTAGACGACGAAGCTTCCTACATAAGCCAGACAAGACGGTGTGCCAAGATATTTTATATCACATCCCACACGATTCTTGCTAGTAAACTGTTTGGGGTATACCTGCTTTTTTCATTCTGTTTTGAAAGACAAAATGGTGTTACGGAGGGAAATGATGGTGTTTGAATTGCTAGAACATTTATCTGCAATGAACGTGCAACTATATGAGTGTTGTGTTAAAATTTGGAATTATTCCAGGTTCGTTTGTCCTTTTTTATGCATTAATTGAGTTTCCAGGCATTTAATGTTCATAATTCAAATTTGAACTACAAGCACATGCTCCAGTGCACCAAAGTTTGTTGAAAAATCACATGTGCGTCTTTGGGTGAATTTATAGGTCCCATGCAAGAAATGGGTATGAAATTCAAACATCTGGGCATCGTGGCTTGGCCGGAAACATTGAGAAACTTGGTTTTAAAATTCCTATAAATCCGAAACACGTATGAAAATCATGAAAGTTGGCATGGTGTCATGATATGGCACTAACATGTTGTGGTAAATTTTTTGGCCGAATTGGGACAAGCTTTGGTATAAGCTTCTTGCAAACCGGAACTTCTCTCAAGAAGGCTCGTGGTCCCGAGAGGGAACGTGTCACCTCCGTGTGCGAAACGACATACGCTGCCTTTTCCCACCTTGATTTTTTTACAGAGGCAACATAGACCAGTAGGAGTTTCGTGCTAAATTTTGGAATTATTCCGGGTTTGTTTGGCCTTTTTTATACATTAATTGAGTTTCCAGGCATTTAATTCGCATAATTCAAATTTGAACTACAAGCACATGCTCCAGTGTGCCAAACTTGGTTGAAAAATCATTTATGTGTACTTGGGTGAATTTCTAGGTCCCATGCAAGAAATGGGAATGGAATTCAAACATCTGGGCGTCGTGGCTTGGCTGGAAACATCGAGAAACTTGGTTTTTAAATTCCTGTAAATCCAAAACTCGCCTGAAAATCATGAAACTTGGCATGGTGTCATGACATGGCACCAACATGTTGTGGTAATTTTCATGTCTGATTTGCGAAGGCGAGCACATTAACAACCAACAAAGTCATTTTGGAACAAGTGTTGTCACGTTACAATCGGAAACACAAGTATTATTGAAACAGTGGGCATTCTACTTCCCATTTACGTGCCGCCACGCGTTAACTTTTTTTATTGGCTAGGAGGCGCCGTGCGGGGTAGCTATTTGAGTATGGGAGGCATGCGATCAGACCCCCGCGCGTGCTTATCAGGAGGAGAGCCCTTTGACCTCCATCCGCCGTCCACCTCTCTCCCTTTTTTGCGAGGTACCTCTCTCCCAATGTCTCCATTAATGGCGCTCGAGCCCTTGTTTTATGTCATGGCTATGTCTCACTCGACTGAGATTTAAGAGAGAGAAAAGAAAATCTGAAAATAAAATTTTGTGCGGATCTTGATGTAAGATCTGACGGACATATATAGCATCGACTATGACTTATAGCAAGACTGATATGAATATATAAGGATGACGACAGTGGATAATAATTGTCTTACATATGTAGGAAGATAATTAAAAATGCCACATGCGGCAATGCCAAAAATACACACGGGCAAAACAAGAAGGAAGACGCAGACAACGATCTGGCTCACTGATCTCTACTTTCTTGATGCATTGCTGCAGGCCGTGGAGACTAGTTCTCGTGGTGAGCGGCGATGATCGCTTTCATGTCCTCAATACGCTGCTTGGCAGCATCCACGGATTCCTCCACCAGCCTTTCGTGCTTGATGCGGAGCATGGCATTCTCATCCATAACTTTCTTGACGATGACGCCCGTCCTCTTCAACAAGGTAGTGGTCTCCTTGTACTCCTTCGCCCTTCGAGCGATCTTCTCCCTCAGCATGTCGCGCTCAGTGCAGAGCTTCGCCTTGTCCTCCCTAGTCCCCGGATGATGCCGGTAGCATTTTCAAACGAGGCATTCATCTCGTCCTGCAGCTTCATCCAGCCAGAGATCCAATCCATCAGGTCATCGAGCATAGCGCGCATGCGCCTGTGAGAGTCCTCGCCTGCCCGTGAGACATTTTCTCAGGCCACCACGGTGCAACGGGACATCTCTGCTGCTTCCGCGGCATGGCCGGACTAGTCTGCTGCATCGACGGCCTGGTGGGACCTCTGTGTTGCTTCGGCAGTGCAGCGGGACCTCTGTGCTGCTACAGTGGCACGACAGGATATGTCGGTTGCTTTCGCGGCGAGGTGTGAAATCTCTTGTGGTTCTGCTTCCATGCTCGCCTCTCCCTGGTAGTAATTTCTTGACCCAGAACTCATGCGGGCCATGGCAGACGCAAGTGATGAGGACATGACTACCTTGGATACGACCAAAAATATTGCATACATGCATATTTATGAGGTGATTTCTAATGCAAACTATGCAATAATTTATTTGTGTTATCGAGGACAAAAATACTTCACAGACTTTTGTGCCATGTCTAATTGCAGGTGTATGGGACATTTGTCCAATCCACATATGAAGATAAGAGAAAAAGAGAAGTTTAGTTGCTGTTCAGAAAGTCCTCTCACGTCACTTTTGGGCCAAGAGAAGATAGAGTCCAAGTCTCTCACGTTCTGGACTCAGATTCGGACTGTACGAACATACCTGACTCAAAATGCCAAGATCTCTTTCATCCGGACTCCGAATTGGGTGATTCTTTTTTCGTTGGAAAGTAGATTTTGTGATCTTTCCAACCGAATTGGATGCAACTTCAAATTCGTCTGGAGCATAGAGATATTGACTAAACAATCTGATGATGTAGCAGAATTCGAGTCAAACTACAAGTCCAAAGGTGTTGCATTACTTCCACTTGGGCCCATGGGCCTTGTACGACCTAGGGTTAGTTTTAGGCTGCCTTGGGATGTCCTCCCTCCTCCTTGGCTGCCACCCCTTGCTCCTATATAAGTAGATCAATCTAGTAGCTTTTTCCTTGGGTTTCTTTAGATTAAAAGTTCGGCATAGCTGCAACTTCACGTAATTCGTTTGTGTTCAACAACCAGACCAAGACGTCACAGAACCCCACCTTGATCAATAAAGCTTTCATCTTATATTCGCAATATCTAGATTGTAATCTTAGTTTCTGGCTTGTTCTTCATCTGCTTACAGGAAATAGACCCTCGTGGTCAGGTTGATCGTGCTCCGGCGTGGTCAATAACCTCTAGGAGTTGGTTTAGCGATTGCTAAGACGCGACGTCCTCCCCACGTTCATAGTCGGATCGTCAAAGTCTACTCCTCTGAAATGATAATCACCTTCTCATCGAAAGACAGGACACCTTTGTCTCTATCAAGTGGTATTTGTTTTCTGGTTGCTCGGTGAGAATTTCCAGTTATCCCTTGATTAGATTTATTTTCTTACCTACTATACCAGAAAAAGCCATAAAAAAGTTAGATTTGTTCCTCCTTTGTTCAAGCCAGTCTAAGCCTTTGCAATTTTTTCTTTTCCTTGCTTGCATAGTTGAATTTTCGGTTGCATCATCGTGTCGAGTTGCTAGTCTTAGTGTCTAGTTCGTTTAGAGTTGCTAGTTCTGTTCACATTAGTTACGCCGCCGCTGTGTCATTATCACTTCCACTGTTCACCACCCCATCCATCAATTACCACCACGTACTACCCATCGTTCATTATCCTATTCATAGTTGAGGTCGTTCGCATCTTCGCTTGATCCAATCTGCATCTTATCTAGTTCATTTTGGAAAGAGAAAAAAAAAGACAGAAAAAGGAGAGAAAAGAAAGAAAAAAAAGTGAGAGAATTTTTTTTCGGATCTATCTAGACTCAATCTCGTATCTGAATTCGGATTGGAATCTGTTTTGCACAGTGTTTAGTAAAACAGCCATATCTTTTTCATACGAACTCCGTTTTGGATCCACAAGTACTCAAATTAAAACTAGCGACGAGCCGCATCTGAATAGTTACAAAAGCTAGTTCAATAATTGACACCTCAAAATCAGCTTATAAATAGGTCTTTTTGCCCTCCAAAGTTCGTGAACATAGCTTGTTCTAGTTTTTCAGGTCAGTTTTAGAATTTTTTGACTCCTCATATCAAGTCAAAATTGTGTGATTCTTTTTGTGTTGGAAAGTTTGAGTCAGTAGCATTCTGTAGAAAAATTATCAGAAAATTGGCACAAACTTTTCCAGAGGAAAGTTGGAGAGAGGTGTGTTGGTATATCCTGCTTGGCAGTTGTTTCTCATCATTATCTTTACTGTCATTGTGATCTTCACTTATATCTTGCTGTTTAGAGATACTTCATATCCTTTATTGATTCTAGTTGTGCTACACTGTGACCTCATCAGTGTTCTAGGCTCGCGTCTCTAGTCTAGTCTAGCCTAGGACCAACACAGTACCATCGTTGAGCTTTTATTCAACATTGCATCTCTGAACTGATTATTGCTAATCGTTTGCTACCATATATTTAAGCCTTCAAAGATCCACATATTTCTACACTGTGTATACGTACATTCTCCTGACAATCGCTTTACTCAATCTTCGGAGGTATTTGACACCGCTGGTTGCCTGTCACCACCTGCTGCATGTTAAGAACTTGTAAGATATTGATATTTGCTTTACTGTGAGCACTTTACCACCACATCCTAGTAGTTCATAGGAACATTATTCTTGAATTTTGTTTCTTGTATCTACTAATCTTAACAGGTTCCAGAGATAGAAGTTCTCGGATGACGGATACATCTTCACCATCACGCGAGGTGGGTCAACACACACAGGCACATGGTCAGGTTTTCTCTTTACCGTCATTTGAGGGTAGATTTAATCCTACTATTTATCTAGCTTGGGAGTTTGAAGTAGAACAAGTTTTTAGTCACCATGATTTTTCTTAACTTAAGAGAGTATGAGTTGCCACTGGAGCATTTACTGGTTTTTCTTCTGTTTGGTGGAGTGTACATTGTAAGAAAAACATTGATAACCAACCCACAACTTGGAAAGATTTGAAAGTTGTAATGAGACAACAATTTTTTTCTCCTTACTATCATCATGAATTGCTTCGCAAATTGGCACAATTAAAACAAGGCAGTAACACTGTTCATGTTTACTACCAAGAGTTCAAATCTTATATGCATCTTTGTGACATAGAAGAATCTGAGGATGATACAATGAATAGATTTTTTGGTGGTTTGAACCATGATATTCGCGCAAGATTTCAGTATATTCGTCATTGCATTACTGGTATGTATGTTCGCGCTTGTAGCTTTGAGAGACAGATTCAGGGGGATGCATTGGGTGACTAAAACAACTACTATTCTAGTTCATGCTCACCACCACCGGTTGGTTCCTGCACCGTTGCACCTACTAGAGCAGCCACACCTCAGATTGTGAGCGTGACATCATCTCAAGTGTATGGTACATTGTCATCATTCGTACCTACATCAGCTACGTCTTTGCGACAAGGTAACAGTAAATGTATTGATGATATGACTTCACATGAGAATGATGCATGCCTAGTTAACTTGAATACATCATGTGTTGAGTTCTCTATTGATTTGAGCATACCACCTATTTTAGAGAATCGTGTTACTGTCATGAATGCCTGATGTGATCAAGCAGCTGAAATACCAACAATTTTGAGTGCACCCATTGAATTAACTGTTGATGCAAAAGAACCAATGTTTAATCATTTTGATATGACCTCTAATCTTGGTGATGATTCTGTGTCAAAAGACTTATTGCATGTTTGCTTATTTAAGCATCTTGTAGCATGTAAATTTGATGCAACTAAGGTTTATTCACCAATGTTGGGATGGTTTAATGATGAACATTGTTAATCTTTTGATATAAATAAGAGCTTCACTTATATGTGCAAACTGAGTTGCAATATTTTCATGCCTTCTACTTCTTGTGATAATATTTTGGCTTTACATCTTATGAAATATTAAAGTTACTCATGTATACATTTGTCATATGTGCAAAAACCAAGGAAAGTAAAAATGGATGACATATACATATACAACATGTACACCTTGTCTCTTTTGTTAGCCACATTTCAGATTAAGCAACGCCGAGGACGGCTTTATTTTCAAGAAGGGGAGGATGATGAGGACATGACTACCTTGGATACGACCGAAAATATTGCATACATGCATATTTGTGAGGTGATTTCTAATGCAAACCATGCAATAATTTATTTATGTTATCGAGGACAAAAATACCTCACAGACTTTTGTGCCATGTCTAATTGCAGGTGTATGGGACATTTGTACAATCCACATATGAAGATAAGGGAAAAAGAAAAGTTTAGGTGCTGTTCAAAAAGTCCTCTCACGTCACTTTTGTGCCAAGAGAAGATAGAGTCCAAGTCTCTCACATTCTGGACTCAGATTCGGACTGCAGAGAAATACCTGACTCAAAAGGCCAAAATCTCTTTCATCCGGACTCCGAATTGGGTGATTCTTTTTTTGTTGGAAAGTAGATTTCGTGATCTTTCCAATCCAATTGGATTCAACTTCAAATTCGTCAGGAGCATTGAGATATTGACTAAACAATCTGACAATGTAGCAAAATTCGAGTCAATTTACAAGTCCAAAGGTGTTGCATCACCTCCACTTGGGCCCATGGGCCTTGTATGACCTAGGGTTAGTTTTAGGCTACCTTGGGACGTCCTCCCTCCTCCTTGGCCGCCACCCCTTGCTCCTATGTAAGTAGCTCAATCTAGTAGCTTTTCTCTTGGGTTTTGTTTAGATTAAAAGTTCACCATAGCTGCAACTTCGCGTAATTTGTTTGTTCAACAAGCAGACCAAGACGTCACATAACCCCACCTTGATCAATAAAGCTTTCATCTTATATTCGCAATATCCAGATTGCAATCTTAGTTTCTTGCTTGTTCTTCATTTGCTTGCAAGAAATAGACCCTCGTGGTCAGGTTGATCGTGCTTCGGCGTGGTCAATAACCTCTCGGAGTTGGTTTAGTGATTGCTAAGGCGCGGTGTCCTCGCATGTTCATAGTCGGATCGTCAAAGTCTACTCCTCTGAAATGATAATCACCTTCTCATTGAAAGACGGGACACCTTTGCCTCTATCAGCAAAGGAACAACGATGAAAGACTTGTTTGTTTTTGTAGATGAGGAGTTGAGGAGGAATGTCCAGTCATCTTGGAGTAGGTAGTATTTATAACCAAGTACTAATATGCTCCTAAGTGGGAAACCTTATAGGTTTTGATCGGTGTTAACAAGTTTGTAATTAAATATACCATGGTAGTGTTTTGGAATGTGACGGGATGCAAGCTCAAAATTTATTGATGGTTCTAGTTTCTAAGTGCGGCACGATTCCCGGATGGTGTTACATGGGCACGCGTTCTCGGCCGCGTACGTGGCGTTTGCACGATGCACCGCAATAGGCGATGTCAGCACACGTCTTTTTCCATCAATCATGCATGCTCGTTATTACCATCGCGCACTCTTATTTTAATTAGAATGTGTGCATGTCTAGGGCACACACCTTGATCTGTCTAACTATTTCTGTTTGTTGTGGCTAATCACAAACAGTTCATCCGTGTGAAGTGTATGCTGTCAATCGCAGACACCTTGATCTGGCTGACCATTTCTGTTGTGTTGCCTAATCGCAAACAGTAAATCTGAGTGAACTGTATGCCGTCAATTGCACACACACCTTGATCTACCCGACCGTTTCTGTTGTGTTGCCTAATCACAAATAGTTTATCTAGGTGAACGGTATGCCATATATCGCACACACCTTCATCTGGCTGTCCGTTTCTGTTGTTAAGCTCATCGCACATAGTTCATTTGAGTGAACTGTATGCCACACATCGCACATGCAACTATAATCTGAAACATATTTGTTGTCTCTGCCATCGCAAACGTTTTGTATCTTTTTTGATGGTTTTATTACATCACCGTTTGTGATTAATGCATCGCACAGAGTTTCGTCGAAGTGTCTCTGATTGTAGTGTCACGTTTGGACCATCCTGCAGTAGTGTTGGTTGCAAGTTTAGGTGTAATCCAAGAAATGGGAATGAATTTCAAACACCTCGGCATTGTGGCTTTGCCGCAAATATTGAGAAACTTGGTTTTTAAATTCCTGTAAATCGAAAACTCATCTGAAAATCATGAAATTTGGCATGCTATCATGAAATGGCACCAACATGCTATGGTAAATTTTTTGTCCCATTTGGGGCAGGTTTTGGTATAAGCTTGTCACAAACCAGAGGTTCTCATAGAAAGGCTCATGGTTCCACTAGGGAATGTGTCACCTTTGTGGACGAAGCAACATTCGGTGCCTCTTCTCACCTTAAATATTTTTCTAGAGGCAACATGGACCAATAGGAGTGTCATGTTATAATTTGGAATTACTCAGGGTTTGTTTGGGCATTTTTATATATTAACGGAGTTTGCTAGGCATTTAATGTGCATAATTCAAATTTTAACTAGATGCACATGCTCCAGTGCACCAAAATGGGTTGAAAAATCATATGTGTCCTTGGGTGCATCTTTAGGTGCCATGCAAGAAATGTGAATGAATTTCAAGCACCTCGCCATCGTGGCTCGGCCGCAAACATTGAGAAATTTGGTTTTTAAATTCTTACAAATCCAAAACTCTTCTGAAGTTCATGAAATTTGGCATGGTTTCATGAAATGGCACCAACATGATGTGGTAATGTTTTGTCCCATTTGGGGCAGGTTTTGGTATAAGCTTCTCACAAGAAGCCTCGTGGTTCCTATAGGGAACGTGTCACCTTTGTGGATGAAACAACATTCGTTGCCTCTTCTTGCCTTTAATATTTTTCTAGAGGCAACATGGACAATTAGGAGTGTCATGTTATAATCTGGAATTATTCAAGGTTTGTTTGGGCATTTTTATTCATTAACGGAGTTTTCTAGTCATTTAATGTGCATAATTCAAATTTGAACTACATGCAGATGCTCAAGTGCACCAAAATGGGTTGAAAAATCATCTGTGTCCTTGAGTGCATCTTTAGGGGCCATGCAAGAAATGGGAATGAATTTCAAGCACCTCGGCATTGTGGCTCGGCCGCAAACATTGAGAAACTTGGTTTTTAAATTCTTACAAATCCAAAACTCTTCTGAAGTTCATGAAATTTGGCATGGTTTCATGAAATGGCACCAACATTCTGTGGTAATTTTTTGTCCCATTTGGGGCAGGTTTTGGTATAGGCTTCTCACAAACCAGAGCTTCTCACAAGGAGCCTCCTGGTTTCGATACGGAGCGTGTTAGCTTTGTGGACAAAACAACATTTGTTGCCTCTTCTTTTGAATATTTTTCTAGAGGCAACATGGACCAATAGGAGTGTCATGTTAAAATTTGGAATTACACAGGGTTAATTTGGGCACTTTTATACATCAACTGAGTTTTCTTAGCATTTAACGTACATAATTCAAATTTTAATATTCGTGTCACCTTTGTGGATGAAACAACATTCGCTGCCTCTTCTTTTGAATATTTTTCTAGAGGCAACATGGACCAATAGGAGTGTCATGTTAAAATTTGGAATTACTAAGGGGTTATTTGGGCATTTTAATACATCAACTGAGATTTCTTGGCATTTAATGTACATAATTCAAGTTTCAACTACATGGACATGCTCTAGCGCACCAGAATGGGTTGAAAAATCATATGTGTCCTTGGTTGCAAGTTTAGGTGCCATGCAAGAAATGGGAATGAATTTCAAACACCTCGGCATTGTGGCTCCGCCGCAAACATTGAGAAATTTGGTTTCTAAATTCCTGTAAATCGAAAACTCATCTCAAATTCATGAAAATTGGCATGGTATCATGAAATGGCACCAACATGCTATGGTAATTTTTTGTCCCATTTGGGGCAGGTTTTGGTATAAGCGTGTCACAAACCAGAGCTTCTCATAGGAAGGCTCATGGATCCACTAGGGAATGTGTCACCTTTTAGGACGAAACAACATTTGTTGCCTCTTCTGGGCTTAAATAATTTTCTACAGCCAACATAGACCAATAGGAGTGTCATTTTATAATTAGGAATTACTCAGGGTTTGTTTGGGCATTTTTATACATTAATAGAGTTTTCTAGGCATTTTAATGTGCATAATTCAAATTTGAACTACATGCACATGCTCCAGTGCACCAAAATGGGTTGAAAAATCATATGTGTCCTTGGGTGCATCTTTAGGTGCCATGGAAGAAATGGGAATGATTTTCAAGCACCTCGGCATCGTGGCTCGGCCGAAACATTGAGAAACTTGGTTTTTAAATTCCTGTAAATCCAAACCTCGTGTGAAGTTCATGAAATTTTGCATGGTTTCATGAAATGGCACCAACATGTTGTGGTAATTTTTTTGTCCCATTTGGGGCAGGTTTTGGTATAAAGTTCTCACAAACAAGAGCTTCTCATAGGAAGGCTCGCGGTTCCGCTAGTGAACGTGTCACCTTTGTGGACGAAACAACACTCTTTGCCTCTTCTCGCCTTAAATATTTTTCTAGAGGCAACATGGACAATTAGGAGTGTCATGTTATAATTTTGAATTAATCAGGGTTTGTTCGGGCATTTTTATACATTAACAGTGTTTTGCTCAATCAAGGTAGACAAAGGCCCATCATTAAAATCAATAGGAGCACTTTTATTAGCAACCAATTTCGTAAGAGCATCAACTTTTTCACTCAAAGATGAAATTTCTTCAACCGAATTAACTTTTTTACTAGTAGGAGCTCTTTCGGTATGCCATTGTGAATAATTTGCCATAATATTGTCTAGCAATTTAGTAGCTTCATCCAAAGTAATTTCCATAAAAGTACCACCCGCGACGGAATCTAAAAGATTTCTAGAAACAAAATTCAATCCCGCATAAAATTTTTGTATGATCATCCAAAGATTTAAACCATGAGTAGGACAATTTCTTAGCATCAAATTCATTCTTTCCCAAGATTGCGCAACATGTTCATGCTCAAGTTGCTTAAAATTCATGATTTGCGTCCTAAGGGAAATAATTTTTGCGGGCGGAAAATACTTAGTAATAAAAACATCCTTGCACTTATCCCAAGAATCGATACTATTGCGAGGCAAAGAAGAAAACCAATTTTTTGCATGATCTCGCAAAGAAAACGGGAATAATTTCAATTTCACAATATCATGTTCCACATCTTTTTTCTTTTGCATATCGCATAATTCCACGAATGTGTTAAGATAGGACACGGCATCCTCACTAGGAGTACCGGAAAATTGATCTTTCATAACAAGATTGAACAAAGCGGCATTAATATCACAAGACTCCGCACTAGTGGCGGGAGGAGCAATCGGAGTGCTAATAAAATCATTGTTGTTGGTATTGGAAAAATCACACAACTTGGTGTTCTCTTGAGTCATCGTGACTACGCAACAAGATTGCACTCAAAAACAGATCTGACGAGAAAACGGCGAACGAAAAAGAGGGTGAATAAAACGGCAAGAATTTTTTTTGTGAAGTAGGTGAGAGGAAAACGAGAGGCAAATGGCAAATAATGTAAATTGCAAGGAGATGAGATTTGTGATTAGGAACCTGGTAGATGTTGATGATGTCTCCCCGGCAACGGCGCCAGAAATTCCTTTTGATGTTTGCTTGAACTACGTCGGTATTTCCCCAAAGAGGAAGGGATGATGCACCACAGCAACGGTAGGTATTTCCCTCAGTGATGAGACCAAGGTTATCGAACCAGTAGGAGAACCAAGAAACACTACGTAAACATCACCTGCACACAAAGAACAAATACTTGCAACCCGACGTGTTAAAGGGGTTGTCAATCCCTTTCGGGTAACGGCGCCAGAAATTGGCAAGTTGACGGGAGATAAATTGTAGTAGATTGGATAAATAGATCGCGAATAAAATAAAGTGCAGCAAAATATTTTTGGGTTTTTAGAAACATAGATCTGAAAATAAAAGTGGCAAATAAATAAAAAGGCGAATAGCAAAATAGATCTGAAAATATATGATGAGAAAATAGACCCGGGGGCCGTAGATTTCACTAGTGGCTTCTCTCGAGAAAAATAGCATACGGTGGGTAAACAAATTACTGTTGGGCAATTGATAGAACTTTAAATAATTATGACGATATCCAGGCAATAATCATTATATAGGCATCATGTCCAAGATTAGTAGACCGACTCCTGCCTGCATCTACTACTATTAATCCACACATCGACTGCTATCCAACATGCATCTAGTGTATTAAGTTCATGGAGAAACGGAGTAATGCAATAAGAACGATGACATGATGTAGACAAGATCTATTTATGTAGAAATAGACCCCATCTTGTTATCCTTAATAGCAGCGACACATACGTGTCGGTTCCCCTTCTGTCACTAGGATCAAGCACCGTAAGATCGAACCCATCACAAAGCACCTCTTCCCATGGCAAGACAAATTGATCTAGTTAGCCTAACTAAACCAAAGATTCGAAGAAGAAATACGAGGCTATAAGTAATCATTAATATAAGAGATCAAAAGACTCAAATAACTTTCATGGATAAAACATAGATCTGATCATAAACTCAAAGTTCATCAGATCCCAACAAACACACTGCAAAAAGAATTACATCAAATAGATCTCCAAGAGACCATTGTATTGAGAATCAAAAGAGAGAGAGAGGAAGCCATCTAGCTACTAACTACGGACCCGTAGGTTTACAATGAACTACTCACGCATCATCGGAGAGGCACCAATGAGGATGATGAACCCCTCCATGATGGTGTCTAGATTGGATCTGTGGTTTCTGGAACTTGCGGCCACTGGAATTGATTTTTGTCGACTCCCCTAGGGTTTCTGGAATATTGGGGTATTTATAGAGCAAAGAGGCGGTGCGGGAGGCGGCTGAGGTGGGCACAACCCACTAGGGGGTGCCTGGGCCCCCAGGCGCGCCCTGGTGGGTTGTGCTCCCCTCGGAGCCCCCCTCAGGTACTTTCTTGGCCCAACTTGTGTCTTCTAGTCCAGAAAAAATTACCAAAAAGTTTTGCTGCGTTTGGACTCCGTTTGGTATTGATTTCCTGTGAAGTAAAAAACAAGCAAAAAACAGCAACTGGCACTGGGCACTATGTTAATAGGTTAGTCCCAAAAAATGATATGAAGTTGCTATAAAATGATTGTAAACATCCAAGAATGATAAATATAACAGCATGGAACAATCAAAAATTATAGATACGTTGGAGACGTATCAGCATCCCCAAGCTTAATTCCTGCTCGTTCTCGAGTAGGTAAATGACAAAAACAGAATTTTTGATGTGGAATGCTGCCTAACATGTTCATCACATATTCTTTTCTTTGTAGCATGGACATTTGGACTTTTATATGATTCAACGCAATAGTCTAGTTTTGACATGAAGATTTCAATACTCAAGCATATCAACAAGCAACCATGTCTTTCAAAATATCAACACTAAAGCAAGTTATCCCTAGCCCATTATGCTCAATCATTAATCCATTCATGAAACACACTCGCATATTAGCTACACCCAATGCTCAAGTACGATCATAGTGCCCCTTAGTTGGTGCTTTATAAGAGAAGATGGAGACTCAAAATAAAATAAAAATTGCATAAAGTAAAAGAAAGGCCCTTCGCAGAGGGAAGTAGGGATTTGTAGAGGTGCCAGAGCTCAAAGCGAAAAAAGTAGAGATAAAACATTTTGGGTGGCATGCTTTTCCTGTCAACGAAAATGATCGAGTAGTTCCCAATACTTTCCATGCTAGATATATCATAGGTGGTTCCCAAACAGAAAATAAAGTTTACTCCTTTTCCACCATACTTTCACATTCCACGGCTAACCGAATCAACGGGTGCCGTCCATACCAACACTTTCCAAGGAATTTATTATTTGACGACATAAAGTAAATTCGTTTTTCATTTCGGGACTGGGCATCCCTAATACCTTTGCCATACTCTCGTGCAATGACAAGTGAATAAACACTCATCTTGAGAATAACACATCTAGCATGGAAAAATATCAGGAGACTTGTAACACCCCCAGTGGTTAACTACACTAATCCCCTTTTGATTATGCCATGTCATCATGATTATCAGTGCCTAGTCATCGTTTGCGTCATATTGCATTTTGAACTCCAAATTCAAACTCCAAATGAATTTAAAGTGAAAATTAAAGTTGTTCAAATTTGAAAACTAAAATGTTCTTAGTATTGTAAATAATCCAGAGACAATTCTAAAATCATAACCAACATTTACTAAATTAATTAAGTGACTCTAATAGCAACAAAACAGAAGTATTTAATCCTTTTATAATTTAATAAAATCCAAATGAATTCATGTGGACTTAAAACCTTTTTATAACAGTGCTAGATATTTCACTGTAATTATTGGGCTATGTTTTGTATTTTACAAAACTATATATATGGGTCCACACTTTTTACAAAACAGAAAGCAAAAGAAAAACAGAAGGTTAAAAAAAAGAAAATAGAAAAAGGAAAACCCGCCTGGCCAACTGGGCCTAGCCCAGCTGGCCGCCGAACCAACCGGCCCAGCCGGCCCACTCTGTCGCCCCTGGCCTATATGGCCTGCCTCGCCAACCCTAATCCCCCCGATCCATTTTCCCCCTTGATCCCCTGCTCCTCCTCCTCCCAGTGCTGGATCTGGGCGCCCCGGGTGTCCCGACGCCGTCGCTGGCGCCGCCCCGCCGTCACCTGTCGCCTCCCCGACCTCCTCCTCAACCGGCTTCCCCGAACCTCGCCGGCGTACACCTGCAGCGCCCGTGAGCTAGCCCCCCCTCTCCTCGCACTCCCTCCGCCCCAGCCGGTTACCGCTCGCGCTCGCCACGGCCACGCTGGCCCCGCGCAGCACGACCTCCCATGCACCGCTCACACACACGCGCGCCAGGGCCGCATCGCGCCCGTGCTCACCGCGGCCGTTCCCCGCGCCGCACCCCCGCACGCCCATGCCGCATCTTGCCCGTGCTGGCCGCTACTGTCGGCGCTCGCCCGCTGCCTGCCTCTGTGCCGCTGCTGCTCGCCGCGCGCACACCCTGGCCGCGGCCCTGCCACGTCCGGCGCCCGACCGCGCACGCCCATCACGCCTGCGCGTGCTCTGCCGCTCGCGTCCCGCGCCACCGCCGCTTTGTGATGACCCCGGCTTAATCGTGCACTAACCATACACGCAAATGCACACGATTAAGCCTAAGGACTCACTTGAAGATATCACAACACAACTCTAAAACATAAATAAATTCATACAAGCTTTATATTACAAGCCAGGGCCTCGATGGCTCGAATACATAGCTCGATGGCATACAAGTGTCAGTGGAAGCATCAGATATCTGGGTATAGATATATTACAGAAAGAGAGATAAGCCTTCATAGAGGCGGGGCAAAATAAAATACTACGATCGAAAGGCGTAGGCCTCCTGCCCTGGACCCTCCGATACTACTCCTGGTCGTCAGACGGCTCCTCGTAGTAGTAGTACTCTCCGGGCTGGTAGTAGTAGTGGTCGTCAACAGGGGCGACTGGCTCCGGGGCTCCGTCGTCTGGATGCGACAAAGGGATAAAGGGGGAAAAAGGAAAATAAAGCAAATGTGAGTACTCATCCGAAGTACTCAGCAAGCAAGGATCTATACTACATATGCAACATTTTCAAAGGGGGCTGTATATGTGGACTGGGCTGCAGAAATGCCAGATTAGAGGGGGAAAGCCTAGTCCTATCGAAGACTAGCATCTTCAACAGTCTCGCAGCATTAGAAGAGAGCGGAAAAACATAATGTAAAGTATAACAGTGTCATCAACCTCGGCCAGAGATTCTTCCTCGACTCCCTGCGAGAAAGCAATCCCAGAGCCGTACTATCCAGTTCTCATCTCAAGTCATGTTCTAGTTGTACCGATCGGGATACAACTCCGAGTGTCCGTTACTGTAGGACAGGCTATCGATAGAAGTTTCTTCCCTCCAGGGGTGCACCAAGTTACCCACCACGCTAGCTTAACTCCGGCCGGACACACTTTTCTGGGTCATGCCCGGCCTCGACTAAGCAACACGCCGCAACCCGACCAAATACTTAACAGAGAGGTCAGCACGCCGGTCTAACCTATGCCCCCAGGGGTCTTGGGCCTTTGCCCCGGGAACTCCTGCGTGTTGCGTGGGCGGCCGGAAGCAGACCTAGCAACCCCTTAATACAAGCGCGGTTGCGTAACCAGTCCAATCCAGCGCGCGCCGCTCAGTCGCTGACGTCTATTAAGCTTCGGCTGAAGTATACGACGCAGAACGCCCATACTATGCCCACGTGATGGTTAGTGCTATCAGGCCAGAGGCCCCTCGGATCAAATATCCAAACCGTTTAGTGGTTTAGGAGCACGCAGAAACGAGAAGAGACTCATGATCGATGTGACCCCGTCGCCCCATCTCGAGGACTTGCGGCAAGGGCTAAGAATGCCCGGCCATGCCTCGTAGTTATCTCGCGGGCACCTCTTAGGTCAACCCGACTCCACATCACTTCGCATTCATGCTCGCGCGGGTACCCCTCAGGGCCGACCCGTCTTTAGTATCATAGTATCATGGTTTAGTGTTCAGTCGTAGTAACCAAGTCCCGTGTGTCTGACACCAAGGGGAACCCTGAGGAATCACCCTCGATGGAATTCCCGCTTGATGCTATCGTCAAGGTGAACGAATGAGGAATCACCCTCGAGGTCCACACTTGAGAAGTTGCACGACGATGTCGTTATCGGGGGTGGTGTAGGAGGAATCACCCTTGCTTACCATGACCGAATAACTAACCTACAAGGTTATCTTCAGAAGTGCTGACGAGGTATCACCCTCGGCACTCGATAGTAACCCAGTAGTGTCGCGCAATTTAAGGGGGAAGTGACGTGCGGTGCCCGGGTCTGATCTTCGATCATGTTGCTCGGGTCTTCTGAGAGTCCAGCGGGGCAGTTGGGACAAGTGGGTCTCTGATAAGGCTCTACCCATCCTATACTAAACAGTTTAGGAGAACAGGCAGGTATCAAAAGTAGGCTACAGTAAAACAGGCTATGCAGCAGATGTAGGACAACAGTAGCAGCAGTAACTTCTAATGCAAGCATAAGAGAGAAGAGAGTGGGCGATATCGAAATGCTCAAAATGGGGGTGCTTGCCTGTCTGCTCGACGGCAAGGGCAGGGTCGTCGGGGACGTAGTCGTACTCCGGAGCTGCGTCTGTCTCAGGAGCTACGGCAATGTCTGGGTCTACCGAAATAGAAGAGGGGGAGGAAACAAGTAAATATAATGCAACCAGATGCAACACAGTGCGCGTGATGCTATGATGCAGTGCAGGGTTGCCTAAATATGCATCTAAGTCATTTTAGTTATTTTTAGAATTAATCTGGGATTTATTAACCGGTGTGTGTGCACTATTCACCTACCGGAATCGAGCTCCGAGTTACGAGTTCTCCTACGTAGGAGGTTCCGACAAGGAAACAGACGACACGATCAAACTCGTCTCGTCATTCTGAGCAACTTTCATGTTTTAACTTTTTCGATCTGAGCTACGGTTTAAAAGTTATTAATTTTTAAAGATTATTTGATTTTCTGGAATTAATTTTATTAACAGAATTGAATTATGACATCAGCATGACGTGTTGCTAACATCAGCAGGTCAACAGTGACGCTGACCTGGTCAAACCTGACATGTGGGTCTAGTGGGACCCACATGTCATTGACTCAGAGGCTAACTAATGAGTTAAGCTAATTAAGCTTCAGGTGGGGCCTACTGTCAACGTCAGTATTTAGTTAACAGAATTCTAATTAAGTGGTTAATGTTAATTAAGTCAGCGGGACCCACTAGCCAGCGTCTGGGGTGAACAGTGACCGCAGTTGACCACGGTCAACCGGGTCAAAGTGGGTCCAGGGGCCCACTGGCAGCGGCACAGAGGGGCGCCAGGTGGCGGCCAGGTCAGCTCCGGCGATCGGAGTGACGCCGGCGACCCAAACGCACGGTGGCACGTCGCCGGAATTGGCCGGAAATTCGCTACAGTGGCCCGTTTCGAGCGCGGCCACTTGCGTTCGATCGGGCATTCGAAGCCGCGTCGTTTGGTGGCGGTGTTGGACCAAATGGTCGCCAAAAAAATGGCCGGCGACAAGCGAAGGCGGACGCCGGAGTTCGGGACCTCGCGGATTCAGCGAAAAAGCAGCGCAAGAGCTCGAGCTGATTATCCAGGCAGCAGCAGTAGCACCCCAGGAGCTGACCAGAGCCACTGGCTCGAGCCATAGGGGCTCGGGAGCGCGCTAATGGCAGCGGCGGCGGTGGTCAGAGCACGGCATCACTGGCAACTTGTCGGAGGCGCCCAAGTACGCGGGGAAGGAAGCAGGGGAAGAGGCAGAGCTCACCTAGCGGCTATGAAAAGCCTTCGTTAGCTTAGTAGCAGCAGGGGGCTCGGGATCGACGGGGTTCGCCGGCGACAGAGAAGAAGAGCCCGAGGTCGATCTCGTTCGTGCGGTCCTCCCCGAGCTTGAGGTCGATGTGCAGCCGAGGCAGATGAGCGAGGTGAAGCCGCAGGATGTCTCGGTGAGGAGAATGGGAGACGGTGGCCGCGGTGGCGCGGTGCGAATGGCGGCGATGGCGCTCGGTGGCGACGAGATCCAGAGGGGGAGAGCGAGGGGAGAGGGGAGGAGTGGTCGAGGGGATCCAGGGGGAGCGAACGACCTCGACCTTATCCCCTCCTCGTCACTGTTTCATCGGTGGCGTCGGCTTGTCGGCCTACGGCCGGCGAGCGCAAGCTCGGCCACAGCGGCGGCGACACGCACAGGAGAGAGAAGGAGGAATGGGCCAGATGGTCCGGCTCCAGGCACTGTGCACTAGTGGCAGTGCACAATGGCCTTTTCTTATTTTCCTCTCTCTGCTTTCTATTTTCTTTAATTCTTTTCTATTTTGTATTAGTTAGGGCACTTATGCACTTTTGTAAAATATGAAACTTGGTCCAAATAATGCAATGCAATATTACCCATCACCGAAAACTTGTTTGGGCAGATTTGAATTTCATTTGAATTTAATATGATTTTAAATGGATTTAATAATTCTGTTTTGGGGCTGTTTCAATTTGTTTGAGTCACTCATCTAACTCCAAATTAATTGATGATGGTTTTATAAATGTTCCTGGATTATTTGCAAATTAATGAACATTTTTCCATCAGTGTTTGATCAACTTCATATTTCACTTATAAATTTGAGTTGATTTTCATAATTGAATTTGAATTGGATCCTTAACCCATGTGACTTGGCACTGCAAATGGTATGACTTGGCAGTATTAGCAGTTGATCACAGTGGTAGTTACACAGGTGTGTTACAAGTTCTCCTCCTCTAAAAGAAATTCTTGTCCCGAGAATTTAGGAGGTAGAAGGAAAGAGGTCGGGATATTCTTCCCGAAGATGATCCTCGCGTTCCCAAGTGGCTTCATCTTCAGTGTGATTCGACCACTGCACTTTCAGGAACTTGGTCGTCTTCTGACGAGTTCGATGTTTAGCTTCCTCAAGGATGCGGATAGGATGCTCCTTATAAGACAAATCGTCTTGCAGTTGAAGCATCTCGTGATCCACTGCACGGTGCGGAGATTCCTTGAAGCACTTGCGAAGTTGTGACATGTGAAAGACATCATGAATATGCGAGAATTGTGGTGGCAACTCCAATTTATAAGCCACCTGTCCATGTCTAGCCACGATGCGGAAAGGACCAATATAGCGGGGAGCTAGCTTGCCCTTGATTCTGAAACGACGAGTGCCTTTCAAAGGAGTGACACGAAGATAAGCATGATCAACTGGTTGATAAGTCAGACCCCATCGTTTGCGATCATAGTTGCTCTTTTGGCGGTCCTGAGCTGCTTTGTGATTTTCTCGGACAATTCTGACTTGTTCTTCGGCATGTTGAATAATGTCTGGTCCCACGAGAGGTCGTTCCCCAGTTTCTGACCAGTTCAGAGGGGTTCAACACTTACGTCCATAAAGCACTTCGAAGGGGGCCATTTTCAAGCTGGCTTGATAACTGTTGTTATAAGAGAACTCGGCATACGGGAGAGATTCCTCCCATTTCTTACCGAAGGATATAACACAAGCGCGAAGCATATCTTCAAGTACTTGGTTAACTCGCTCGACTTGGCCTTGGGACTGAGGATGATAAGCTGAACTCCATGTAATGTGAGTGCCCATAGCTTCTTGGAAACTTTCCCAGAACTTGGACGTGAAAAGACCGCCACGGTCCGAACTGATCTCCTTCGGAATGCCGTGGAGTGAAACGATTCTGGAGATATATAGTTCTGCTAGTTGGCTAGCAGTGATAGTCTCCTTATCAGGTAGGAAATGAGCAACCTTGGAAAGTTGATCGACGACGACAAGAATAGCATCGTGTCCTTTCTGAGACTTGGGAAGACCAGTAATGAAATCCATCTGCACTTTATCCCACTTCCACAGAGGAATAGGGAGTGGTTGAAGAATTCCAGCAGGCTTCTGATGTTCTGCTTTCACGCGACGACATACGTCACATTCAGCAACGTATCGAGCAATGTCTTGCTTCATTCTGGACCACCAGTACCTCTGTCGAAGATCGCGATACATCTTGGTACTACCCGGATGGATAGACAGCGGTGTATCATGAGCCTCCTTCATGACCTTGTCGGTCATAAGCTCGAAGCGAGGTACTACGATGCGGTCTCTGAAATATAATGTTCCATCTTCAACAACTGAGAAATCCCGGTACTTCTCAAGGTGAAGCTCTTTCTTCATCAAGTCAATTTCAACATCTTTGGCTTGCGCTTCCTTAATAGCCTTTTGAAGGTCTGGCTGTACCACAAGGTTATTAAGAGAACCTTGGGGAACAATTCGCAGATTCAGCTGAGTCAGTTCTGCATAAAGACGAGGTTGAGCTCACCTAACCATAAGGTTGTTGCGATATGACTTGCGGCTCAGGGCATCAGCCATCACGTTAGCCTTGCCCGGGGTATATCAAATACCGCAGTCGTAGTCCGTAATTGTTTCCAACCATCGTTGCTGACAGAGATTAAGATCCGGCTGAGTGAACAAATATTTCAAGCTTCGATGATCGGTATAGATCTCACACCGATTACCAAGAAGGTAATGTCACCATAACTTCAATGCATATATCACTGCAGCAAGTTCAAGATCATGCACTGGATAATTTTCTTCATGTGGACACAATTGACGTGAAGCATACACAATTACTCTTCATTCTTGCATTAGGACACAGCCTAATCCCTGACGAGAGGCATCGCAGTATATGACAAAGTCCTTGCGAGAATCAGGAGGAGCAAGCACTGGAGCAGATCTAAGCTTGTCCTTGAGGGTCTGGAAACTTTCCTGACACTTGTCTGTCCACTCAAACTTAACGCCTTTGTGGAGCAGATTAGTCAGGGGCTTGGCGATCTTGGAGAAGTTCTCGATGAATCGACGGCAATAACTGGCTAGACCGAGGAAGCTTCGGACTTGCTTGGCATTCTTCGGAGGAGTCCAGTCAAGGATAGCCTGAACACGCTCCGGGTTAACGGAAATACCGTCCTTGGAAATCACATGTCCAAGGTAGGTCACTTCAGAAAGCCAGAATTCACATTTGGAGTACTTGGCATATAACTTGTGCTCTCGAAGCCTTTCCAGAACAAGGCGAAGATGTTCCGCATGTTCTTCCTTATTCTTCGAATATACTAGGATATCATCCAGATAACCACGATGAATTTGTCAAGGTAATCCATGAATATATAATTCATCAGACGTGAGAACGTAGCTGGAGCATTCGTCAGGCCAAATGACATGACAGTGTATTCATAGGAGCCATAACGAGTAACGAAGGCGGTCTTCGGAATATCCTCTTCACGGACACGGACCTGGTGATAACCCAACCTCAAGTCGAGTTTAGAAAACACCGAAGATCCAGCAAGTTGATCATATAAGTCATTGATCCGGGGAAGCGGATATTTATTCTGAATGGTTGCTTGGTTGATAGGACGGTAATCTTGGACCAACCTATTCATACCATCTTTCTTCTTGACAAAAAGAGACGGTGCTCCCCAGGCAGAGGAACTAGGACGGATGAAGCCCTTCCTTAAGGATTTATCAATTTCTTCCTTAAGCTCGTTAAGATGGTGCGGAGGCATCTTGTAAGGACGCTTCGCAATAGGAGTGGTGCCAGGCTTCAAGTCAATGACGAACTCGACAGCTCTAGCAGGGGGTATTCCTGGAAGTTCTTCTAGAAATACATCCGGGAAGTCACAGACAACTGGGATGTTCTTGATCCCCTCAAGTGGAGAAGCGTTCAACGCATTCAAGGCATAAATCTGAGCCTCGGAGTTCTGAGTGATATGAGCTTGACAATTCACTATCTCATTCGATGGATGCAGGAGGTGTACCACTTTAGTGGCATAATTGATTGAGGCGTAATGAGCCTTCAACCAATCCATTCCGAGAATAAGGTCAATCTTTGAAGATTGTAGGATAATGGGGTTTGCATGAAAATGTAACCCTTCAATCTCAACAGTGAGTTGGAGGCTGAATATAGAAGTTCGGCATCGTCCCGCGGGAGTGTTTACTACTAACGGATGTTGTAGTGTTTCGCACTTAACGTCATGAAGGAGTGCAAAATGTTCTGACATGAATGAATGTGATGCTCCTGAATCAAATAAAACAGTTGCAGGAACTGAATTAACAAGAAGTGTACCCATCACAGTTGCTGGTTGTTCGGGGTCTTCATTCTTGTTGACATGGAAGACCTGCCCACGACCATAAGAAGGTCTGGCATTGCTATAGCGAGGCTGAGAATTCTCACGGCCAGCAGAAGGAAGAGCTAGCTGATTCTGACTCTGTGAGCAGTCTCTGGCACGGTGACCTGGCTGGGCACACTTGAAGCATAGTCCATTGTCAGGACGAGGTGCAGGAGCTTGCAGAGGCTGCCTCGGTGGTGGAGGAGGCAGACGAGGTGCGGCATAAGCAGGCCTGTACACTGGAGCTGCTGGATGGTACATGCTCTGCGGAATCCAAATGCGGCGCTTCTGGGAGGACGAGCCCGAAGATGAGCCCGCTTCATGAGTGCGTCTGGTAGCTTCTTTGTGCTTCTTCAATCCAGTCTCGACCATGATAGCCTTATTCACCAAGGTGGCAAAATCAGGGTAGTCTTGAACAAGCAGGGCTAACTGAATGTCATGGTGCAGCCCTTCACGAAACTTCTCCTGCCTTCGATCATCAGTAGGAATGTCTTCTTCAGCATAGCGAGACAAGTCAAGAAACTCGCGCTGATAAACTTCCACAGACTTGTTGCCCTGAACGAGACTACGGAACTCGACTTTCTTCCAGGCTATGACTGCTTGAGGAATATAGCGGGCGCGAAAAGCAATCTTGAATTCTGCCCAAGTGACAACAGTTCCCGGAGGTAGCGTCTGCCTGTGAGTTGCCCACCATTGTGCTGCGGGTCCCTTCAGAAAGTATGTCGCGAAAGTGACATAGCTGACGGGGGAACATCAGCTGACTCCATCTCATAAAAGATGTCACGCAGCCAGTCATCGGCATCCAGCGGATTAACAGTGTTGCGGAATATCGATGGATAGAGTCGAACAAACTCTGGCAGTGTGATTGAAGCTGGCTGATAGTTGGCATTGGGACGGGGAAATTGTTCCATAATCCCAGTCATAAACTGCCGATTAAATTCAAACTGTTGCATCATCGCAGCCATATAGTCAGGCGGTGGCGGCGGAGGTGGATTGTTATCTACCATCCTATTAAATCAACAGAGGTAGTTTAGCAGAAGCCAATGGGAGTGTTTAGCGACATGCATGATGTAACACGACGGAATTTAAATAGTACAGCAGATGCTTAATAGTAGTCATTAAGTCATACAGATCCATACAGAGTCGGTTACATTCGGGCAGCATAACAGCGCAAATACAAAAGCTAGACATGCTAGGCGGCGCGCAGGCACGCGGTAAGGAAGTACACAACGAGACATAGCAAAGGCTACATCAACGTCGGAGAAAACCACTGAAACGGGGTAGCTGCAAGTGCGGACGACGGACATTCGTCGCAGAAGGATCCTGCCCTCCATGTGCACTCTGATGCAGAACCCGGTCTCGAGCTGTAAGAAGAGGTCCACGCGCAGGCGTGTGAACTCCCACAGCAGGCCAATCGATCCCTGATGGCATCTCGGTCCTGCTCGGGTAAAGAATGTGCTCCGGATGTATCCCTGCACGAACAGCTGGTAACAACTGCATCATAGCCTCGTAGAGTCGTGCTCGAGTGGCAAACAACTCGACAGCAAGAGCGCAAACAGTGCGATCCAGAGCCTGAGTACAGTGAATCAGAACTCGCTGATTGTAGCGACGAGGCTCGTAAGGGGCACAGACAGCTGTGTAGTATCCAGTAGCATCTCCAGCAGGGGCATACGGAATGTACCGATACTCAGAAGCATCCAAGCTGGCGCTGTGCTCTCCTCGGAGACGTGCGACAGCAGAGTAAGCGGCATCATGCACTGCCATCTCAATCATCATGCCGATACCGTGGAAAAGGTGTAACTCAGTGTCAGAGTCATCCTGCTGATCGTAGATGCAAACATCAGCATAGTACTGCTCCTGGTTGAACTCACGATGAACCTCATAGATCATGTACTCGGGGCACCAGCGGTATCCCAGCTTGATCAAGAGGGCGATCAGAACAGCTGGAAACCCAGGGACGTCTCGAGCACAGGTGCGAAGCACAAGCTGCGTCGTAGGGCGAGGTGGAAACAGACGGTCCATCTAAAACAGAGAAGATTCAGGATTGTCATTCGACGACGAGAAATATAGAAGATCTTGAATTTGAAAGGTTAAACAAAACAATGGAAAGGAAAATGATTATCAGACTAATCAGATCAAAGACTGGGAAATCGCACTGAATACAGCTCTCCGGGTGGATAGAATTAACGAGATCCTAAATGTCGGTGTCAGTAAATTTTATTAAACCCGAATAGAAGAGAGATCAGGGTCCCAGATTAAAGACGAGGAATAAAAGATCCTAATACCACCCAATTGGCGACGTGGGCCCGTAAGCCACACAGCCAAGTTAGTAAAACAGTTTTTGACGTCTAGACTCAACTTCGGCCAAGGAATTGGATATGGGGATTCCTAGAGGCAGTCGGCTCTGATACCAACCTATGACGACCCCGGCTTAATCGTGCACTAACCATACACGCAAATGCACACGATTAAGCCTAAGGACTCACTTGAAGATATCACAACACAACTCTAAAACATAAATAAATTCATACAAGCTTTATATTACAAGCCAGGGCCTCGAGGGCTCGAATACATAGCTCGATGGCATACAAGTGTCAGCGGAAGCATCAGATATCTGGGTACAGATATATTATAGAAAGAGAGATAAGCCTTCACAGAGGCGGGGCAAAATAAAATACTACGATCGAAAGGCGTAGGCCTCCTGCCCTGGACCCTCCGATCCTACTCCTGGTCGTCAGACGGCTCCTCGTAGTAGTAGTACTCTCCGGGCTGGTAGTAGTAGTGGTCGTCAACAGGGGCGACTGGCTCCGGGGCTCCGTCGTCTGGATGCGACAAAGGGATAAAGGGGGAAAAAGGAAAATAAAGCAAACGTGAGTACTCATCCGAAGTACTCAGCAAGCAAGGATCTATACTACATATGCAACATTTTCAAAGGGGGCTGTATATGTGGACTGGGCTGCAGAAATGCCAGATTAGAGGGGGAAAGCCTAGTCCTATCGAAGACTAGCATCTTCAGCATCTTCAACAGTCTCGCAGCATTAGAAGAGAGGGGAAAAACATAATGTCAAGTATAACAGTGTCATCAACCTTGGCCAGAGATTCTTCCTCGACTCCCTGCGAGAAAGCAATCCCAGAGCCGTACTATCCAGTTCTCATCTCAAGTCATGTTCTAGTTGTACCGATCAGGATACAACTCCGAGTGTCCGTTACCATAGGACAGGCTATCGATAGAAGTTTCTTCCTTGCAGGGGTGCACCAAGTTACCCACCACGCTCGCTTAACTCCGGCCGGACACACTTTTCTGGGTCATGCCCGGCCTCGGCTAAGCAACACGCCGCAACCCGACCAAATACTTAACAGAGAGGTCAGCACGCCGGTCTAACCTATGCCCCCAGGGGTCTTGGGCCTTCGCCCCGGGAACTCCTGCGCGTTGCGTGGGCGGCCGGAAGCGGACCTAGCAACCCCTTAATACAAGCACGGTTGCGTAACCAGTCCAATCCAGCACGAGCCGCTCAGTCGCTGACGTCTATTAAGCTTCGGCTGAAGTATACGACGCAGAACGCCCATACTATGCCCACGTGATGTTTAGTGCTATCAGGCCAGAGGCCCCTCGGATCAAATATCCAAACCGTTTAGAGGTTTAGGAGCGCGCGGAAACGAGCAGAGACTCACGATCGATGTGACCCCATCGCCCCATCTCGAGGACTTACGGCAAGGGCTAAGAATGCCCGGCCACGCCTCGTAGTTATCTTGCGGGCACCTCTCAGGTCAACCCGACTCCACATCACTTCACATTCATGCTCGCGCGGGTACCCCTCTTGGCCAACCCGTCTTTAGTATCATAGTATCATGGTTTAGTGTTCAGTCGTAGTAACCAAGTCTCCGTGTGTCTGACACCAAGGGGAACCCTGAGGAATCACCCTCAATGGAATTCTCGCTCGATGCTATCGTCAAGGTGAACGAATGAGGAATCACCCTCGAGGTCCACACTTGAGAAGTTGCACGACGACGTCGTTATCGGGGGTGGTGTAGGAGGAATCACCCTCGCTTACCACGACCAAATAACTAACCTACAAGGTTATCATCAGAAGTGCTGACGAGGTATCACCCTCGGCACTCGATAGTAACCCAGTAGTGTCGTGCAATTTAAGGGGGAAGTGACGTGCGGTGCCCGGGTCTGATCTTCGATCCCGTTGCTCGGGTCTTTTGAGAGTCCAGCGGGGCAGTCGGGACAAGTGGGTCTCTGATAAGGCTCTACCCATCCTATACTAAACAGTTTAGGAGAACAGGCAGGTATCAAAAGTAGGCTACAGTAAAACAGGCTATGCAGCAGATGTAGGACAACAGTAGCAGCAGTAACTTCTAATGCAAGCATAAGAGAGAAGAGAGTGGGCGATATCGAAATGCTCAAAATGGGGGTGCTTGCCTGTCTGCTTGACGGCAAGGGTAGGGTCGTCGAGGACGTAGTCGTACTCCGGAGCGGCGTCTGCCTCAGGAGCTACGGCAACGTCTGGGTCTACCGAAAGAGAAGAGGGGGAGGAAACAAGTAAATATAATGCAACCAGATGCAACACAGTGCGCACGATGCTATGATGCAGTGCAGGGTTGCCTAAATATGCATCTAAGTCATTTTAGTTATTTTTAGAATTAATCTGGGATTTATTAACCGGTGTGTGTGCACTATTCATCTACCGGAATCGAGCTCGGAGTTACGAGTTCTCCTACGTAGGAGGTTCCGACAAGGAAACAGGCGGCACGATCAAACTTGTCTTGTCGTTCTGAGCAAATTTCATGTTTTAACTTTTTTGATCTGAGCTACGGTTTTAACTTTTTTGATCTGAGCTACGGTTTAAAAGGAAGCAGGGGAAGAGGCGGAGCTCACCTAGCGGCTATGAAAAGCCTTCGTTAGCTTAGTAGCAGTAGGGGGCTCGGGATCAACGAGGTTCGCCGGCGACAGAGAAGAAGAGGCCGAGGTCGATCTCGTTCGTGCGGTCCTCCCCGAGCTCGAGGTCGATGTGCAGCCGAGGCAGATGAGCGAGGTGAAGCCGCAGGATGTCACAGTGAGGAGAATGGGAGACGGTGGCTGTGGTGGCGCGGTGCAAATGGCGGCGATGGCGCTCGGTGGCGACGAGATCCAGAGGGGGAGAGCGAGGGGAGAGGGGAGGAGTGGTCGAGGGGATCCAGGGGGAGTGAACGACCTCGACCTTATCCCCTCCTCGTCACTGTTTCATCCGTGGCGTCGGCGTGTCGGCCTGCGGCCGGCGAGCGCAAGCTCGGCCACAGCAGCGGCGACATGCACAGGAGAGAGAAGGAGGAATGGGCCAGATGGGCCGGCTCCAGGCACTGTGCACTAGTGGCAGTGCACAGTGGCCTTTTCTTATTTTCCTTTCTCTGCTTTCTATTTTCTTTAATTCTTTTCTGTTTTGTATTAGTTAGGGCACTTATGCACTTTTGTAAAATATGAAACTTGGTCCAAATAATGCAATGCAATATTACCCATCACCGAAAACTTGTTTGGGCAGATTTGAATTTAATATGATTTTAAATGGATTTAATAATTCTGTTTTGGGGCTGTTTCAATTTGTTTGAGTCACTCATCTAACTCCAAATTAATTGATGATGGTTTTATAAATGTTCCTGGATTATTTGCCAATTAATGAACATTTTTCCATCAGTGTTTGATCAACTTCATATTTCACTTATAAATTTGAGTTGATTTTCATAATTGAATTTGAATTGGATCCTTAACCCATGTGACTTGGCACTGCAAATGGTATGACTTGGCAATATTAGCAGTTGATCACAGTGGTAGTTACACATGGGTGTTACACGCTTCGCCCACACGTGCACGCCCTGGCCCCGTCTCTGCCCGCTGGTCACGCCCATCCCCACGCCGCGCCCTGCCTCCCCGCGGCTGCCCCGCTCGCCGCCCTCCGCCCCGCGCTACCAGCGCCGCCCTGCTCGCCGCTCGCCGCCACCACCACCACCTCCAGTCGCGCCCGCCTCCGCCCCACAGCCCCGCTGCGCCGCTCGGGGCCGCCAGCGGCCATGCCCGCGCGCCCCTGGGAGTGCGCCCGCTCGGGCTGCGCCCAGCGCCCGATCCACTGGCCTGTTGGGCCACTGACAAAGGGGCCCCGCCCCCTTGTGCCTATCACATATGGGGCCCCCAGCCCAGAACGTTTAATAAAAATAAAAATGAATTAATAAAATAAATAATTAGTTAATTAATTAATTAATTAGTTAATTAATTAAGTTAATTACCTCTGATTAAGTTAACCTAATTAATTAGTTGTTTAATTAAACAGTAATTAATTAGCTAAACCCTAATTAACCTAACAGAGTATGACAGGTGGGACCCACGTGTCAGGTTGACTGCTGACGTCATGCTGACGTCATGATGACATCAGCATTCACTGTTTCGGATAATGTTGAATTTAAATAAATAATTAAATTCCAGAAAATCAATAAAACTTTGAAAATTAATATAAAATAAACCGTATCTCGCATCGAAAAACTTTGTACATGAAAGTTGCTCAGAATTTCGAGACGAATCCGAATACACGGTCCGTTCGTCCGTCACGCGTCCCTAATGTAGAGAACGCGCAACCGTCCCCCTCCGGTCATCTGTCTGACAAATGTCCGGAACCGGGAAAACATTCCCGGATGGATTCCCCCTTCCTCGGTAACGTGCAACCATACGTTAGGACACACCCGGCACAGCTTATCGCCATGTCTTGTTTTGTGCTGCCTTGTTTGCTTAGTATTTACTGTTACTTCCCCCTCCTTCTCTCTCAATAGACCCCGCTACCGACGCAGTTCTCGAGACCGACGCAGCTCAGGAGCCCGACGACACCGTTGACGACCTTGCCTTTTGCGCCGAGCAACCAGGCAAGCCGCCCCCTTGAGCATTCTGATATCGCCTAATCTTTCTCTCATGCTTGCATTAGAAATTGCTGCTGGTACTGCTTTACCTATTCTGATGCATAGCCTGTTTATTGTAACCTGCTATTGAAACCTTACCTGTTTATCCTAAACTGTCTAGTATAGGCCGGGTAGAGACCTATCAGTGACCCCACTTGTCCCGACTGCCCCGCTGGATTATCCGAAGACCCGATCAATGGGATTGAAGACCAGGCCCCGGCACCGCACATCACCCCCCCTTTAGTTGTAAAGACACTGCAGCGTTACTATCGAGTGCCGAGGGTGAAACCTCGTGTAGCACTTCTGATGTTAACTCTGTAGATTAGCTATTTGGTCGTGGTCATCGAGGGTGATTCCTCCTTCACCGCTTCCGATAACGACGCCGTCGTACAACACCTCAAGTGTGAACCCAGCGAGGGTGATTCTTCCGAGATCACCTTGACGGATACATCAAGTAGGAATCCAACGAGGGTGATACCTCGGATTCCCCTGATGTTATGAACACACGGATACTTGGACTGTACTATTGTTACTTGGAAAGGCGGGTCGACCCTGAGGGGTACCCGCATGTGATGTGAAGACGGGTTGCCTGGATGGTGCCCGAGTGATGAATACGAGGCGTGGCCGGGCATTCTAGGCCCTTGCCGCAAGTCCTCGAGACGGGGCGACGGGGTCACATCGATCGTGAGTCTCTGCTCGTTACCGCAAGCCCCTAGTCCACTATGATTTGGATATTTTATCCGAGCAGGCCTCTGGCCTGATAGCACTAACCATCACGTGGGCATAGCATGGGCGTTCTGCATCGTAGCATCAGCCGAAAGCTCTGTCAGACGTCCAGTTCAGCATGACGGCCGGGCTGGGCCGGCACCGTCCTGAGGGGTGGAGCCTGGTTCACCCGGCACGCAACGACCCGAAGGGCGAGGGGCGATGGCCAAGACCCCCCTGCGCTTAGTATGTAGACCGACGGGGACCTCTCTGCTGAGCTGTAGGTAGGGTTGCGGTGTATCGTTTGGCCGAGGCCGGGCATGACCCAAAAAGTGTGTACGGCCGGAGTTAAGCGAGTGTGGTGGGTAAGTTGGTGCACCCCTGCAGGGAAGAAAACTTCTATCGTTAGCCGGTCCTACGGTAAAGGACACTCGGAGTTGTATCCCGATCGATACAACTAGAACATGTTGATGAGATGAGATATGGATACTATGGCTCCGGGATTGCTTCTCGCAGGGAGTCGAAAAGGGATCTCTGGCCGAGGTTGATGACTGTATGGCTCTGGGATTGCTTTCTCGTAGGGAGTCGAGAAAGGATCTCTGGGTGAGGTTGAGACTTAATGATACTACTACTTATACGGTACTAATCTACACTCTTCTAATGCTGCAAGACCTCTGAAGATGCTAGTCTTCGATAGGACTAGGCTTTCTCTCTATTCTGGCATTTCTGCAGCCCAGTCCACATATACAGCCTCCCTTTGAAAATGTTGCATATGTAGTGTAGATCCTTGCTTGCTGAGTACTTCGGATGAGTACTCACGGTTGCTTTGCTTTCTTTTTCCCCCATACCCCTTTTGATGCAACCGGATGACGGAGCCCCTGAGATAGCTGCCCCCGCCGATGATCGCTACCACTACCCCGAGGGTGGATATTACTTCGAGCTTGCCGTCGACCAGGAGTAGGATCGGAGGGTCCCAGGCAGGAGGCCTACGCCTTTCGATCGTAGTGTTTTGTTTTTGCCACGCCTCTCTAAAGGCCTTTCTGTTTTTGTTTCATATCTGTACTTAGATATCTGATGCTTCCACTGACGCTTGTATGCGAGCTTTTGTATTCGAGCCCTCGAGGCCCCTGGCTTGTAATATAAAGCTTGTATGACTTTATTTATGTTTTAGAGTTGTGTTGTGATATCTTCCTGTGAGTCCTTAGGCTTGATCATGTGCATTTGCGTGTATGATTAGTGCACGATTGAGCCGGGGGCGTCACAAGTTGGTATCAGAGCCGACTGACTGTAGGAACCCCCTTTCCAACTCCTTAGCCAAAGTTGAGTCTAGCAACCGAAAACTGTTTTACTAATTTGGCTGTGTGGCTTATGGGCCCACATCGTCAATTGGGTGGTATTAGGATCTTCTACTCCTCGACCCTTACTCTGGGACTCTGATCTCTCTCCTATTCGGGTTAAACTTTTACTAACTCCAACATTAGGTTCTCGTGATCACATCCGCCCGGTGTTCTGAAGATTTCCTCCCTTCCTTCAAGATTGCGGGCCAGGTTCTGCTTGCAGGATCCTTTTATCGAGGGCACCCTGTGTTATCACTTGCAGATTCCTCGCCCCAGCAGTTTTCTCCGACGTGGATGTAGCCTTTGCTATGTCTCGTCGTGTACTTCCATATCGCATGCCTGCGCGCCGCCTAATTTTCTAGCCCTCCCCTTTCAACTGTCGTAATGGCGGATTGTAACCGAGACTATGTGTGGCTTTGAATGTCTGGTGCGAATATGATGAAGTATATATTGCACTTCCTTCTGTTGTGCGTGTTACTTCATGAATCATTCCATACACCTGCAGTTTTCTTGCTAAACTGCCCCTGTTGATTTCGCAGGATGGCTGACGATCCTCCACCTCCACCCTATATTGCCGCAATGATGCAGCAGTTTGAACTCAACCGTCAGCAGTTTGAACTCAACCGTCAGTTTATGAACAGAGTATTGGCTCAATTCCCAACCCAGAATGCTCAGCAACAGAATGCTCCAATAACTCTGCCAGAATTTGTGGGCCTCAACCCGTCCATTTTCCGCAACCCGACCAATCCTATCGATGCTGATGATTGGCTTCGTGACATTTTGTTTGAGATGGAATCAGCTAATGTTGCTCCTGACAGTTACGTCACCTTTGCGACATTCCACTTAAAGGGTCCAGCTGCTCAATGGTGGGAAAGCCACAAGGGTATGTTACCTGCTGAAATAGTAACCACTTGGCAGCAATTTCAGTCAGATTTTCGTGCACGGTACATTCCTCAAGGTCTGATGGACCAGAAGAAGCAGGAGTTCCGCAAACTCACCCAGGGAACAATGACTGTGGATGGATATCAGAGGAAATTTCTCGAATTATCCCGCTATGCTGAAGATGACGTCTGCACTGACGCACGCAAGCAGGAGAAATTCCGTGAAGGACCGCGTACTGATATAAACCTTGCACTTGCTGTCCATGATTGCACAGACTTCGCAACGCTTGTCAGCCGATCTTTCCAAGTTGAAACTGCTCTGACTAAGTACCAGGAGTCGCTCAAGCGTATTCATGATGTTGGTTCGACTTCGGGTCAGCCTGTTCAGAAGCGTCGAGTGTGGATCCCGCACAATGTACATCACCGACCTGCCCCTGCACTGAGACCGTCATATGTTGCACCTCGTCTGCCTCCGCCGCCGAGACAGCTGACGATTCAGGACGGACAACCCAATGTTGAAGCTCCTCTCCATAATGATGGTTTATGCCGCAAGTGTGGATAGCCAGGGCATCGTGCTTTCAACTGTCCTCAGGGTCAGCCGCAAAATTCATCACGTTGTTCTGTTGACCGTAAAAAGGGCCGTCGAAACCACCCTATCAGAAATCGTAATGCCAGACGACCTGCTAGTTAGCTTGTTCATGTCAACCATGTCAAGACTGAAGAAGCTCGACAGGACTCTAACATTGTGATGGGCACCCTTCTAGTGAATTCAACCCCAGCTTCTGTACTCTTTGATTCTGGAGCATCGCACTCCTTCATGTCCGAAAGTTTTGCGCGAAGCCATGATATACCTTTCGAGGAGATGTGCACCCCATTGGTAATTCAGTCACCCGGGGCTAATTGGCAAACTGCCAGGGTAAGCTACGGTAATCACATTGTGATTGGAGGTTTGATGTTCCCCGTTTCACTCATTGCTCTCAAGACCTCCAACATAGACATTATTCTGGGTATGGACTGGTTGAAACCTCATAAAGCTTTGATTGACTGTGCCACTGAAACAGTCCGCATCACTCACCCTTCTGGCCAGACAATCAAATACTCAGCCCGAATAGCTCAGGATGCTGAGACTCAATTATATGTTCTGAATGCATTGAATGCTTCACCTCTTGAAGGCATCGAGAACGTTCCAATGGTTCGTGATTTTCAAGATGTATTTCCAGAGGAACTTCCAGGAATACCCCCTGCTAGAGCTGTTGAATTCGTCATCGACTTGAAGCCAGGCACAACCCCTATTGCGAAGCGTCCTTATAAGATGCCTCCGCATCATCTTGTCGAGCTTAAGGAAGAAATCGACACGTCACTTAAGAAAGGTTTCATCCGCCCCAGTTCCTTTGCTTGGGGAGCACCTTCACTCTTCATTAAGAAGAAGGATGGAACTAACCAATTGGTTCAGGATTATCGGCCCAATAACCAAGCCACAATTCAGAATAAATATCCACTTCCTCGGATCAATGATTTGTATCATCAACTTGCTGGATCATCGGTATTCTCTAAACTTGATTTGAGGTTGGGTTACCATCAGATCCGTGTTCGTGAAGAGGATATTCCGAAGACTGCATTTGTTACTCGCTATGGCTCTTATGAGTACACTTTCATGTCATTTGGTTTAACAAATGCTCCAGCCACATTCTCCCATCTGATGAATTATATCTTCATGGATTACCTCGACAAATTCGTCATGGTTTATCTAGATGATATTCTGGTCTATTCAAAGAATAAAGAAGAACATGTTGAACACCTCCGTCTTGTACTGGAAAGGCTCAGAGAACACCAGTTGTATGCCAAATACTCCAAATGTGAATTTTGGCTTTCTGAAGTAACCTACCTTGGTCATGTGATTTCCAAGGATGGAATTGCTGTTAACCCAGAATGAGTTCAGGATATTCTTGACTGGACTCCACCAAAGAATGTCAAGCAAGTGAGAAGTTTTCTCGGCCTTGCAAGCTATTGCCGTCATTTTGTCGAGAATTTTTCAAGGATAGCTAAGCCGTTGACTGATCTGCTTCACAAAGGCGTTAAGTTTGAATGGACAGACAAATGTCAGGAAAGCTTTCAAACACTCAAAGACAAGCTAACATCTGCCCCAGTACTTGCTCCTCTAGATTCTCGTAAAGATTTTGTGATCTATTGTGACGCATCCCGTGAAGGATTAGGTTGTATCCTAATGCAAGAGCGTAAAGTTATTGCTTATGGCTCTCGACAGTTGCGCCCACATGAAGAGAATTATCCAGTACATGATCTAGAACTAGCTGCTGTGATCTATGCACTGCAGTTGTGGCGACATTACCTTCTCGGCAATCGTTGCGAGATATACACGGATCATAAAAGTCTGAAGTACTTGTTCACTCAGCCATCTCTAAACCTCCGTCAGCAAAGATGGATGGAGGCCATTGCGGACTATGATTTGGGTATTTCCTATACCCTTGGCAAGGCTAACGTGATGGCTGATGCCTTAAGCCGCAAGTCCTATTGCGACAACCTCATGGTTAGGCGAGCTCAACCTCGTCTTTTTGAAGAACTATGCAAGCTGAATCTGCGTATTGTTCCACAGGGCTCTCTAAATAACCTTGTGATACAACCAGATCTTGAGAAAGCTGTTAAGAATGCGCAAGCTAAAGATCCTAAAATTGATCTGATGAAGAAAAATCTCCACCTTGAAAAGTACAGGGATTTCTCGCTGTCTGAAGATGGAACCTTGTATTTCAGAAACCGCATTGTGGTACCTCGCTTCGAGCTTATGACTGATAAAGTTATGAAGGAGACACATGATACCCTGCTGTCTATTCATCCGGGTAGCACCAAGATGTATCGTGATCTCCGTCAAAGGTACTGGTGGTCTAAAATGAAGCAGGACATTACTCGATATGTTGCTGAATGTGATGTGTGTCGTCGCGTTAAAGCAGAACATCAGAAACCAGCTGGAATTCTGCAACCACTTCCTATTCCTTTATGGAAATGGGATAAGGTTCAGATGGATTTCATTACAGGACTTCCCAGGTCACAGAAGGGTCACGATGCTATTCTTGTCGTCGTCGACCAACTCTCCAAAGTTGCACACTTTCTGCCTATCAAGGAGACGATCACTGCTAGTCAGTTAGCAGAGTTATATATCTCTAGAATTGTTTCACTCCACGGCATTCCAAAAGTGATTAGTTCGGACCATGGCGGTCTTTTCACTTCCAAGTTCTGGGAAAGTTTCCAAGAAGCTATGGGAACTCATATTACCTGGAGTTCAGCTTATCATCCACAATCCCAAGGCCAAGTTGAGCAAGCCAATCAAGTGCTCGAAGACATGCTTCGAGCTTGTGTTATTTCTTTCGGCAAGAAGTGGGAAGAATCTCTTCCTTATGCGGAATTCTCATATAACAACAGCTATCAAGCCAGCTTGAAAATGGCCCCCTTCGAAGTTCTATATGGACGTAAGTGTCGAACCCCTCTGAATTGGTCAGAAACTAGGGAACGACCGCTCGTGGGTCTGGATATTATTCAACACGCCGAAGAGCAAGTCCGTATTGTCCGAGAAAATCTCAAGGCGGCTCAGGACCGCCAGAAGAGCAACTATGATCGCAAACGATGGGGTTTGACTTATCAACCTGGTGATCAAGCTTATCTTCATGTCACTCCTATGAAGGGCACTCACCGTTTTGGAATCAAGGGCAAGCTAGCTCCACGCTACATTGGTCCTTTCCGCATTATTGCTAGACGTGGTCAGGTGGCGTATAAATTGGAATTGCCGCCGCAATTCTCTCATATCCATGACGTCTTCCATGTGTCGCAACTTCGTAAATGCTTCAAGGAATATCCGCACCGAGCTGTGGATCACGAGATGCTCGAATTGCAAGATGATCTTTCTTATAAGGAACATCCGATCCGCATTCTCGATGAGGCTGAACGTCGGACCCGTCAAAAGGTTACCAAGTTCCTCAAAGTGCAGTGGTCAAATCATACTGAAGATGAAGCCACTTGGGAACGCGAGGATAATCTTCGTGCGGAATACCCCGAACTTTTTCCTTCTACCTCTTAATTCTCGGGACGAAAATTCTTGTTAGTGGAGGAGACTTGTAACACCCCCAGTGGTTAACTACAGTAATCCCCTTTTGATTATGCCATGTCATCATGATTATCAGTGCCTAGTCATCATTTGCATCATATTGCATTTCGAACTCCAAATTCAAACTCCAAATGAATTTAAAGTGAAAATAAAAGTTGTTCAAATTTGAAAACTAAAATGTACTTAGTATTGTAAATAATCCAGAGACAATTCTAAAATCATAACCAACATTTACTAAATTAATTACGTGACTCTAACAGCAACAAAACAGAAGTATTTAATCCTTTTATAATTTAATAAAATCCAAATGAATTCATGTGGACTCAAAACCTTTTTATAACAGTGCTAGATATTTCACTGTAATTATTGGGCTAAGTTTTGTATTTTACAAAACTATATATATGGGTCAACACTTTTTACAAAACAGAAAGCAAAAGAAAAATAGACGGTTAAAAAAAAGAAAATAGAAAAAGGAAAACCCCCCTGGCCAACTGGGCCTAGCCCAGCTGGCCGCCGAACCAACCGGCCCAGCCGGCCAACTCTGTCGCCCCTGGCCTATATGGCCTGCCTCGCCAACCCTAATCCCCCTCGACCCCCTGCTCCTCCTCCTCCCAGTGCTGGATCTGGGCACCCCGGGCGTCCCAACGCCGTCGCCGGCGCCGCCCCGCCGTCACCTATCGCCTCCCAGACCTCCTCCTCAACAGGCTTCCCCGAACCTCGTCGGCGTACACCTGCAGCGCCCGTGAGCTAGCCCCCCCTCTCCTCGCACTCCCTCAGCCCCGGACGGTTACCTCTCGCGCTCGCCACGGCCACGCTGGCCCCGTGCAGCACGGCCTCGCGTGTACTGCTCACACACGCGCGTGCCAGGGCCGCATCTCGCCCGTGCTCACCGCGGCCGTTCCCCGTGCCGCACCCCCGCACGCCCACGCCGCATCTCGCCCGTGCTGGCCGCTACTGTCGGCGCTCGCCCGCTGCCTGCCTCTGTGCCGCTGCTGCTTGCCACGCACACACCCTGGACGCGGCCCTGCCACGTCCGGCGCCCGACCGCACGCGCCCATCACGCCTGCGCGTGCTCCACTGCTCGCGTCCCGCGCCACCGCCTTTCGCCCGCGCGTGCACGCCCTGGCCCTGTCTCTGCCCGCTGGCCACGCCCATCCCCACGCCGCGCCCTGCCTCCCCGCGGCTGCCCCACTCGCCGCCCTCCGCCCCGCGCTACCAGCGCCGCCCTGCTCGCCGCTCGCCGCCACCACCACCACCTCCAGTCGCGCCCGCCTCCGCCCCACAGCCCCGCTGCGCCGCTCGGGGCCGCCAGTGGCCACGCCCGCGCGCCCCTGGGCGTGCGCCCGCTCGGGCTGCGCCCAGCGCCCGATCCACTGGCCCGTTGGGCCACTGACAAAGGGGCCCCGCCCCCTGGTGCCTATGACATGTGGGGCCCCCAGCCCAAAACGTTTAATAAAAATAAAAATGAATTAATAAAATAAATAATTAGTTAATTAATTAGTTAATTAATTAAGTTAATAAACTCTGATTAAGTTAACCTAATTAATTAGTTAGTTTAATTAAATAGTAATTAATTAGCTAAACCCTAATTAACCTAACAGAGTATGACAGGTGGGACCCATATGTAAGGTTGACTGCTGACGTCATGCTGATGTCATGATGATGTCAGCATTCACTGTTTCGGATAATGTTGAATTTAAATAAATAATTAAATTACAGAAAATCAATAAAACTTTGAAAATTAATATAAAATAAACCGTATCTCGGATCGAAAAACTTTGTACATGAAAGTTGCTCAGAATTTCGAGACGAATCTGAATTCGCGGTCCGTTCGTCCGTCACGTGTCCCTAACATAGCGATCGTGCAACCGTCCCCTCCGGTCATCTGTCTGACAAATGTCCGGAACCGGGAAAACATTCCCGGATGGATTCCCCCTTCCTCGGTAACGTGCAACCATACGTTAGGACACACCCGGCACAGCTTATCGCCATGTCTTGTTTTGTGCTGCCTTGTTTGCTTAGTATTTGCTGTTATTTCCCCTCCTTCTCTCTCGATAGACCCCGCTACCGACGCAGTTCCCGAGACCGATGCAGCTCAGGAGCCCGACGACATCGTTAACGACCTTGCCTTTTGCCGCCGAGCAACCAGGCAAGCCCCCCCCCCCCCCCCTTGAGCATTTCGATATCGCCTAATCTTTCTCTCATGCTTGCATTAGAAATTGCTGCTACTACTGCTTTACCTATTCTGATGCATAGCCTGTTTATTGTAACCTGCTATTGAAACCTTACCTGTTTATCCTAAACTGTCTAGTATAGGCCGGGTATAGTCCTATCAGTGACCCCACATGTCCCGACTGCCCTGCTGGATTATCCGAAGACCCGATCAACGGGATTGAAGACCAGGCCCCGGCACCACACATCACCCCCCTTTAGTTGTAACGACACTGCAGCGTTACTATCGAGTGCCGAGGGTGAAACCTCGTGTAGCACTTCTGATGTTAACTCTGTAGAGTAGCTATTTGGTCGTGGTCATCAAGGGTGATTCCTCCTTCACCGCTTCCGATAATGACGCCGTCGTACAACACCTCAAGTGTGAACCTAGCGAGGGTGATTCCTCCGAGTTCACCTTGACGGATACATCAAGTAGGAATCCAACGAGGGTGATACCTCGGATTCCCCTGATGTTATGAACACACGGATAATTGGACTGTACTATTGTTAATTGGAAAGGCGGGTCGACCCTGAGGGGTACCCGTGTGTGATGTGAAGACGGGTTGCCTGGATGGTGCCCGAGTGATGAATACGAGGCGTGGCCGGGCATTCTTGGCCCTTGCCGCAAGTCCTCGAGATGGGGCGACGGGGTCACATCGATCGTGAGTCTCTGCTCGTTACCGCAAGCCCCTAGTCCACTATGATTTGGATATTTGATCCGAGCAGGCCTATGGCCTGATAGCACTAACCATCACGTGGGCATAGTATGGGCGTTCTGCATCGTAGCATCAGCCAAAAGCTCTGTCAGACGTCCAGTTCAGCATGGCGGCCGGGCTGGGCCGGCACCGTCCTGAGGGGTGGAGCCTGGTTCGCCCGGCACGCAACGACTTGGAGGGCAAGGGGCGATGGTCAAGACCCCCTTGCGCTTAGGATGTAGAATGACGGGGACCTCTCTGCTGAGCTGTAGGTAGGGTTGCGGTGTATCGTTTGGCCGAGGCCGGGCATGACCCAAAAAGTGTGTACGGCCGGAGTTAAGCGAGCGTGGTGGGTAAGTTGGTGCACCCCTGCAGGGAAGAAAACTTCTATCGATAGCCGGTCCTACGGTAAAGGACACTCGGAGTTGTATCCCGATCGATACAACTAGAACATATTGATGAGATGAGATATGGATACTATGGCTCTGGGATTGCTTCACGCAGGGAGTCGAGAAGGGATCTCTAGCCGAGGTTGATGACTGTATGGCTCTGGGATTGCTTTCTCGCAGGGAGTCGAGAAAGGATCTCTGGGTGAGGTTGAGACTTAATGATACTACTACTTATACGGTACTAATCTACACTCTTCTAATGCTGCAAGACCTCTAAAGATGCTAGTCTTCGATAGGACTAGGCTTTCTCTCTATTCTGGCATTTCTGCAGCCCAGTCCACATATACAACCGCCCTTTGAAAATGTTGCATATGTAGTGTAGATCCTTGCTTGCTGAGTACTTCGGATGAGTACTCACGGTTGCTTTGCTTTCTTTTTTCCCCATACCCCTTTTGATGCAACCAGATGACGGAGCCCCTGAGATAGCTGCCCCCGCCGATGATTGCTACCACTACCCCGAGGGTGGATATTACTTCGAGCTTGCTGTCGACCAGGAGTAGGATCGGAGGGTCCCAGGCAGGAGGCCTACGCCTTTCGATCGTAGTGCTTTGTTTTTGCCACGCCTCTCTAAAGGCCTTTCTGTTTCTGTTTCATATATGTACTCAGATATCTGATGCTTCCGCTGACGCTTGTATGCGAGCTTTTGTATTCGAGCCCTCGAGGCCCCTGGCTTGTAATATAAAGCTTGTATGACTTTATTTATGTTTTAGAGTTGTGTTGTGATATCTTCCCGTGAGTCCTTAGGCTTGATCGTGTGCATTTGCGTGTATGATTAGTGCACGATTGAGCCGGGGGCGTCACACGGTACGAGCACACAAAAGAGAATTTTTTTTTGAAATTAGAGATGGCACATACAAATTTGCTTAGAACGGCACGGAAATACGGCATATAGGTAGGTATAGTGGAGTCATATGGCACAACTAGTTTAAGGATTTTTTATGCACAAGTAGTGATCATACTTAGTGCAAATGAAGGCTAGCAAAAGATTGAGAAGCATCCAACCAAGAAACAAAAAATCTCATAAGCGAGCATTAAGCATAACTAACACCGAATAATGCACCATAAGTAGGATGTAATTTCATTGCATAACTATTGACTTTCGTGCTTGCATAGGGAATCACAAACCTTAACACCAATATTCTTACTAAAGCATAATTACTCATCAACATGACTCACATATTATATCAACATATCGCAAAACTATTACAAGGAATCAAGTTTATTTTGTCCAATGATCTTCATGAAAGTTTTTATTATATCCCTATTGAATATCTATCACTTTGGGACTAATTTCATTTGTTGCTTTTGATAGCTCAAACAAATCTAAGTGAAGAACATGAGCATAAAATTTTCTTCTCTCAAAATAATTTAAGTGAAGCAAGAGAGAATTTCTAGAAAAAAAATTACTAACTCTAAAATAAACTAAGTGAAGCATGAGAGCATTTCTTCAAAAATACTAAAGCACACCGTGCTCAAAAAGATATAAGTGAAGCACTAGAGCAATTCCATAGCTCATAAAGATTTAAGTGAAGCATAGAGAGCAATTCTAACAAGTCATAGCATAATTTTGGCTCTCTCAAATAGGTGTGTCCAGAAAGGATTCATGACTAAAAATAAAAAGCAAAACAAGCAAAGACTCATATCATACAAGACACTCCAAGCAAAACTCATGATATGTGATGAATAAAAATATAGCTCCAAGTAAAATACCGATGGTCGTTAGAAGAAAGAGGGGATGCCACTCGGGCATCCCCAAGCTTAGTTGCTTGCTTTTCTTTGGATAATAGCTTGGGGTGCCATGGGGCATCCCCAAGCTTAGGCTCTTCTTACTCCTTATTCCTTCATCCATCGTAATCTCACCCAAAACTCGAAAACTTCAATCACACAAAACTCAACAAAACCTTTGTGAGATCCGTTAGTATAAGAAAGCCAATCTTTACTTTAAGTACTGTAGAAAACCCATTCAAATTTTGTTCTTGCATTATATCTACTGTATTCTAACTTTACCATAGCTCATACCCCCCGATACAAACCATAGATTCATCAAAACAAGCACAAAATGCAAAGAAAAACAGAATCTGTCAAAAACAGAACAGTATGTAAAGATGCGAATTGTTCTCATACTTATGTAACTCCAAAAATTCTGAAACAATAGGAAAACATAGAAAATTTGTATATAAATCTTTTGTAAAAAATTCAGAGTTTTTTGTCGCTTCTGTGAAATTTCAAAATTATTTTTATGGATGCAGAAGTTTCTGTTTTCCAACAAGATTAAATCAACTATCACCAAAGTTATCCTAAATGCTTTACTTGGCACAAACACTAATTAAAACACAAAAAACACAATCATAACAGTAGCACAATTGTGCATACACTCAAGAATATAAAGAAAAATATGAAAACAAATTTTATTCATTGGGTTGCCTCCCAACAAGCGATATCGTTTTATGCCCTTAGCTAGGCATAATGCGAAGGATCTATGTATTGTCATCTTTGTTTCTAGATCCATAAGATCCTCTCATGATTGATTCATATGGTGGCTTAATTCTAGTTCTAGGGAAGTGTTCCATACCCTTCCTTAGTGGAAATTGAAATTTAATATTGCCTTCTTTCATATCAATCACAGCACCAATAGTACGTAAAAACGGTCTACCAAGAATAATTAGACAAGACGGATTGCAATCAATATCAAGAACAATGAAATCTATGGGCACATAATTCCTATTTGCAAGAATAAGAACATCATTAATTCCTCCCATAGGCTTTTTAATAGTAGAATCCGCCAAGTGCAAATTTAAAGAACATTCTTCAATATCGGTAAGATCAAGCACATCACATAAAGATTTCGGAATTGTATAAACACAAGCACCCAAGTCAAGTAAAGAAAAACATTCATAATTTTTAATCTTGACTTTGATAGTAGGTTCCCATTCATCATGTAATTTTCTAGGAATTGAGACCTCTAATTCCAACTTTTCTTCTAGAGCTTTCATCATAGCATCAACAACATGTTTAGTAAAAGCTTTATTTTGTTCATAGGCATGGGGTGAATTTATCATGGATTGCAACAAAGAAATACAATCAATCAAAGAGCAATTATCATAATTAAATTCTTTGTAATCCAAAAGAGTGGGCACATCACTAGTTAAAGTTTTGACCTCTCCAAACCCACTTTTATCAATTTTCTCAACAAGATTTTCACCCTCCAAATTATCAGGACACCTTCTAGCAAAAGTTGACTCTTCTCCAATCCCTTTATTATCAATCTTAATTTTACTAAACAAGGAATCAATAGAAGAAACACCAACCATTTTAAGATCTTCCTCACTTTTATGAAAGCAGTCACTAGAAAATGCTTTTTCTAGAAATTCTCTTTTAGCTCTAAGCATAGCGGTTCTTTTCTTACTTTCATCCATAGAAACATATAAAGATTTAATTGATTCCTCAACCTTAGGCCCAAAAATTTTCATATTGAGATTTTCTACATCATGAGAAATTCTATCAATACTCCTAACATATCATCAATCTTATTCAGCTTTTCTTCATCTAAAACCTTTTGAGTATTGATAAATTCTTTAATATTGTTCTCAAGATCAGAGGTGTTCCTATTATTATTATAAGAAGGATTACCATAGGAATTACCATAATTATTAGAGGAATTACTAGGAAAAGGCCTAGGATTAAAATTACCTCTATAAGCATTGTTATTGAAATTGTTTCGAGAGATGAAATTCACATCTATGGCATCACTATTTTGCTCAATAATGGTAGACAAAGGCACATCATTAAAATCAATAGGAGCATTTTTATTAACAACCAATTTCATAAGAGCATGAACTTTTTCACTCAAAGAAGAAATTTCTTCAACCGAATTAAATTTTTTACTAGTAGGAGCTCTTTCGGTATGCCGTTGTGAATAATTTGCCTTAATATTGTCTAGCAATTTAGTAGCTTCACCCAAAGTAATTTCCATAAAAGTACCACACACGGCGGAATCTAAAAGATTTCTAGAAACAAAATTCAATCCCGCATAAAATTTTTGTATGATCATCCAAAGATTTAAACCATGAGTAGGACAATTTCTTAGCATCAATTTTATTCTTTCCAAGATTGCGCAACATGTTCATGCTCAAGTTGCTTAAAATTCATGATTTGCATCCTAAGGGAACTAATTTTCGCAGGCGGAAAATACTTAGTAATAAAAGCATCTTTGCACTTATCCCAAGAATCAATACTATTGCGAGGCAAAGAAGAAAACCAAATTTTAGCATGATCTCGCAAAGAAAACAGGAATAATTTCAACTTCACAATATCATTGTCCACATATTTTTTTCTTTTGCATATCGCATAATTCCATGAATGTGTTAAGATGGGACACGGCATCCTCACTAGGAGTACCGGAAAATTGATCTTTCATAACAAGATTCAACAAAGCGGCATTAATATCACAAGACTCCGCACTAGTGGCGGGGGGAGCAATCGGAGTGCTAATAAAATCATTGTTGTTGGTATTCGAGAAATCACACAACTTGGAGTTCTCTTGAGTCATTGTGACTACACAACAAGATTGCACTCAAAAACAGGTCTAGCGAGAAAACGGGGAACGAAAAAGAGGGCGAATAAAACGGCAAATTTTTGTGAAGTAGGGGAGAGGAAAACGAGAGGCAAATGGCAAATAATGTAAATTGCAAGGAGATGAGGTTTGTGATTAGGAACCTGGTAGATGTTTATGATGTCTCCCCGGCAACGGCGCCAGAAATTCCTTTTGATGTTTGCTTGAACTACGTCGGTATTTCCCCAAAGAGGAAGGGATGATGCAGCACAGCAATGGTAGGTATTTCCCTCAGTGATGAGACCAAGGTTATCGAACCAGTAGGAGAACCAAGCAACACTACGTAAATAGCGCTTGCACACAAAGAACAAATACTTGCAACCCGACGTGTTAAAGGGGTTGTCAATCCCTTTCGGGTAACGACGCCAGAAATTGGCAAGTTGAAGGGAGATAAATTGTAGTAGATTGGATAAATAGATCACGAATAAAATAAAGTGCAGCTAAATATTTTTGGGTTTTTAGAAACATAGATCTTAAAATAAAAGTGGCAAATAGATAAAAAGGCGAATAGCAGAATAGATCTAAAAATATATGATGAGAAAGTAGACCCGGGGGCCGTAGATTTCACTAGTGGCTTCTCTCGAGAAAAATAGCATACGGTGGGTAAACAAATTACTGTTGGGCAATTGATAAAACTTCAAATAATTATGACGATATCCAGGCAATGATCATTATATAGGCATCACGTCCAAGATTAGTAGACTGACTCCTGCCTGCATCTACTACTATTACTCCACACATCGACCGCTATCCAGCATGCATCTAGTGTATTAAGTTCATGGAGAAACGAAGTAATGCAATAAGAACGATGACATGATGTAGACAAGATCTATTTATGTAGAAATAGACCCCATCTTGTTATACTTAATAGCAACGATACATACATGTCGGTTCCCCTTCTATCACTGGGATCAATCACCGTAAGATCGAACCCATCACAAAGCACCTCTTCCCATGGCAAGAAAAATCGATCTAGTTGGCCTAACTAAACCAAAGATTCGAAGAAGAAATATGAGGCTATAAGTAATCATGCATATAAGAGATCAAAAGACTCAAATAACTTTCATGGATAAAAACATAGATCTGATCATAAACTCAAAGTTCATCGGATCACAACAAACACACCGCAAAAAGAATTACATCAAATAGATCTTCAAGAGACCATTGTATTGAGAATCAAAAGAGAGAGAGAGGAAGCCATCTAGCTACTAACTACGGACCCGTAGGTCTACAATGAACTACTCACGCATCATCGGAGAGGCACCAATGAGGATGATGAACCCCTCCGTGATGGTGTCTAGATTGGATCTGTGGTTTCTCGAACTTGCGGCGGCTGGAATTGATTTTCATCGACTCCCCTAGGGTTTCTGGAATATTCGGTTATTTATAGAGCAAAGAGGCGGTGCGGGAGGCGGCTGAGGTGGGCACAACCCACCTGGGCGCGCCTGGGCCCCCAGGCGCGCCCTGGTGGGTTTTGCTCCCCTCGGAGCCCCCCTCAGGTACTTTCTAGGCCCAACTTGTGTCTTCTGGTCCAGAAAAAATCACCAAAAATTTCGCTGCGTTTGGACTCTGTTTGGTATTGGTTTCCTGTGAAGTAAAAAACAAGCAAAAAATAGCAACTGGCACTGAGCACTATGTCAATAGGTTGGTCCCAAAAAATGATATAAAGTTGCTATAAAATGATTGTAAAACATCCAAGAATGATAATATAACAGCATGGAACAATAAAAAATTATAGATACATTGGAGACGTATCAGCATCCCTAAGCTTAATTCCTGCTCGTCCTCGAGTAGGTAAATGGTAAAAATAGACTTTTTGATGTGGAATGCTGCCTAACATGTTCATCACATATTCTTTTCTTTGTATCATGGACATTTGAACTTTTATATGATTCAAAGCAATAGTCTAGTTTTGACATGAAGATTTCAATACTCAAGCATATCAACAAGCAACCATGTCTTTCAAAATATCAACACTAAAGCAAGTTATCCCTAGCCCATTATGCTTAATCATTAATCCATTCATGAAACACACTCGCATATTAGCTACACCCAATGCTCAAGTACGATCATAGTGCCCCTTAGTTGGTGCTTTATAAGAGAAGATGGAGACTCAAAATAAAATAAAAATTGCATAAAGTAAAAGAAAGGCCCTTCGCAGAGGGACGTAGGGATTTGTGGAGGTGCCAGAGCTCAAAGCGAAAAAAGTAGAGATAAAACATTTTGGGTGGCATGCTTTTCCTGTCAACAAAAACGATCGAGTAGTTCCCAATACTTTCCATGCTAGATATATCATAGGCGGTTCCCAAACAGAAAATAAAGTTTATTCCTTTTTCCACTATACTTTCACATTCCACGGCTAACCGAATCCACGGGTGCCGTCCATACCAACACTTTCCAAGGAATTTATTATTTAACAACATAAAGTAAATTCATTTTTCATTTCGGGACTGGGCATCCCTAATACCTTTGTCGTACTCTCGTGCAATGACAAGTGAATAAACACTCATCTTGAGAATAACACATCTAGCATGGAAAAATATCAGCCACCCCCTATCGTTTCATGAGCGGTACGAGAACACAAAAGAGAAGTTTATTTTGAAATTAGAGATGGCACATACAAATTTGCTTAGAACGGCACGGAAATACCGCATATAGGTAGGTATAGTGGACTCATATGGCAAAACTGGTTTAAGGATTTTGGATGCACAAGTAGTGATCATACTTAGTGCAAATGAAGGCCAGCAAAAGATTGAGAAGCATCCAACCAAGAAACGAAAAATCTCATAAGCGAGCATTAAGCATAACTAACACCGAATAACGCACCACAAGTAGGATGTAATTTCATTGCATAACTATTGACTTTCGTGCTTGCATAGGGAATCACAAACCTTAACACCAATGTTCTTACTAAAGCATAATTACTCATCAACATGACTCACATATTATATCAACAGAGTTTTCTAGTATATTAATGTGCATAATTCAAATTTGAACTACATGCACATGCTCCAGTGCACCAAAATGGGTTGAAAAAATAATATGTGTCCTTGGGTGCATCTTTAGGTGCCATGCAAGAAATAGTAATGATTTTCAAGCACCTCGGCATTGTGGCTCGGCGGAAACATTGAGAAACTTGGTCTTTAAATTCCTGTAAATCCAAACCTCGTGGGAAGTTCATGAAATTTGGCATGGTTTCATGAAATGGCACCAGCAAGTTATGGTAAATTTCTTGTCCCATTTGGCGCAGGTTTTGGTATAAGTTTCTCACAAACAAGAGCTTCTAATAGGAAGGCTCGTGGTTCCGCTAGGGAACGTGTCACCTTCGTGGACGAAACAACATTCATTGCCTCTTTTGGCTTTAAATATTTTTCTAGAGGCAACATGGACCAATAGGAGTGTCATGTTATAATTCGGAATTGCTCAGGGTTTGTTTCGGCATTTTTATACATTAACAAAGTTTTGTAGGCATTTAATGTGCATAATTCAAATTTGAACTACATGCACATGCTCCAGTGCACCAAAATGGGTTGAAAAATCATATGTGTCCTTGGGTGCATCTTTAGGTGCCATGCAAGAAATGGGAATGATTTTCAAGCACCTCGGCATCGTTGCTCCTCCAAAACATTGAGAAACTTGGTTTTTAAATTCCTGTAAATCCAAACCTCGTGTGAAGTTCATGAAATTTGGCATGGTTTCATGAAATGGCACCAACATGTTATGGCAAATTTTTGGTCCCATTTGGTGCAGGTTTTGGTATAAGCTTCTCACAAACAAGAGCTTATCATAGGAAGGCTCGTGGTTCCACTAGGGAACGTGTCACCTTTATGGACGAAACAACATTCGTTGCCTCTTTTGGCTTTAAATATTTTTCTAGAGGTAACATGGACCAACAGGAGTGTCATTATATAATTTGGAATTGCTCAGGGTTTGTTTGGGCATTTTTGTACATTAACAGAGTTTTGTAGGCATTTAATGTGCATAATTCAAATTTGAACTACATGCACATGCTCAAGTGCACCAAAATGGGTTGAAAAATCATATGTGTCCTTGGGTGCATCTTTAGGTGCTATGCAAGAAATGGGAATTATTTTCAAGCACCTCGGCATTGTTGCTCCTCCGAAACATTGAGGAACTTGGTTTTTAAATTCCTGTAAATCCAAACCTCGTGTGAAGTTCATGAAATTTGGCATGGTTTCATGAAATGGCACCAACATGTTATGGTAAATTTTTTGTCCCATTTGGCGCAGGTTTTGGTATAAGCTTCTCACAAACAAGAGCTTCTCATTGGAAGGCTCGTGGTTCCGCTAGGGAACGTGTCACCTTTGTGGACGAAACAACATTCGTTGCCTCTTTTGGCTTTAAATATTTTTCTAGAAGCAACATGGACCAATAGGAGTGTCATGTTATAATTTGGAATTGCTCAGGGTTTGTTGGGGCCTTTTTATACATTAACAGAGTTTTCTAGGCATTTAATGTGCATAATTCAAATTTGAACTACATGCACATGCTCCAGTGCACCAAAATGGGTTGAAAAATCATATGTGTCCTTGGGTGCATCTTTAGGTGCCATGCAAGAAATGGGAATGATTTTCAAGCACCTCAGCGTTGTTGCTCCTCCGAAACATTGAGAAACTTGGTTTTTAAATTCCTGTAAATCCAAACCTCGTGTGAAGTTCATGAAATTTGGCATGGTTTCATGAAATGGCACCAACATGTTATTGTAAATTTTTTGTCCCATTTGGCGCAGGTTTTGGTATAAGCTTCTTACAAACAAGAGCTTCTCATAGGAAGGCTCATGGTTCCGCTAGGGCACGTGTCACCTTTGTGGACGAAACAACATTCGTTTCCTCTTTTGGCTTTAAATATTTTTCTAGAGGCAACATGGACCAATAGGAGTGTCATGTTATAATATGGAACTGCTCAGGGTTTGTCTGGGCATTTTTATAAATTAACAGAGTTCTCTAGGCATTTACTGTGCATAATTCAAATTTGAACTACATGCACATGCTCAAGTGCACCAAAATGGGTTGATAAATCATATGTGTCCTTGGTTGCATCTTTGGGTGCCATGCAAGAAATGGGAATGATTTTTAAGCACCTCGGCATTGTTGCTCCTCCGAAACATAGAGAAACTTGGTTTTAAAATTCCTGTAAATCCAAACCTCGTGTGAAGTTGATGAAATTAGGCATGGTTTCATGAAATGGCACCAACATGTCATGGTAAATTTTTCATCCCATTTGGGGCAGGTTTTGGTATAAGCTTCTCACAAACAAGAGCTTCTCATAGGAAGGCTCGTGGTTCCGCTAGGGAACATGTCACCTTTGTGGACGAAACAACATTCGTTGCCCCTTTTGGCTTTAAATATTTTTCTAGAGGCAAGATGGACCAATAGGAGTGTCATGTTATAATTTGGAATTGCTCAGGGTTTGTTTGGGCATTTTTATACATTTACAGAGTTTTCTAGGCATTTAATGTGCATAATTTAAATTTGAACTACATGCACATGCTCCAGTGCACCAAAATGGGTTGAAAAATCATTTGTGTCCTTGGGTGCATCTTTAGGTGCCATGCAAGAAATGGGAATGATTTTCAAGCACCTCGGCATTGTTGCTCCTCTGAAACATTGAGAAACTTGGTTTTTAAATTCCTGTAAATCCAAACCTCGTGTGAAGTTCATGAAATTTGGCATGGTTTCATGAAATGGCACCAACATGTTATGGTAATTTTTTTGCCCATTTGGCACAAGTTTTGGTATAAGCTTCTCACAAACAAGAGCTTCTCATAGGAAGGCTCGTGGTTCCGCTAGGGAACGTGTCACCTTTGTGGATGAAACAACATTTGTTGCCTCTTCTTGCCTTAAATATTTTTGTAGAGCCAACATGGACCAATAGGAGTGTAATGTTATAATTTGGAATTGCTCAGGGTTTGTTTGGGTATTCTTATACATTAACAGAGTTTTCTAGGCATTTAATGTGCATAATTCAAATTTGAACTACATGCACATGCTCTAGTGCACCAAAATGGGTTAAAAAAATCATATGTGCCCTTGGTTGCATCTTTAGGTGCCATGCAAGAAATGGGAATGATTTTTAAGCACCTCGGCATTGTTGCTCATCCGAAACATTGAGAAACTTGGTTTTTAAATTCCTGTAAATCCAAACCTCGTTTGAAGTTCACGAAATTTGGCATGGTTTCATGAAATGGCACCAACATGTTATGGTAATTTTTTTGTCCCATTTGGCGCAGGTTTTGGTATAAGCTTTTCACAAACAAGAGCTTCTCATAGGAAGGCTCGTGGTTCCGCTAGGGAACGTGTCACCTTTGTGGATGAAACAACATTTGTTGCCTCTTTTGGCTTTAAATATTTTTCTAGAGGCAACATGGACCAATAGGAGTGTCATGTTATAATTTGGAATTGCTCAGGGTTTGTTTTTGGCATTTTTATACATTAATAGAGTTTTCTAGGCATTTAATGTGCATAATTCAAATTTGAACTACATGCACATTCTCAAGTGCACCAAAATGGGTTGAAAAATCATATGTGTCCTTGGGTGCATCTTTAGGTGCCATGCAAGAAATGTGAATGATTTTCAAGCACCTCGGCATTGTTGCTCCTCCGAAACATTGATAAACTTGGTTTTTAAATTCTTGTAAATCCAAGCCTCGTGTGAAGTTCTTGAAATTTGGCATGGTTTCGAGAAATGGCACCAACATGTTATGGTAAATATTTTGTCCCATTTGGCGCAGGTTTTGGTATAAGCTTCTCACAAACAAGAGCGTCTCATAGGAAGGCTCGTGGTTCCGCTAGGGAATGTGTCACCTTTGTGGACGAAACAACATTCGTTGCCTCTTCTGGCCTTAAATATTTTTCTAGAGGCAACATGGACCAATAGGAGTGTCATGTTATAATTTGGAATTGCTCAGGGTTTGTTTGGGCATTTTTATACATTGACAGAGGTTTCTAAGCATTTAATGTGCATAATTCAAATTTGAACTACATGCACATGCTTCAGTGCACCAAAATGGGTTGAAAAATCAAATGTGTCCTTGGGTGCATCTTTAGGTGCCATGCAAGAAATGGGAATGATTTTCAAGCACCTCGGCATCGTGGCTCGGCCGAAACATTGAGAAACTTGGTTTTTAAATTCCTGTAAATCCTAACCTTGTGTGAAGTTCATGAAATTTGGCATGGTTTCATGAAAAGGCACCAACATGTTATGGTAAATTTTTTGTCCCATTTGGCACCGGTTTTGGTATAAGCTTCTCACAAACAAGAGCTTCTCATAGGAAGGCTCGTGGTTCCGCTAGGGAACGTGTCACCTTTGTGGACGAAACAACATTCGTTGCCTCTTCTGGCCTTAAATATTTTTCTAGAGGCAACATGGACTAATAGGAGTGTCATGTTATAATTTGGAATTACTCATGGTTTGTTTGGTAATTTTTATACATTAACAGAGTTTTCTAGGCATTTAATGTGTATAATTCAAATTTGAACTACATGCACATGCTGTAGTGCACCAAAGTGGGTTGAAAAATCATATGTGTCCTTGGTTGCATCTTTAGGTGCCTTGCAAGAAATGGGAATGATTTTCAAGCACCTCGGCATCGTGGCTCGGCCGAAACATTGAGAAACTTGGTATTTAAATGCTTGTAAATCCCAACCTAGTGTGAAGTTCATGATATTTGGCATGGTTTCATCAAATGGCACCAACATTTTGTGGTAAATTTTTTGACCCCTTTGGGGCAGGTTTGGGTATAAGCTTGTCCCAAATAAGAGCTTCTCATAGGAAGGCTCGTAGTTCCGCTAGGGAACGCGTCACCTTTGTGGACGAAACAACATTCGCTGCCTCTTCTCTCCTTAAATATTTTTCTAGAGGCAACATGGACAATTAGGAGTGTCATGTTATAATTTGGAATTACTCAGGGTTTGTTTGGACATTTGTATACGTTAACGGAGTTTTCTAGTCATCTAATGTGCATTAACAGAGTTTTAAAGGCATTTAATGTAAATTATTCAAATTTAAACTACATGCACATGTTCTAGTGCACCAAAATGGGTTGAAAAATCATATGTGTCCTTGGGTGCATCTTTAGGTGCCATGCAAGAAATGGGAATGATTTTCAAGCACCTCGGCATTGTGGTTCAGCCGAAACATTGAGATGCTTGGTTTATAAATTCCTGTAAATCCAAACCTCGTGTGAATTTCATGAAATTTGGCATGGTTTCATGAAATGGCAGAAACATGTTATGGTAAATTTTTTTGTTCTATTTGGCGCAGGTTTTCGTATAAGCTTCTCACAAACAAGAACTTGTCATAGGAAGGCTCGTGGTTCCGCTTGGGAACGTGTCACCTTTGTGGACGAAACAACATTCGTTGCCTCTTCTGGGCTTAAATATTTTTCTAGAGGCAACATGGAGCAATAGGAGTGTCATGTTATAATTTGGAATTACTCAGGTTTTGTTTGGGCATTTTTATACATTAATAGAGTTTTCTAAACATTCAATGTGCATAATTAAAATTTGAACTACATGCGCATGCTCCAGTTGACCAAAATGGGTTGAAAAATCATATGTGTCCTTGGCTGCATCTTTAGGTGCCATGCAAGAAATGGGAATGATTTTCAAGCACCTCGAGATCATGCCTCGGCCGAAACATTGAGAAACATGGTTTTTAAATTCCTGTAAATCCAAACCTCATGCGAAGTTCATGAAATTTGGCGTCATTTCGTGAAATGGCACCAACATGTTATGGTAAATTTTTTGTCCCCTTTGGGGCAGGTTTTGGTATAGGCTTGTCCCAAATAATAGCTTCTCGTGGGAAGGCTCATGGTTCCGCTAGGGAACGTGTCACCTTTGTGGATGAAACAACATTCGTTGCTTCTTCTCGCCTTAAATATTTTTCTAGAGGCAACATGGACAATTAGGAGTGTCATTTTATAATTTGGAATTACTCAGGGTTTGTTCGTGCATTTTTACACATTAATGGAGTTTTCTAGTCATTTAATGTGCATTATTCAATTTTGAACTACATGCACATGCTCAAGTGCACCAAAATCAGTTAAAAAATCATATGTGTCCTTGGGTGCATCTTTAGGTGCCATGAAAGAAATGGGAAGGAATTTCAAGCACCTCGGCATCATGGCTCGATCGCAAACATCGAGAAACTTGGTTTTTAAATTCTTACAAATCCAAAACTCTTCTGAAGTTCATGAAATTTGGCATTGCTTCATGAAATGGCACCAACATGCTGTGGTAATTTTTTGTCCCATTTGGGGCAGGTTTTGGTATAAGCTTCTCACATACCAGGGCTTCTCCCAAGAAGTCTCCTGGTCCTGGTAGGGAACGTGTCACCTTTGTGGATGAAACAACATTCGTTGCCTCTTCTTTTGAATATTTTTCTAGAGGCAGCATGGACCAATAGGAGTGTCATATTAAAATTTGGAATTACTTATGGTTTATTTGGGTGTTTTTATCCATTAACTGAGTTTCTCTAGGCATTTAATGTACATAATTCAAATTTGAACTACATGCACATGCTCCAGTGCACCAGAATGGGTTGAAAAATGATATGTGTCCTTGGTTGCAAGTTTAGGTGCATGCAAGAAATGGGAATGAATTTCAAACACCTCGGCATCGTGGCTCTGCCACAAACATTGAGAAATTTGGTTTTTAAATTCCTGTAAATCAAAAACTCATCTTAAATTCGTGAAATTTGGCATGATATCATGAAATGGCACCAACATGCTATGGTAATTTTTTGTCCCATTTGTAGCAGGTTTTGGTATAAGCTTGTCACAAACCAGAGCTTCTCATAGGAAGGCTCGTGGTTCCACTAGGGAACGTGTCACCTTTGTGGACGAAACAACATTCGTTGCCTCTTCTAGCCTTAGATAATTTTCTAGAGCCAACATGGACCAATAGGAGTGTCATGCTATAATTTGGAATTACTCATGGTTTGTTTTGGCATTTTTATACATTAACAAAGTTTTCTACACATTTAATGTGCATAATCCAAATTTGAACTACATGCACATGCTCCAGTGCACCAAAATGGGTTGAAAAATCATATGTGTAATTGGGAGCATCTTTAGGTGCCATGCAAGAAATGGGAATGATTTTCAAGCAGCTCGGCATCGTGGCTCGGCCGAAACATTGAGAAACTTGGTTTTTAAATTCCTGTAAATCCAAACCTCGTGTGAAGTTCATGAAATTTGGCATGGTTTCATGAAATGGCACCAAAATGTTAAGGTAAATTTTTTGTCCCATTTGGGGCAGGTTTTGGTATAAACTTCTCACAAATAAGAGCTTCTCATAGGAAGGCTCGTGGTTCCGCTATGGAACATGTCACCTTTGTGGACGAAACAACATTCGTTGCCTCTTCCGGCATTAAATATTTTTCCAGAGGCAACATGGACAAATAGGAGTTTTATGTTATAATTCGGAATTGCTCAGGGTTTGTTTGGGCATTTTCATACATTAACAGAGTTTTCTAGGCATTTAAAGTGCATAATTCAAATTTGAACTACATGCACATGCTCCAGTGCACCAAAATGGGTTGAAAAATCATATGTGTCCTTGGGTGCATCTTTAGGTGCCATGCAAGAAATGGGAATGATTTTCAAGCACCTCGGCGTTGTTGCTCCTCTGAAACATTGAGAAACTTGGTTTTTAAATTCCTGTAAATCCAAACCTTGTGTGAAGTTCATGAAATTTGGCATGGTTTCATGAAATGGCACCAACATGTTATTGTAAATTTTTTGTCCCATTTGGCGCAGGTTTTGGTATAAGCTTCTCACAAACAAGAGCTTCTCATAGGAAGGCTCATGGTTCCGCTAGGGCACGTGTCACCTTTGTGGACGAAACAACATTCGTTGCCTCTTTTGGCTTTAAATATTTTTCTAGAGGCAACGTGGACCAATTGGAGTGTCATGTTATAATATGGAACTGCTCAGGGTTTGTTTGGGCATTTTTATACATTTTGGGATTTTTCTAGTCATTTAATGTGCATAATTCAAATTTAAACTACATGCACATTCTCAAGTGCACCAAAATGGTTTGAAAAATCATATCTGTCCCTGGGTGCATCTTTAGGTGCCATGCAAGAAAAGGGAATGAATTTCAAGCACCTCGGCATCGTGGTTCAGCCGCAAACATTGAGAAACTTGGTTTTTAAATTCTTACAAATCAAAAACTCTTTCGAAGTTCTTGAAATTTGGCATGGTTTCATGAAATGGCACCAACAAACTGTTGTAATTTTTTATCCCATTTGGGGCAGGTTTTGATATAAGCTTCTCACGTACCAGAGCTTCTCACAAGAAGCCTCCTGGTTCCGATAGGGAACATGTCACCTTTGTGGATGAAACAACATTCGTTGCCTCTTCTTTTGAATATTTTCCTTGAGGCAACATGGACCAATAGGAGTGTCATGTTAAAATTTGATATTACTAAGGGTTTATTTGGGCATTTTTATACATCAACTGAGTTTTCTTGGCATTTAATCTACATTATTCTAATTTTAACTACATGCACATGCTCCAGTGCACCAGAATGGGTTGAAAAATCATATGTGTCCTAGGTAGCAAGTTTAGGTTCCATGCAAGAAATGGGAATGAATTTTGAACACCTCGGCATCGTGGCTCTGCCGCAAACATTGAGAAATTTGGTTTTAAAATTCCTGTAAGTCGAAAACTCGTCTGAAATTCATGAAATTTGGCATGGTATCATGAAATGGCACCAACATGCTATGGTAATTTTTTGCCCCATTTGTGGTAGGTTTTGGTACAAGCTTGTCACAAACCAGAGATTCTCATAGGAAGGCTCGTGGTTCCGCTAGGGATCATGACACCTTTGTGGACGAAACAACATTCGTTGCATCTTTTGGCTTTAAATATTTTTCTAGAGGAAACATGGACCAATAGGAGTGTCATGTTATAATTTGGAATTGCTCAGGGTTTGTTTGGGCATTTTTATACATTAACATAGTTTTCTAAGCATTTAATGTGCATAATTCAAATTTGAACTACATGCACATGCTCCAGTGCACCAAAATGGGTTGAAAAATCAGATGTGTCCTTGGGTGCATCTTTATGTGCCATGCAAGAAATGGGAATGATTTTCAAGCACCTCGGCACTGTTGCTCCTCTAAAACATTGAGAAACTTGGTTTTTAAATTCCTGTAAATCCAAACCTCGTCTGAAGTTCATGAAATTTGGCATGGTTTCATGAAATGGCACCAACATGTTATGGTAAATTTTTTGTCCCATTTGGCGCAGGTTTAGGTATAAGCTTCTCACAAACAAGGACTTCTCATAGGAAGGATCGTGGTTCCGCTAGGGAATATGTCACCATTGTGGACGAAACAACATTCGTTGCCTCTTCTAGCCTTAAATATTTTTCTAGAGTCAACATGGACCAATAGGAGTGTCATGTTATAATTTGGAATTGCTCAGGATTTGTTTGGGCATTTTTATACAGTAACAAAGTTTTCTAGGCATTTAATGTGAATAATTCAAATTTAAACTACATTCACATGCTCTAGTGCACCAAAATGGGTTAAAAAATCATATGTGTACTTGGCTGCATCTTTAGGTGCCATGCAAGAAATGGGAATGATTTTCAAGCACCTCGGCATCGTGGCTCGGCCAAAACATTGAGAAACTTGGATTTCAAATTATTGTAAATCGCAATCTCGTGTGAAGTGCATGAAATTTGGCATGGTTTCATGAAATGGCACCAAGATGTTATTGTAAATTTTTTGTCCCCTTTGGGGCAGGTTTTGGTATAAGCTTGACACAAATAAGAGCTTCTCATAGGAAGGCTCGTGGTTCCCCTAGTGAACATGTCACCTTTGTGGACGAAACAACATTCGTTGCCTCTTCTCGGCTTAAATATTTTTCTAGAGGCAACATGGACAATTACGATTGTCATGTTAAAATTCGGAATTACTCAGGGTTTGCTTGAGCATTTTTACACATTAATGCAATTTTCTTATTATTTAATGTGCATAATTCAAATTTGAACTACATGCACATGCTCCAGTCCACCAAAATGGGTTGAAAAATCATATGTGTCCTTGGGTGCATCTTTAGGTGCCATGCAAGAAATGGGAATTATTTTCAAGCACCTCGGCATTGTCGCTCGGCCGAAACATTGAGAAACTTGCATTTTAAATTCCTGTAAATCCAAGCTGATGTGAATTCATGAAATTTGGCATGGTTTCAAGAAATGGCACCAACATGTTAATTGTAAACTTTTTGTCCCATTTGGCGCACGTTTTGGTATAAGCTTCTCACAAACAAGAGCTTCTCATAGGAAGCCTCATGGTTCCGCTAGGGAACGTGTCACCTTTGTGGACGAAACAACATTCGTTGCTTCTTTTGGCTTTAAATATTTTTCTAGAGGCAACATGGACCAATAGGAGCGTCATGTTATAATTTGGAATTGCTCAGGGTTCGTTTGGGCATTTTGATACATTAACAGAGTTTTCTAGGCATTTAATTTGCATAATTGAAATTTGAACTACATGCACATGCTCCAGTGCACTAGAATGGGTTGATAAATCATATGTGTCCTTGGTTGCAAGTTTAGGTGCCATGCAAGAAACAGGAATGATTTTCAAGAACCTCGACATCGTGGCTCAGCCGAAACATTGAGAAACTTGCTTTTTAAATTCCTGTAAATCCAAGCTGATGTGAATTCATGAAATTTGGCATGGTTTCAAGAAATGGAACAAACATGTTAATTGTAAACTTTTTGTCCCATTTGGCGCACGTTTTGGTATAAGCTTCTCACAAACAAGAGCTTCTCATAGGAAGCCTCATGGTTCCGCTAGGGAACGTGTCACCTTTGTGGACGAAACAACATTCGTTGCTTCTTTTGGCTTTAAATATTTTTCTAGAGGCAACATGGACCAATAGGAGCGTCATGTTATAATTTGGAATTGCTCAGGGTTCGTTTGGGCATTTTTATACATTAACAGAGTTTTCTAGGCATTTAATGTGCATAATTGAAATTTGAACTACATGCACATGCTCCTGTGCACCAAAATGGGTTGAAAAATCATATGTCTCCTTGGGTGCATCTTTAGGTGCCCTGCAAGAAATGGGAATGATTTTCAAGCACCTCGGCATTGTTGCTCCTCCGAAACATTGAGAAACTTGGTTTTTTAATTCCTGTAAATCCAAACCTCGTGTGAAGTTCATGAAATTTGGCATGGTTTCATGAAATGGCACCAACATGTTATGGTAAATTTTTTGTCCCATTTGGCGCAGGTTTTGGTATAAGCTTCTCACAAACAAGGGATTCTCATTGGAAGGCTCATGGTTCCGCTAGGGAAGGTGTCACCTTTGTGGACGAATCAACATTCGTTGCCTCTTCTGGCCTTAAATATTTTTTTAGAGGGAACATGGACCAATACATGTGTCATGTTATAATTTGGAATTGCTCAGGGTTTGTTTGGGCATTTTTATACATTAACAGAGTTTTAAAGGCATTTTATGTACATAATTCAAATTTAAACTACATGCACATGTTCCAGTGCACCAAAATGGGTTGAAATATCATATGTGTCCTTGGGTGCATCTTTAGGTACAATGCAAGAAATGGGAATGATTTTCAAGCACCTCGGCATTGTGGCTCGGCCGAAACATTGAGAAACTTGGTTTTTAAATTCCTGTAAATCCAAACCTCGTGTGAAGTTCATGAAATTTCGCATGGTTTCAAAAAATGGCACCAACATGTCATGGTAAATTTTTTGTCCCATTTGGCGCAGGTTTTGGTATAACCTTCTCACAAACAAGAGCTTCTCATATGTAGGCTCGTGGTTCCGCTAGGGAACGTGACACCTTTGTGGACGAAACAACATTCGTTGCCTCTTTTGGCTTTAAATATTTTTCTAGAGGCAACATTGACCAATAGGAGTGTCATGTTATAATTTGGAATTGCTCAGGGTTTGTTTGGGCATTTTTATACATTAACAGAGTTTTCTAGGCATTTAATGTGCATAATTCAAATTTGAACTACATGCAGATGCTTCAGTGCACCAAAATGGGTTTAAAAATCATATGTGTCCTTGGGTGCATCTTTAGGTGCCATGCAAGAAACGGGAATGATTTCCTAGCACCTCGGCATTGTTGCTCCTCCGAATCATTGAGAAACTTGGTTTTTAAATTCCTGTAAATCCAAACCTCGTGTGAAGTTCATGAAATTTGGTATGGTTTCATGAAATGGAACCAACATGTTATGGTAAATTTTTTGTCCCATTTGGCGCAGGTTTTGGTATAAGCTTCTCACAAACAAGAGCTTCTCATAGGAAGGCTCGTGGTTCCGCTAGGGAATGTGTCACCTTTGTGGACGAAACAACATTCGTTGCCTCTTCTGGCCTTAAATATTTTTCTAGAGGCAACATAGACCAATAGGAGTGTCATGTTATAATTTGGAATTGCTCAGGGTTTGTTTGGGCATTTTTATACATTAACAGAGTTTTCTAGGCATTTAATGTGCATAATTCAAATTTGAACTACATGCACATGCTCCAGTGCACCAAAATGGGTTGAAAAATCATATTTGTCCTTGGGTGCATCTTTAGGTGCCATGCAAGAAATGGGAAAGATTTTCAAGCACCTCGGCATTGTGGCTCGGCCGAAACATTGAGAAACTTCCTTTTTAAATTCCTGTAAATCCAAACCCCGTGTGAAGTTCATGAAATTTGGCATGGTTTCAAGAAATGGCACCAACATGTTATGGTAAACCTTTTGTCCCATTTGGCATAGGTTTTGGTATAAGCTTCTCATAGGAAGGCTCGTGGTTCCACTAGGGACGTGTTACATTTGTGGACGAAACAACATTCGTTGCCTCTTCCGGCCTTAAATATTTTACTAGAGGCAACATGGACCAATTGGAGTGTCATGTTATAATTTGGAATTGCTCAGGGTTTGTTTTGGCATTTTTATACATTAATAGAGTTTTCTAGGCATTTAATATGCATAATTCAAATTTGAACTACATGCACATGCTCCAATGCACCAAAATAGGTTGAAAATCATATGTGTCCTTGGCTGCATCTTTAGGTGCCATGCAAGAAATGGGAATGATTTTCTAGCACCTCGAGATCGTGGCTCGGCCGAAGCATTGAGAAACTTGGTTTTTAAATTTCAGTAAATCCAAACATCGTGTGAAGTTCATGAAATTTGGCATGGTTTCGTGAAATGGCACCAACATGTTATGGTAAATTTTTTGTCCCCTTTGGGGCAGGTTTTGGTATAACCTTGTCCCAAATAAGAGATTCTCATGGGAGGGCTCATGGTTCCGTTAGGCAACGTGTCACCTTTGTGGACGAAACAACATTCGTTGCCTCTTCTCGCCTTAAATATTTTTCTAGAGGCAACATGGTCAATTAGGAGTGTCATTTTATAATTTGGAATTACTCAGGGTTTGTTTGTGCATTTTTATACATTAACGGAGTTTTCTAGTCACTTAATGTGCATAATTCAAATTTGAACTACATGCACATGCTCAAGTGCACCAAAATGGCTTAAAAAATCATATGTGTCCTTGGGTGCATCTTTAGGTGCCATGTAAGAAATGGGAATGAACTTCAAGCACCTCGGCATCGTGGCTCGGCCGCAAACATCGAGAAACTTGGTTTTTAAATTATTACAAATCCAAAACTCTTCTAAAGTTCATGAAATTTGGCATGGTTTCATGAAATGGCACTAACATGCTGTGGTAATTTTTTGTACCACGTGGGGCAGGTTTTGCTATAAGCTTCTGACACACCAGAGCTTCTCACAAGAAGCCTCCTGCTTCCGATAGGGAACGTGTCACCTTTGTGGATGAAACAACATCCGTTGCCTCTTCTTTTCAATATTTTTCTAGAGGCAACATGGACCAATAGGAGTGTCATGTTAAAATTTGGAATTACTAAGGGTTTATTTGGGCATTTTTAATACATCAACTGAGTTTTCTTGGCATTTAATGTACATAATTCTAATTTGAACTACATGCACAAGCTCCAGTGCACCAGAATGGGTTGAAAAATCATATGTGTCCTTGGTTGCAAGTTTAGGTGCCATGCAAGAAATGAGAATGAATTTCAAACTCCTTGGCATCGTGCCACTACAGCAAACATTGAGAAATTTGGTTTTTAAATTCCTGTAAATCAAAAACTCGTCTAAAATTCATGAAATTTGGCATGGTATCATGAAATGCCACCAACATGATATGGTAATTTTTTGTCCCATTTATGACAGGTTTTGGTATAAGCTTGTCACAAACCAGAGCTTCTCATAGGAAGGCTCGTGGTTCTGCTAGGGAACATGTCACCTTTGTCGACGAAACAACATTCATTGCCTCTTCTGGCCTTAGATAATTTTCTAGAGCCAACATGGCCCAATAGGAGTGTCATGTTATAATTGGAATTACCCAGGGTTTGTTTAGGCATTTTAATACATTAACAGAGCTTCTAGGCATTTAATGTGCATAATTCATATTTGAACTACATGCACATGCTCCAGTGCACCAAAATGGGTTAAAAAATCATATGTGTCCTTGGGTGCATCTTTAGGTGCCATGCAAGAAATGGGAATGATTTTCAAGCACCTCAGCATCGTGGCTCGGCCAAAACATTGAGAAACTTGGTTTTTAAATTCCTGTAAATCCAAACCTCGTGTGAAGTTCATGAAATTTTGCATGGTTTCATGATACGGCACCAACATGTTATGGTAAAAAAAATTTGTCCCATTTGGGGCAGGTTTTGGTATAAGCTTCTCATAGGAAGGCTTGTGGTTCCGCTAGGGAACGTGTCACCTTTGTGGACGAAATAACATTCGTTGCCAATTCTGGCCTTAAATATTTTTCTAGAGGCAACATGGACCAATAGGAGTGTCATGTTATAATTTGGAATTGCTCAGGGTTTGTTTGGGCAGTTTTATACATTAACATAGTTTTCTAGGCATTTAATGTGCATAATTCAAATTTGAACTACATGCACATGCTCCAGTGCACCAAAATGGGTTAAAAAATCATATGTGTCCTTGGGTGCATCTTTAGGTGCCATGCAAGAAATGGGAATGATTTTCATGCACCTCAGCATCGTGGCTCAGCCAAAACATTGAGAAACTTGGTTTTTAAATTCCTGTAAATCCAAACCACGTGTGAAGTTCATGAAATTTGGCATGGTTTCATGAAATGGCGCCAACATGTTGTGGTGAATTTTTTGTCCCATTTGGGGCAGGTTTTGTTATAAGCTTCTCACAAACAAAAGCTTCTCATAGGAAGGCTCGTTGTTCCGCTAGGGAACGTGCCACCTTTGTGGATGAAAAAACATTAGTTGCCTCTTCTCGCCTTAAATATTTTTTCAAGAGGCAACATGGACAATTAGGAGTGTTATGTTATAATTTGGAATTAGTCAGGGTTTGTTTGGGCATTTTTATACATTAACGGAGTTTTCTAGTCATTTAATGTGCATAGTTCAAATTTGAGCTACATGCACATGCTCAAGTGCACCAAAATTTGTTGAAAAATCATATGTGTCCTTGGGTGCATCTTTATGTGCCATGCAAGAAATGGGAATGAATTTCAAGCACCTCGCCATCGTGGCTCGGCCACAAACATTGAGAAACTTCGTTTTTAAATTCTTACAAATCCAAAACTCTTCTGAAGTTCATGAAACTTGGCATGGTTTCATGAAATGGCACCAACATGATGTGGTAAATTTTTGTCCCATTTGGGGCAGGTTTTGGTATAAGCTTCTCACAAACTAGAGCTTCTCACAAGGAGCCTCATGGTTCCTATAGAGAAAATGTCACCTTTGTGGATGAAACAACATTCGTTGCCTCTTCTTTTGAATATTTTTCTAGAGGCAACATGGACCAATAGGAGTGTCATGTTAAAATTTGGCATTACTCAGGGTTTATTTGGGCATTTTTATACATCAACTGAGTTGTCTTGGCATTTAATGTACATAATTCAAATTTGAACTACATGCACAAGCTCCAGTGCACGAGAAAGGTTTGAAAAATCATATGTGTCTGTGGTTGCAAGTTTACTAGGTGCCATGCAAGAAATTGGAATGAATTTCAAAACACCTCGGCAAGGTGGCTCTGCCGCAAATATTGAGAAATATGGTTTTTAAATTCCTGTAAATCAAAAAGTCGTCTGGAATTCATGAAATTTGGCAAGGTATCATGAAATGGCACCAACATGCTTTGGTAATATTTTGTCCCATTTGGGGTAGGTTATGGTATAAGCTTCTGACAAACAAGAGCTTCTCATAGGAAGGCTCGTAGTTCAGCTAAGGAACGTGTCACCTTTGTGGACAAAACTACATTCGTTGCCTCTTTTGGCCGTATATATTTTTCTAGAGGCAACATGGACAAATAGGAGTGTCAAGTTATAATTTGAAATTGCTTAGGGTTTGTTTGGGTATTTTTATACGTTAACAGAGTTTTCTATTCATTTAATGTGCATAATTAAAATTTGAACTACATGCACATGCTCAAGTGCACCAAAATGGGTTAAAAAATCATGTGTCCTTGGGTGCATCTTTAGGTGCCATGGAAGAAATGGGAATGATTTTCAAGCACCTCGGCATCGTGGCTCGGCCGAAACATTGAGAAACTTGGTTTTTAAATTCTTGTAAATCCAAACCTCATGTGAAGTTCATGAAATTTGGCATGGTTTCAAGAAATGGCACCAACATGTTGTGGTAATTTTTTTTCCCATTTGCGGCAGGTTTTGGTATAAGCTTCTCACAAATAAGAGCTTCTCATAGGAAGGCTCGTGGTTCCGCTAGGGAACGTGTCACCTTTGTGGATTAAACAACATTCGGTGCCTCTTCTCGCCTTAAATATTTTTCTACAGGCAACAAGGACAATTAGGTGTGCCATGTTATAATTTGGAATTACTCAGGGTTTGTTTTGTCATTTTTATACATTAACAAAGTTTTCTATGCATTTAATGTGCATAATTCAAATTTGAACTACATGTACATGCTCAAGTGCACCATAATGGGTTGAAAAATCATATGTGTCCTTGGGTGCATCTTTAGGTGCCATGCAAGAAATGGGAATAAATTTCAAGCACCTCGGCTTCGTGGCTCGGCCGCAAACATTGAGAAACTTGGTTTTTCAATTCTTACAAATCCAAAACTCTTCTGAAGTTCATGAAATTTGGCATGGGTTCATGAAATGGCACCAACATGGTGTGTTAATTTTTTGTCCAATTTGGGGCAGGTTTTGGTATAAGCTTCTCACAAACCAGAGCTTCTCACAAGGAGCCTCCTGGTTCCGATAGGGAACATGTCACCTTTTTGGACGAAACAACATTCGTTGCCTCTTCTTGCGAATATTTTTCTAGAGGCAACATGGACCAATAGGAGTATCATGTTAAAATTTGGCATTACTCCGGGTTTATTTGGGCATTTTTACATCAACCAAGTTTTCTTGGCATTTAACGTACATAATTCAAAATTGAACTACATGCACATGCTCCAGTGCACCAGAATGGGTTGAAAAATCATATGTGTCCGTGGTTGCAAGTTTAGGTGCCATGCAAGAAATGGGAATGAATTTCAAACACCTCGGCATCGTGGCTCTGCCACAAAAATTGAGAAATTTTGTTTTTAAATTCCTGTAAATCGAAAACTCGTCTGAAATTCATGAAAATTGGCATGGTATGATGAAATGGCACCAACATGCTATGGTAAAATTTTGTCCCATTTGGGGCAGGTTTTGGTATGAGCTTGTCATAAACCAAAGCTTCTCATAGGAAGGATCGTGGTTCCACCAGGGAACGTTTCACCTTTGTGGACGAAACAACATTCGTTGCCTCTTCTTGCCTTAAATATTTTTCTAGAGGCAACATGGACAATTAGGAGTGTCATGTTATAATTTGGAATTACTCAGGGTTTGTTTGGGCATTTTTAAACATTAACGGAGTTTTCTTGTCATTTAATGTGCATAATTCAAATTTGAACTACATGCACATGCTCAAGTGCACCAAAATGGGTTGAAAAATCATATGTGTCCTTGGGTGCATCTTTAGGTGCCATGAAAGAAATGGGAATGATTTTCAAGAACCTCAACATCATGGCTCGGCCGAAACATTGAGAAACTTGGTTTTTAAATTCCGGTAAATCCAAACCTCGTGTGAAGTTCATGAAATTTGGCATGGTTTCTTGAAATGGCACCAACATGTTGTGGTAAATTTTCGTCCCATTTGGGGCAGGTTTTGGTATAAGCTTCTCATAGGAAGGCTCGTGGTTCCGCTAGGGAATGTGTCACCTTTGTGCACGAAACATTATTCGTTGCCTCTTCTAACCTTAAATATTTTTTATAGAGGCAATATGGACAATTAGGAGTGTCATGTTGTAATTTGGAATTACTCAGGATTTGTTTATGCATTTTTATACATTAACATAGTTTTCTATTCATTTAATGTGCATAATTCTAATTTGAACTACATGCACATGCTCAAGTGCACCAAAATGGGTTGAAAAATCATATGTGTCCTTGGGTGCATCTTTAGGTGCCATGCACGAAATGGGAATGAATTTCAAGTACCTCGGCATTGTGGCTCGGCCACAAACATTGAGAAACTTGGTTTTTATATTCTTACAAATCCAAAACTCTTCTGAAGTTCATGAAATTTGGCATGCTTTCATGAAATGGGACCAACATACTGTGGTAATTTTTTGTCCCATTTGGAGCAGGTTTTGGTATAAGCTTCTCACAAACCAGAGCTTCACACTAGGAGCCTCCTGGTTCCGATAGGGAACATGTCACCTTTGTGGACGAAACAACTTTTGTTGCTTCTTCTTTTGAATATTTTTCTAGAGGCAACATGGACCTATAGGAGTGTCATGTTAAAATTTGGCATTATTCAGGGTTTATTTGGGTATTTTTATACATCAACTGAGTTTTCTTGGCATTTAATGTACATAATTCAAATTTGAACTACATGCACGTGCTCCAGTGCACCTCAATGGGTTTAATAATCATATGTGTCCTTGGTTACAAGTTTAGGTGCCATGCAAGAAATGGGAATGAATTTCAAACACCTCGGCATCGTGGCTCTGTCGCAAACATTGAGAAATTTAGTTTTTAAATTCCTGTAAATCGAAAACTCGTCTGAAATTCATGAAAATTGGCATGGTATAATGAAATAGCACCAACATGCTATGGTAATTTTTTGTCCCATTTGGGTCAGGTTTTGGTACAAGCTTGGCACAAACCAGAGCTTCTCATAGGAAGGCTCGTAGTTCCACTAGGGAACGTGTCACCTTTGTGGACGAAACAACTTTCGTTGCCTCTTCTCGCCTTAAATATTTTTCTAGAGGCAACATGGAAAATTAGAAGTGTCATGTTATAATTTGGAATTACTCAGGGTTTGTTTGGGCATTTTTACTCATTAATGGAGTTTTCTAGTCATTTAATGTGCATAATTCATATTTGAACTACATGCACATGCTCAAGTGGACCAAAATGGGTTGAAAAATCATATGTGTCCTTGGTAGCAAGTTTAGGTGCCATGCAAGAAATGGGAATGAATTTCAAACACCTCGGCATCGTGGCTCTGCCGCAAACATTGAGAAATTTGGTTTTTAAATTACTATAAATCAAAAACTCGTCTGAAATTCATGAAAATTGGCATGGTATCATGAAATCGCACCAACATGCTATGGTAATTTTTTGTCCCATTTGGGGCAGGATTTGGTATAAGCTTGTCACAAACCAGAGCTTCTCATAGGAAGCCTCGTGGTTCCACTAGGGAACATGTCATTTTTGTGGACGAAACAACATTCGTTGCCTCTTCTAGCCTTAAATAATTTTCTAGAGCCAACATGGACCAATAGGAGTGTCATGTTATAATTTGGAATTACTCAGGGTTTGTTTGGGCATTTTATACATTAACAGAGTTTTCTAGGCATTTAATGTGCATAATTCAAATTTGAACTAAATGCACATGCTCCAGTGCATCAAAAATGGGTTGAAAATCATATGTGTCCTTTGGTACATCTTTTGGTGCCATGCAAGAAATGGGAATGATTTTCAAGCACCTCGGCATCGTGGCTCGGACGAAACATTGAGAAACTTGGTTTTTAAATTCCTGTAAATCCAAACCTCGTGTGAAGTTCATGAAATTTGGCATGGTTTCATGAAATGCCACCAACATGTTATGGTAAATTTTTTGTTCCATTTGGGGCAGGTTCTGGCCTTAAATATTTTTCTAGAGGCAACATGGACAATTAGGAGTGTCATGTTATAATTTGGAATTACTCAGGGTTTGTTTGGGCATTTTTATACATTAACAGATTTTTCTAGTCATTCAATGTGCATAATTCATATTTGAACTACATGCACATGCTCTAGTGCACCAAAATGGGTTGAAAAATCATATCTGTACTTGGGTGCATCTTTAGGTGCCATGCATGAAATGGGAATGAATTTCAAGCACCTCGGCATCGTGGCTCGGCCACAAACATTGAGAAACTTGGTTTTTAAATTCTTACAATTCCAAAACTCTTCTGAAGTTCTTGAAATGTGGCATGGTTTCATGAAATGGCACCAACATGTTGTGTTAATTTTTTTGCCCATCTGGGGCAGGTTTTGGTATAAGCATCTCACAAACAAGAGCTTCACATAGGATGGCTCGTGGTTCCTCTAGGGAACGTGTCACCTTTGTGGACGAAACGACATTTGTTGCCTCTTCTAGGCTTAAATATTTTGCTAGAGGCAACATGGACCAATAGGAGTGTCATGTCATAATTTGGAATTGCTCAGAATTTGTTTGGGAATTTTTATACATGAACAGAGTTTTCTGGGCATTTAATGTGTATAATTCAAATTTGAACTACATGCACATGCTCAAGTCCGCCAAAATGGGTTGAAAAATCATATGTGCCCTTGGGTGCATCTTTAGGTGCCATGCAAGAAATGGGAATGATTTTCAAGCACCTCAGCATCGTGGCTCGGCCGAAACATTGAGAAACTTGGTTTTTAAAGTCTTGTAGATCCAAACCTCGTGTGAAGTTCATGAAATTTTGCATGGTTTCATGAAATGGTGACAACATGTTGTGGTAAAATTTTCGTACCATTTGGGGAAGGTTTTGGTATAAGGTTCTCACAAACAAGAGCTTCTCATAGGAAGACTCGTGGTTCCGCTAGGGAACGTTCTCCTTTGTGGAAAAAACAACATTCGTTGCCTCTTCTCGCCTTAAATATTTTTCTAGAGTCAACATGGACAATTAGGACTATCATGTTATAATTTGGAATTACTCAGGGTTTGTTTGGGCATTTTTATACATTAATGGACTTTTCTAGTCATTTAATGTGCATAATTCAAATTTGAACTACATGCACATGCTCAAGTGCACCAAAATGGGTTGAAAAATCATATGTGTCCTTGGGTGCGTCTTTAGGTACCATGCAAGAAATGGGAATGAATTTCAAGCACCTCGGCATGGTGGCTCGGCCGCAACCATTTAGAAACTTGGTTTTGAAATTCTTACAGATCCAAAACTCTTCCCAAGTTCATGAAATTTGGCATGGTTTCATGAAATGGCACCAACATGCTGTGGTAATTTTTTGCCCCACTTGGGGCAGGTTTTGGTATAAGCATCTCACATACCAGAGCTGCTCACAAGAAGCCTCTTGGTTCCAATAGGGAACGTGTCACCTTTGTGGACATAACAACATTCGTTGCCTCTTCTTTTGAATATTTTTCTAGAGGCAACATGGACCAATAGGAGTGTCATGTTATAATTTGAAATTACTCAGGGTTTATTTGGGCATTTTTATACATCAACTAAGTTTTCTTGGCATTTAATGTACATAATTCTAATTTGAACTACATGCACATACTCCAGTGCACCAGAATGGGTTGAAAAATCATATGTGTCCTTTGTTGCAAGTTTAGGTACCATACAAGAAATGGGAATGAATTTCAAACACCTCGGAATCGTGTCTCTGCCGGAAACATTGAGAAATTTTGTTTTTAAATTTCTATAAATCAATAACTCGTCTGAAATTCATGAAATCTGGCATGGTATCATGAAATGGCACCAACATGCTATGGTAATTTCTTGTCCCATTTGTGGCCAGTTTTGGTATAAGATTGTCACAAACCAGAGCTTCTCATAGGAAGGCTCGTGGTTCCACTAGGGAATGTGTCATTTTTGTGGACGAAACAACCTTCGTTGCCTCTTCTGGCCTTAAATATTTTTCTAGAGCCAACATGGACCAATAGGAGTGTCATGCTATAATTTGAAATTGCTTAGGATTTGTTTGGGCACTTTTATACATTAATAGAGTTTTCTAGGAATTTAATGTGCATAATTCAAATTTAAACTACATGCACATGTTCCAGTGCACCAAAATGGGTTGAAAAATCATATGTGCCCTTGGCTACAACTTTAGGTGCCATGCAAGAAATGGGAATGATTTTCAAGCACCTCGGCATCGTGGCTCGCCGAAACATTCAGAAACTTGGTTTTCAAATTCTTGTAAATCCCAACCTCGTGTGAAGTGCATGAAATTTGGCATTGTTTCATGAAATGGCACCAACATGTTATGGTAAATTTTTTGTCCCCTTTGGGGCAGGTTTTGGTATAAGCTTCTCACATACCAGAGCTTCTCACAAGAAGCCTCTTAGTTCCGATAGGGAACGTGTCACCTTTGTGGACGAAACAACATTCGTTGCCTCTTCTTTTGAATATTTTTCTAGAGGCAACATGGACCAATAGGAGTGTCAAGTTATAATTTGAAATTACTCAGGGTTTATTTGGGCATTTGTATACATCAACTGAGTTTCCTTGGCATTTAATGTACATAATTCTAATTTGAACTACATGCACATGCTCCAATGCACCAGAATGGGTTGAAAAATCATATATGTCCTTTGTTGCAAATTTAGGTGCCATACAAAAAATGGTAATGAATTTCGAACACCTCGGCATCGTGTCTCTGCCGCAAACATTGATAAATTTTGTCTTTAAATTCCTCTAAATCAAAAACTCGTCTGAAATTCATGACATTTGGCATGGTATCATGAAATGGCACCAACATGCTATGGTAATTTCTTGTCCCATTTGTGGCCGATTTTGGTATAAGATTGTCACAAACCAGAGCTTCTCATAGGAAGGCACGTGGTTCCACTAGGGAATGTGTCATTTTTGTGAACGAAACAACATTCGTTGCCTCTTCTGGCCTTAAATATTTTTCTAGAGCCAACATGGACCAATAGGAGTGTCATGTTATGATTTGGAATTGCTCAGGATTTGTTTGGGCATTTTTATACATTAACAGAGTTTTCTAGGCATTTAATGTGCATAATTCAAAATTAAACTACATGCACATGCTCTAGTGCACCAAAATGGGTTGAAAAATCATATGTGTCCTTGGCTGCATCTTTAGGTGCCATGCAAGAAATGGGAATGATTTTCAACCACCTCGGCAATGTGGCTCGGCCGAAACATTGAGAAACTAGGTTTTCAAATTCTTGTAAATCCCAACCTCGTGTGAAGTGCTTGAAATTTGGCATGGTTTCATGAAATGGTACTAACATGTTACGGTAAATTTTTTGTCCCCTTTGGGGCAGGTTTTGGTATAAGCTTCTCACAAACAAGAGCTTCTCATAGGAAGGCTCATGGTTCCGCTAGGGAATGTGTCACCTTTGTGGATGAAACAACATTCGTTGCCTCTTTTGGCTTTAAATATTTTTCTAGAGGCAACATGGACCAATAGGAGTGTCATGTTATAATTTGGAATTGCTCAGGGTTTGTTTGGGCATTTTTATACATTAACAGAGTTTTCTAGGCATTTAATGTTCATAATTCAAATTTGAACTAAATGCACATGCTCCAGTGCATCAAAAATGGGTTGAAAAATCATATCTGTACATGGGTGCATCTTTAGGTGCCATGCAAGAAATGGGAATGATTTTCAAGCACCTCGGCATCGTGACTCGGCCGAAACATTGAGAAACTTGGTTTTTAAATTCCTGTAAATCCAAACCTTGTGTGATTTTCATGAAATTTGGCATGGTTTCATGAAATGGCACCAACATGTTGTGGTAAATTGTTCGTCCCATTTGCGGCAGGTTTTGGTATAAGCTTCTCACAAACAAGAGCTTCTCATAGGAAGGCTCGTGGTTCTGCTAGGGAGCGTGTCACCTTTGTGGATGAAACAACATTCGTTGCCTCTTCTCGCCTTAAATATTTTTCTAGAGGCAACAAGGACAATTAGGAGTGCCATGATATAATTTGGAATTACTCAGGGTTTGTTTGGGCATTCTTATACATTAACAAAGTTTTCTATGCATTTTATGCGCATAATTCAAATTTGAACTACATGCACATGCTCAAGTGAATCAAAATGGGTTGAAAAATCATATGTGTCCTTGGGTGCATCTTTAGGTGCCATGCAAGAAATAGGAATAAATTTCAAGCACCTTGGCATCGTGGCTCAGCCGCAAACATTGAGAAACTTGGTTTTTCAATTCTTATAAATCCAAAACTCTTCTGAAGTTCATGAAATTTGGCATGGATTCATGAAATGGCACCAACATGCTGTGGTAATTTTTTGTCCCATTTGGGGAAGGTTTTGGTATAAGCTTCTCACAAACCAGAGCTTCTCACCTGGAGCCTCCTGGTTCCGATAGGGAACATGTCACCTTTGTGGGAGAAACAACATTCGTTGCCTCTTCTTTTGAATATTTTTCTAGAGGCAACATGGACCAATAGGAGTGTCATGTTAAAATTTGGCATTACTCAGGGTTTATTTTGGTATTTTTACATCAACTGAGTTTTCTTGGCAATTAATGTACATAATTCAAATTTGAATTACATGCACATGCTCCAGTGCACCAGAATGGGTTGGAAAATCATATGTGTCCTTGTTTGCAAGTTTAGGTGCCATGCAAGAAATGGGAATGAATTTCAAACACCTCGGCATCATGGCTCTGCCACAAACATTGAGAAATTTGGTTTTTAAACTCCTGTAAATCGAAAACTCATCTGCAATTCATGAAAATTGGCATGGTATCATGAAATGGCACCAACATGCTATGGTAAATTTTCGTCCCATTTGGGGCAGGTTTTGGTATAAGCTTGTCACAAACCAGAGCTTCTCATAGGAAGGCTCGTGGTTCCACAAGGGAACGTGTCACCTTTGTGGACGAAACAACATTCGTTGCCTCTTCTCGCCTTAAATATTTTTCTAGAGGCAACATGGACAATTAGGACTGTCATGTTATAATTTGGAATTACTCAGGGTTTGTTTGGGCATTTTTAAACATTAACGGAGTTTTCTTGTCATTTAATGTGCATAATTCAAATTTGAACTACATGCACATGCTCAAGTGCACAAAAATGGGTTGAAAAATCATATGTGTCCTTGGGTGGATCTTTAGGTGTCATGCAACAAATGGGAATGAATTTCAAGCACCTCGGCATCGTGGCTCGGCCGCAAACATTGAGAAACTTGGTTTTTAAATTCTTTCAAATCCATAACTCTTTCGAAGTGCATGAAATTTCGCATGGTTTCTTGAAATGGCACCAACATGCTGTTGTAATTTTTTATCCCATTTGGGGCAGGTTTTGGTATAAGTTTCTCACATACTTGAGCTTCTCGCAAGAAGCCTGCTGGTTCCGATAGGGAACGTGTCACCTCTGTGGACGAAACAACATTCATTGCCTCTTCTTTTGAATATTTTTCTAGAGGCAACATGAACCAATAGGAGTGTCATGTTAAAATTTGAAATTACTCAGGGTTTATTTGGGCATTTTTATACATCAACTAAGTTTTCTTGGCATTTAATGTACATAATTCTAATTTGAACTACATGCACAAGCTCAAGTGCACCAAAATGGGTTGAAAAATCATATGCGTCCTTGGGTGCATCTTTAGGTGCCACGCAAGAAATGGGAATGATTTTCAAGCACCTCGACATCATGGCTCGGCCGACACATTGAGAAACTTGGTTTTTAAATTCCTGTAAATCCAAACCTCGTGTGAAGTTCATGAAATTTGGCATGGTTTTTTGAAATGGCACCAACATGTTGTGGTAAATTTTTCGTCCCATTTGGGGCTGGTTTTGGTATAAGCTTTTCATAGGAAGGCTCGTGGTTCCACTAAGGAATGTGTCACCTTTGTGGACGGAACAATATTCGTTGCCTCTTCTCGCCTTAAATAGTTTTCTAGAGGAAACATGGACAATTAGGAGTGTCATGTTATAATTTGGAATTACTCAGGGTTTGTTTAGGCATTTTATACATTAACATAGTTTTCTTGTCATTTAATATGCATAATTCAAATTTGAACTACATGCACATGCTCAAGTGCACCAAAATGGGTTGAAAAATCATATGTGTCCTTGGGTGCATCTTTAGGTGCCATGCAAGAAATGGGAATGAATTTTAAGCACCTCGGCATCGTGGCTCGGCCGCAAACATTGAGAAACTTAGTTTTTCAATTCTTACAAATCCAAAATTCTTCTGAAGTTCATGAAATTTGGCATGCTTTCATGAAATGGGAACAACATGTTGTGGTAATTTTTTGTCCCATTTGGGGCAGGTTTTGGTATAAGCTTCTCACAAACCAGAGCTTCACACTAGGAGCCTCCTGGTTCCGATAGGGAACGTGTCACCTTTGTGGACGAAACAACTTTCGTTGCCTCTTCTTTTGAATATTTTTCTAGAGGCAACATGGACCAATAGGAGTGTCATGTTAAAATTTGGCATTACTCAAGGTTTATTTGGGCATTTTTATACATCAACTAAGTTTTCTTGGCATTTAACATACATAATTCAAATTTGAACTACATGCACATGCTCATGTGCACCAGAATGGGTTGAAAAATCATATGTGTCCTTGGTTACAAGTTTAGGTGCCATGCAAGAAATGGGAATGAATTTCAAACACCTCGGCATCGTGGCTCTGCCGCAAACATGGAGAAATTTAGTTTTTAAATTCCTGTAAATCGAAAACTCTTCTGAAATTCTTGAAAATTGGTATGGTATCATGAAATGGAACCATAATGCTAAGGTAATTTCTGTCCCATTTGGGGCAGGTTTTTTGTATAAGCTTGTCACAAACCAGAGCTTCTCATCGTAAGGCTTGTGGTTCCACTAGGGAATGTGTCACCTTTGTGGATGAAACAACATTCGTTGCCTCTTCTCGCCTTAAATATTTTTCTAGAGGCAACATGGACAATTTGAAGTGTCATGTTATAATTTGGAATTACTCAGGGTTTGTTTGGGCATTTTTATACATTAATGGAGTTTTCTAGTCATTTAATGTACATAATTAATATTTGAACTACATGCACATGCTCAAGTGCACCAAAATGGGTTAAAAAATCATATATGTCCTTGGGTGCATCTTTAGGTGCCATGCAAGAAATGGGAATGAATTTCAAGCACCTCGGCATCGTGGCTCGACCGCAAACATTGAGAAACTTGGTTTTTAAATTCTCACAAATCCGAAAATCTTCCGAAGTTCATGAAATTTGGCATGGTTTCATGAATTGGCACCAACATGTTGTGGTAATTTTTTGTCCCTTTTGGGGCTGGTTTTGGTATAAGCTTCTCACATACCAGAGCTTCTCATAGGAAGGCTCGTGGTTCCACCAGGGAACGTGTCATTTTTGTGGAAGAAACAACATTCGTTGCCTCTTCTTTTGAATATTTCTCTAGAGGCAACATGGACCAATAGGAATGTCATGCTAAAATTTGAAATTACTCAGGGTTTATTTGGGCATCTTTATACATCAACTGAGTTTTCTTGGCATTTAATGTACATAATTCTAATTTGAACGACATGCACATGCTCCAGTGCACCAGAATGGGTTGAAAAATCATATGTGTCCTTGGTTGCAAGTTTAGGTGCCATGCAAGAAATGAAATGAATTTCAAACACCTTGGCATCATGGCTCTGCCGCAAACATTGAGAAATTTGGTTTGTAAATTCCTGTAAATCGAAAACTTGTCTGAAATTCATGAAAATTGCCATGGTATCATGAAATGGCACGAACATGCTATGGTAATTTTTTGTCCCATTTGGGGTAGGTTTTGGTATAAGCTTGTCACAAACTAGAGCTTCTCATAGGATGGCTCGTGGTTCCACTAGGGAACGTGTCATTTTTATGGACGAAACAACATTCGTTGCCTCTTCTGGCCTTAAATATTTTTCTAGAGGCAACATGGACAAATAAGAGTGTCATGTTATAATTTGGAATTACTCAGGGTTTGTTCGGGCATTTTTATACATTAACAGAGTTTTTCAGGCATTAATGTGCATAATTCAAATTGGAACTAAATGCACATGCTCCAGTGCACCAAAAATGGGTTGAAAACCATATGTGTCCTTGGGTGCATCTTTAGGTGCCATGCAAGAAATGGGAATGATTTTCATGCACCTCGGCATCGTGGCTCAGCCGAAACATTGAGAAACTTGGTTTTTAAATTCCTGTAAATCCAAACCTCATGTGAAGTTCATGAATTTGGCATGGTTTCATGAAATGCCACCAACATGTTATGGTAAATTTTTCGTTCCATTTGGGGCAGGTTCTGGCCTTAAATATTTTTCTTTAGGAAACATGGACAATTAGTAGTGTCATGTTATAATTTGGAATTACTCAGGGTTTGTTTGGGCATTTTCATACATTAAGGAAGTTTTCTAGTCATTTAATGTGCATAATTCATATTTGAACTACATGCACATGCTCTAGTGCACCAAAATGGGTTGAAAAATCATATCTGTACTTGGGTGCATCTTTAGGTGCCAAGCAAGAAATGGGAATGAATTTCAAGCACCTCGGCATCGTGGCTCGGCCGCAAACATTGAGAAACTTGGTTTTTAAATTCTTACAATTCCCAAACTCTTCTGAAGTTCGTGAAATATGGCATGGTTTCATGAAATGGCACCAACATGTTATGGTAATTTTTTTGTACCATTTGGGGCAGGTTTTGGTATAAGCTTCTCACAAACCAGAGCTTCTCATAGGAAGGCTCGTAGTTCCGTTAGGGAACATGTCACCTTTGTGGACGAAACAACATTTGTTGCCTCTTCAAGCCTTAAATATTTTTCTAGAGGCAACATGGACCAATAGGAGTGTCATGTCATAATTTGGAGTTGCTCAGGGTTTGTTTGGGCATTTTTATACATTAATAGAGTTTTCTAGGCATTTAATGTGCATAATTCAAATTTGAACTACATGCACATGCTCCAGTGCACCAAAATGGGTTGAAAAATCATATGTGTCCTTGGGTGCATCTTTAGGTGCCATGCAAGAAATGGGAATGATTTTCAAGCACCTCGGCATCGTGGCTCGGCAGAAACATTGAGAAACTTGGTTTTGAAATTCCTGTAAATCCAAAACTCATGTGAAGTTCATGGAATTCGGCACGGTTTCAAGAAATGGCAACAACATTTTGTGGTAAAGTTTTCATCCCATTTGGGGCAGGTTTTGGTTTAAGCTTCTCACAAACAAGAGCTTCTCATTGGAAGGCTCGTGGTTCCGCTAGTGAACGTGTCACCTTTGTGGACGAAACAACATTCGTTGCCTCTTCTCGCCTCAAATATTTTTCAAGAGGCAACATGGACAATTAGGAGTGTCATGTTATAATTTGGAATTACTCAGGGTTTGTTTGGGCATTTTTGTACATTAACAGAGTTTTCTAGTCATTTAACATGCATAATTTAAATTTGAACTACATGCACATGCTCAAGTGCACCAAAATGGGTTGAAAAATCATATGTGTCCTTGGGTGCATCTTTAGGTGCCATGCAGGAAATGGGAATGAATTTCAAGCACCTCGGCATCATGGCTCGGGCGCAAACATTGAGAAACTTGGTTTTCTAATTCTGACAAATACAAAACTCTTCTGAAGTTCATTTAATTTGGCATGGTTTCATGAAATGGCATCAACATGTTTTGGTAATTTTTTGTCCCATTTGGGGCAGGTTTTGGTATAAGCTTCTCATATACCAGAGCTTAGCATAAGAAGCCTCATGGTTCCGATAGGGAACGTGTCACCTTTGTGGACGAACAACATTCGTCGCCTCTTATTTTGAATATTTTTCTAGAGGCAAAATGGACCAATAGGAGTGTAATGTTATAATTTGAAATTACTCACGGTTTATTTGGGCATTTTTATACATCAACTGAGTTTTCTTTGCATTTAATGTACATAATTCAAATTTGAACTACATGCACATGCTCCAGTGCACTAGAATGGGTTGATAAATCATATGTGTCCTTGGTTGCAAGTTTAGGTGCCATGCAAGAAACGGGAATGATTTTCAAGAACCTCAACATCGTGGCTTAGCCGAAACATTGAGAAACTTGGTTTTTAAATTCCTGTAAATCAAAACCTCGTGTGAAATTCGTGAAATTTGGCATGGTTTCATGAAATGGCACCAACATGTTATGGTAAACAAAATTCCCATTAGGGGCAGGTTTTGGTATAAGCTTCTCACAAACAAGAGCTTCTCATAGGAAGGCTTGTGGTTCTGCTAGGGAACGTGTCACCTTTTTGGAAAAAGCAACATTCGTTGCCTCTTCTCGCCTTAAATATTTTGTCAGAGGCAACATGGACAATTAGGACTATCATGTTATAATTTGGAATTACTCAGGGTTTGTTCAGGCATTTTTATACATTAATGGAGTTTTCTAGTCATTTAATGTGCATAATTCAAATTTTAACTACATGCACATGCTCAAGTGCACCAAAATGGGTTGAAAAATCATATGTGTACTTGGGTGAATCTTTAGTGCCATGCAAGAAATGGGAATGAATTTCAAGCACCTCGGCATCGTGGCTCGGCCACAAACATTGAGAAACTTGGTTTTTAAATTCCTGTAAACACAAAACTCTTCCTAAGTTCATGAAATTTCGCATGGTTTCATGAAATTGCACCAACATGTTGTGGTAAATTTTTCGTCCCATTTGGGGCAGGTTTTGGTATAAGCTTCTCAGAAACAAGAGCTTCTCATAGGAAGGCTCGTGGTTCCGCTAGGGAACGTGTCATGTTTGTGGACGAAACAACATTCGTTGCCTCTTCTCGCCTTAAATATTTTTCTAGAGGAAACATGGACAATTAGGTGTGTCATGTTATAATTTGGAATTACTCAGGGTTTGTTTGGGCATTTTGATACATTAATGAAGTTTTCTAGTCATTTAATGTGCATAATTCAAATTTGAACTACATGCACATGCTCAAGTGCACCAAAATGGGTTGAAAAATCATATGCGTCCTTGGGTGCATCTTTAGGTGCCATGCAAGAAATGGGAATGAATTTCAAGCACCTCGGCTTTGTGGCTCGGCCGCAAACATTGATAAACTTGGTTTTTAAATTCTTACAAATCCAAAACTCTTCCGAAGCATGAAATTTGGCATGGTTTCATGAAACGACACCAACTTGCTGTGGTAATTTTTTGTCCAATTTGGGGCAGGTTTTGGTATAAGCTTCTCACATCCAGAGCTTCTCACAAGGAGCCTCCTGGTTCCGATAGGGAACGTGTCACCTTTGTGGACGAAACAACATTCGTTGCCTCTTCTTTTGACTATTTTTCTTGAGGCAACATGGACAAATAGGAGTGTCATGTCAAAATTTGGCATTACTCAGTGTTTATTTGGGCATTTTTATACATCAACTAAGTTTTCTTGGCATTCAATGTACATAATTCAAATTTGAACTTCATGCACATGCTCCAGTGTACTAGAATGGGTTGAAAAATCATACGTGTCCTTGGTTGCAAGTTTAGGTGCCATGCAAGAAATGGGAATGAATTTGAAACACCTCGGCATCGTAGCTCTGCCGCAAACATTGAAAAATTTGGTTTCTAAATTCCTGTAAATCGAAAACTCGTCTGAAATTCATGAAAATTGGCATGGTATCATGAAATGGCACCAACATGCTATGGTAATTTTTTGTCCCATTTGGGGCAGGTTTTGTTATAAGCTTGTCACAAACCAAAGCTTCTCATAGGAAGGCTCATGGTTCCACCAGGGAACGTGTCATTTTTGTGGACGAAACAACATTCGTTGCCTCTTCTGGCCTTAAATATTTTTCTAGATACAACATGGACCAATAGGAGTGTCATGTTATTATTTCGAATTAGTCAGGGTTTGTTTGGGCATTTTTATACATTAACAGAGTTTTCTAGGCATTTAATGTGCATAATTCAAACTTGAACTACATGCACATGCTCCAGTGCACCAAAATGGGTTGAAAAATCATATGTGTCCTTGGGTGCATCTTTAGGTGCCATGCAAGAAATGGGAATGATTTTCATGCACCTCGGCATCATGGCTCGGCTGAAACATTGAGAAACTTGGTTTTTAAATTCCTGTAAATCAAAACCTCCTAGGAAGTTCATGAAATTTGGCATGGTTTCATGAAATGGCACCAACATGTTGTGGTAATTTTTTTGTCCCATTTGGGGCAGGTTTTGGTATAAGCTTCTCAAAAACAAGAGCTTCTCATAGGAAGGCTCATGGTTCCGTTAGGGAACGTGTTACCTTTGTGGACGAAACAACATTCGTTGCCTCTTCTCGCCTTAAATATTTTTCAAGAGGCAACATGGACAATTAGGACTGGCATGTTATAATTTGGAATTACTCTGGGTTTGTTCGGGCATTTTTATACATTAATGGAGTTTTCTAGTCATTTAATGTGCATAATTCAAATTTGAACTAATTGCACATGCTCAAGTGCACCAAAATGGGTTGAAAAATCATATGTGTCCTTGGGTGCATCTTTAAATGCCTTGCAAGAAATGGGATTGAATTTCAAGCACCTCGGCATCGCGGCTCGGCCGCAAACATTGAGAAACTTAGTTTTTAATTTCCTGTAAACACAAAACTCTTTCGAAGTTCATGAAATTTGGCATGGTTTCAAGAAATGGCACCTACATGTTGTGGTAAATTTTTCGTCCCATTTGGGGTAGGTGTTGGTATATGCTTCTCACAAATAAGAGCTTCTCATTGGAAGGCTCATGGTTCCGTTAGGGAACATGTCACCTTTGTGGACAAAACAAAATTCGTTGCCTCTTCTCGCCTTAAATATTTTTCTAGAGGCAACATGGACAATTAGGAGCGTCATGTTATAATTTGGAATTACTCAGGGTTTGTTTGGGCATTTTTATACATTAACAGAGTTTTCTAGTCATTTAATTTGCATAATTCAAATTTTAACTACATGCACATGCTCCAGTGCACCAAAATGGGTTGAAAAATCATATGTGTCCTTGGGTGCATCTTTTGGTGCCATACAAGAAATGGGAATGAATTTCAAGCACCTCGGCATCATGGCTCGGCCGCAAACATTGAGAAACTTGGTTTTTAAATTCTTACAAATCCAAAACTCTTACGAAGTTCATGAAATTTGGCATGGTTTCATGAAATGGCACCAACATGGTGTGGTAAATTTTTGTCCCATTTGGGGCAGGTTTTGGTATAAGCTTCTCACAAACCAGAGCTTCTCACAAGGAGCCCACTGGTTCCGATAGGGAACGTGTCACCTTTGTGGATGAAACAACATTCGTTGCCTCTTCTTTTGAATATTTTTCTAGAGGCTACATGGACCAATAGGAGTGTCATGTTAAAATTTGGCATTACTCAGTGTTTATTTGGGCATTTTTATACATCAACTGAGTTGTCTTGGTATTTAATATACATAATTCAAATTTGAACTACATGCACATGCTCCAGTGTACCAGAATGGGTTGAAAAATCATATGTGTCCTTGGTTGCAAGTTCAGGTGCCATGCAAGAAATTGTAATGAATTTGAAACACCTCGGCATCGTGGCTCTGCCGCAAATATTGAAAAATTTGGTTTCTAAATTCCTGTAAACCAAAAACTCGTCTGAAATTCATGAAATTTGGCATGGTATCATGAAATGGCACCAAAATGCTATGCTAATTTTTTGTCCCATTTGTGGCAGGTTTTGGTATAAGCTTGTCACAAACCAGAGCTTCTCATAGGAAGGCTCATGGTTCCACCAGGGAACGTGTCATTTTTGTGGACAAAACAACACTCGTTGCCTCTTCTGGCCTTAAATATTTTTCTAGAGCCAACATGGACCAATAGGAGTGTCATGTTATAGTTTGGATTACTCAGGGTTTGTTTGGGCATTTTTATACATTAAGAGAGTTTTCTTAGCATTTAATGTGCATAATTCAAACTTGAACTACATGCACATGCTCTAGTGCACCAAAATGGGTTGAAACATCATATTTGTCCTTGGGTGCATCTTTAGGTGCCATGCAAGAAATGGGAATGATTTTCAAGCACCTCGACATCGTGGCTCGGCCGAAACATTGAAAAACATGGTTTTTAAATTCCTATAAATCCAAACCTCGTGTGAAGTTCATGAAATTTAGCATGTTTCATGAAATGCCACCAACATGTTATGGTAATTTTTTTGTTCCATTTGGGGCAGGTTTTGGTATAACGTGCTCACAAATAAGAGCTTCTCATAGGAAGGCTAGTGGTTCCGCTAGGGAATGTGTCAACTTTGTGGAAAAAACAACATTCGTTGCCTCTTCTCGCCTTAAATATTTTGTTAGAGGCAACATGGACAATTAGGCCTGTCATGTTATAATTTGGAATTACTCAGGGTTTGTTCGGGCATTTTTTACATTAACGGAGTTTTCTAGTCATTTAATGTGCATAATTCAAATTTTAACTACATGCACATGCTCCAGTGCACCAAAATGGGTTGAAAAATCATATGTGTCCTTGGGTGCATCTTTAGGTGCCATGCAAGAAATGGGAATGAATTTCAAGCATCTTGGCATCGTGGCTCGGTCCAAAACATTGAGAAACTTGGTTTTTAAATTCCTGTAAACACAAAACTCTTCTGAAGATCATGAAATTTCGCATGGTTTCATGAAATGGCACAAACATGTTGTGGTAAATTTTTTGTCCCATTTGGGGCAGGTTTTGGTATAAGCTTCTCACAAACATGATCTTCTCATAGGAAGGCTTGTGGTTCCGCTAGGGAATGTGTCACCTTTGTGGACGAAACAACATTCGTTGCCTCTTCTCGCCTTAAATATTTTTCTAGAGGCAACATGGACAATTAGGAGCGTCATGTTATAATTTGGAATTACTTAGGGTTTGTTTGGGCCTTTTGATACATTAATGGAGTTTTCTAGTCATTTAATCTGCATAATTCGAATTTGAACTACATACACATGCTCCAGTGCACCAAACTGGGTTGAAAAATCATATGTGTCCTTGGGTGCATCTTTAGGTGCCATGCAAGAAATGGGAATGAATTTCAAGCACCTAGGCATCATGGCTCGAGTGCAAACATTGAGAAACTTTGTTTTTATATTCTTACAAATCCAAAACTCTTCCGAAGTTCATGGAATTTGGCATGGTTTCATGAAATGGCACCAACATGTTGTGGTAAATTTTTGTCCCATTTGGGGCAGGTTTTGGTATAAGCTACTCACAAACCAGAGATTCTCACAAGGAGCCTACTGGTTCCGATAGGGAACGTGTCACCTTTCTGGATGAAACAACACTCGTTGCCTCTGCTTTTGATTATTTTTCTAGAGGCAACATGGACCAATAGGAGTGTCATGTTAAAATTTGGCACTACTCAGTGTTTGTTTGGGCATTTTATACATCAACTGAGTTGTCTTGGCATTTAATGTACATAATTCAAATTTGAACTACATGCACATGCTCCAGTGTACCAGAATGGGTTGGAAAATCTTATGTGTCCTTGGTTGCAAGTTTATGTGCCATGCAAGAAATGGGAATGAATCTGAAACACCTCGGCATCATGGCTCTGCTGCAAACATTGAAAATTTTGGTTTCTAAATTCCTATAAATCGAAAATTCGTCTGAAATTCATGAAAATTGGCATGGTATCATGAAATGGCACCAACATGCTATGGTAATTTTTTGTCCCATTTGGGGCAGGATTTGGTATAAGCTTGTCACAAACCAGAGCTTCTCATAGGAAGGCTTGTGGTTCCACTAGGGAACATGTCATTTTTGTGGACGAAACAACATTTGTTACCTCTTCTAGCCTTAAATATTTTTCTAGAGCCAACATGGACCAATAGGAGTGTCATGTTATAATTTGGAATTACTCAGGGTTTGTTTGGGCATTTTTATACATTAATAGAGTTTTCTCGGCATTTAATGTGCATACTTCAAACTTGAACTACATGCACATGCTCCAGTCAACCAAAATGGGTTGAAAAATCATATGTATGCTTGGGCGCATCTTTAGGTGCCATGCAAGAAATGGGAATGATTTTCAAGCACCTCGGCATCGTGGCTCTGCCGAAACATTGAGAAACTTGGTTTTTAAATTCTTGTAAATCCAAACCTCGTGTGAAGTTCATGAAATTTGGCATGGTTTCAAGAAATGGCACCAACATGTTATGGTAAATTTTTTGTCCCATTTGGGCAGGTTTTGGTATAAGCTTCTCACAAACAAGAGCTTCTCATAGGAAGGCTCGTGGTTCCGCTAGGGAACGTGTCACCTTTATGGACGAAACAACATTCGTTGCCTCTTCTCGCCTTAAATATTTTCTAGAGGCAACATGGACAATTAGGACTGTCATGTTATAATTTGGAATTACTCAGGTTTCTTCAGGCATTTTTATACATTAACGGGGTTTTCTAGTCATTTAATGTGCATAATTTAAATTTGAACTACATGCACATGCTCAAGTGCACCAAAATTGGTTGAAAAATCATATGTGTCCTCGGGTGCATCTTTAGGTGCCATGCAAGAAATGGGAATGAATTTCAAGCACCTCGGCATCGTGCTCGGCCGCAAACATTGAGAAACTTGGTTTTTATATTCCTGTAAACACAAAACTCTTCCGAAGTTCATGAAATTTGGCATGGTTTCATGAAATGGCACCAACATGCTATGGTAATTTGTTGTCCCATTTGGGGCAGGTTTTGGTATAAGCTTGTCACAAACCAGAGTTTCTCATAGGAAGGCTCATGGTTCCACTAGGGAACGTGTCATTTTTGTGGACGAAACAACATTTGTTGCCTCTTCTAGCCTTAAATATTTTTCTAGAGGCAACAATGGACCAATAGGAGCATCATGTTATAATTTCGAATTACTCAGGGTTTGTTTGGGCAATTTTATACATTAAAAGAGTTTTCTAGGCATTTAATGTGCATAATTCAAATTTGAACTACATGCACATGCTCTAGTGCACCAAAATGGGTTGAAAAATCATATGTGTCCTTGGGTACATCTTTAGGTGCAATGTAAGAAATGGGAACGATTTTCAAGCACCTCGGCATCGTGGCTCGGCCGAAACATTGAGAAACTTGGTTTTTAAATTCCTGTAAATCCAAACCTCGTGTGAAGTTCACGAAATTTGGCATGGTTTCATGAAATGGCACCAACATGTTATGGTAAATTTTTTGTCCCGTTTGGGGCAGGTTTTGGTATAAGCTTCTCACAAACAAGAGCTTCTCATAGGAAGGCTCGTGGTTCCGCTAGGGAAAGTGTCACCTTTGTAGACGAAACAACATTCGTTGCCTCTTCTCGCATTAAATATTTTTCTAGAAGGAACATGGACAATTAGGAGTGTCATGTTATAATTTGGAATTTCTCAGGGTTTGTTCAGGCATTTTTATACATTAAAGGAGTTTTCTAGTCATTTAATGTGCATAATTCAAATTTGAACTACATGCACAGCTCAACTGCACCAAAAGGTCAGGCTGGGCTTTTGCCCAGGCACTCCTTTTGCCCTCTTAGCCTCCCACTATAGTTCCTTGGAGGAGACAGACAAGAAAGGGATTACAAGGCACTTATCTTTTTTCAATCTAAAATATGTAGGCATTCGCCAAATTTTAGTCTCAAATATGTAATCTCTTTTATCCATGTTTGTGACCTGTAAGAGCTGTACTTGTTTATCTGCATATTAATGAAAAAGACTAGCTTTGCCGGGCACTTGTGCATGTGTTTTATCCATGCAAAGGGGGTATGCCTCTATACTTTTAGGTAAACAAGTTTTTCCCGGCAAGTTATCATGTCGGTGCCCTCCGTTGTTGCCTCCTGCCGGGGCTCAAAACCACGGAAGGGAACCGGCTCCTCATTGATCCTTCTCTGTCAAAAGCCACTACAACCATCTTGACATAAGCAACATTCGGGTCAAAGGATGGGAGCACAAATGCTTCGAAGGTGACGAGGTTTCTCTATGCACAAGTTTTCTTCTTACAGAGACACGTATGGATAAAAAGGAACTTATTTGTTCAGCTTGTCGGGGATCGATATGTAGGCTTGTTTTCATTCCTTCTTTTCGGGATCAAGTCCGTGGCAAGAGCCCTGCAGTTAGTGCAGAGGAAAACAAAGCAACATATGATCTCATCTACATGATCATGGCAAGTTTATGCATGCAAGTTGTTTTTAGGGCGCCAGCGCTTCATTTTATTGTCTGTGCTCAGGGTCTGCGCCTGGCTTTGTACAAAGGGTTACATGCGCATCGGCAAGGCTTGTACAAAAGGGTGGCTGCCGGGCAGGGCCCGACAGCTGCGCCTTACGGGTAGAACTTACGAAGATGCTCAATGTTCCATGAGTTTTGCAATTGAATGCCATCTTCAGTCTCCAGACGGATTGCGCCAGGTCTGGTGACTCGCACTTCCCGATAAGGGCCTTCCCACTTCGGCATCAACTTGTTTGTACCCTTGGTGGGCTGAACACACCTAAGGACAAGGTCGCCTTCCTCAAGGCTCCGGGCATGAACCCTGCGGCTGTGATAGTGGCGCAGAGCTTGCTGATAGCGTGCAGCACGCGTAGCAGCCCGGGGCCGGTCCTCCTCAAGGAGCATGACATCATCATGCCAGTGCTGCTCTTGCTCTACTTCATCATAGGCAAATACTCGAGGTGACCCGTATATGAGTTTCGTGGGGATCACTGCTTCTGCCCCATAGACTAGGGAGAAGGGAGTCTGGCCGGTAGCTCGATTTGGTGTCGTACGGAGGGACCAAAGAACCACCGGTATCTCATCGATCCAGTGTCTGCCGCACTTCTGCAGCTTATCAAAAGTTCTTGTCTTGAGTCCACGCAGCACTTCAGCATTCATCCTATCAGCTTGTCCATTGCTCCTAGTATGAGCAACAGAGGCGAATGAAACCTTGCTTCCGAGGGTTTGAACGTATTGCATGAAGGCGCGGCTTGTGAATTGGGTGTCGTTGTCCGTGATGACTCTGGCGGGTACTCCGAAGCTGCACACCAATCCCTTCAAGAACTTGATAGCTGATTGTGCGGTCACCTTTCTCACAGGCTCCACTTTCGGCCACTTTGTAAACTTGTCGATTGCCACGTACAAGAATTCAAAGCACCCGGTAGCATGGGGAAAGGGGCCCAAGATGTCGAGCCCCCAGACCAAAAATGGCAAGGACAAAGGGATTGTCTGGAGAGCTTGAGCAGGTTGATGGATATTCTTGGAGTGGAACTGGTTGGCTGCACATCTGGTAACTAGCTCAATTGCATCTTGGAAGGCCATGGGCCAGTAGAAACCTTGCCGGAAAGCTTTTCCAACCAAGGCTCTTGATCCAATATGGGAGCCGCACATGCCTTTGTGTATCTCTGCCAACAGTTCCTTCCCCTCTTCCCGGCAAATGCACTTCAATTTCACACCATTGGGCCTCCTTCTATATAACACGTAGTCGACGAATTGATACATACTAGCCCTCCAGGCTACTCTTTCAGCTTCTTCTTGCTCTTCAGGAAGTTCTCCTGTTTGGAGGTAATGGACTATGTGTTGTGCCCAAGTTGGAGCCTGAGGCTTGGCAGCAAGGATCAATGGCATCTCCTCGTTCGTGGGAGCGCATACCTCAACCGCAAGAACTAGTAGTTCGGTGGGAGGGTGCTGCTCACCAGGCGAAGTGGAGTTATTCCCGTCAACCTCTCTGCCAGGGGCTTCGGGAAGCTCTGCCGGGAGAGGCTTGCCGGAGTCCAATTTCCTCCTCTTTCTGGCCATTGTTGTCGGGGATACTGAGGGTTGAGTCAGGTGGAGAACAAAAGTCCCTGGTTCCACAGGAAGCTTTTGTGCAGCACATTTTGACACATGATCGGCAACACTGTTTTCTGCATGTGGCACGTGCTCTGTTTGCAGTCCATCAAAATGCTCCTCCAACTTCCTCACTTCCTCCACATATGCCTCCATCAATGTACTCTGGTAATCCTTGTTCACCTGTCTCACCACCAGCTGTGAGTCTCCATGAATGATCAACTTCTTAATTCCCAATTCTGTTGCGATCCTGAGCCCGGCAAGGAGTCCTTCATATTCTGCAGTGTTGTTGGTAGCTTTCTCCCAGGGAAAATGCATTTGGACCACATACTTGAGGTGCTCTCCAGTGGGTGCAACAAGGAGCACGCCAGCTCCCACGCCTTGTAGTGAGAAGGCACCATCAAAGTACATGATCCACTCTTGGGGGGTCTCCTTGCCGGGGATAACTGTTTTCGGTGTCTCTTCATCTGGGGTTGGTATCCATTCCGCGATGAACTCCGCCAATGCTCTACTCTAGATGGTTGATGTACTCTCATACTTTCGACCAAAGCTTGACAATTCCAAAGCCCATTCAACTATTCTGCCAGTGGCTTCAGGGTTCTTCAGTATGCGTTGCAAAGGGAAACGGGTGACAATCATGATCTCGTGGGCTTGGAAGTAGTGGCGCAGTTTCCTCGAGGCCATGATGAGGCCAAAGATCAACTTTTGCACCCCAGAGTACCTTAACCTAGCCCCCTGCAATAGGGAGCTGACAAAGTACACCAGCCGCTGCACGACCTTCTTCTTTGCTGCAGTCTTGGAATCGTCTTTGTTATCCTGCTCTTCTTTCTCCTGATCTGCACCGGACCTTGCCGGGATAGGTTCACTTCCTTCTCTTGAGGGTACAGTAGCTGCGGTTGCTCCTTCATCTACTTCCCGCTGTGCCACCAGCACTGTACTAACCACTTGATTGGTTGCCACTAAGTACAGCAGCAATGAGTCTTGTGGTTTAGGAGCGACCAAGGTGGGAGCAGAGGAAAGATAGGCTTTCAAGTCTCGCAGCGCTGCTTCTGCTTCTAGGGTGCACTTCATTGGCCCTGCCTTCTTCAAAATTTTGTAGAACAGCAAGGTGCGCTCGGCAGACTTGGAAATGAACCTACTCAGTGCGGCAACACATATGGTTAGGCGCCTCACGTCTTTAACTGTCTTGGGTGCTTGAATCTGCTCGATCGCCTTGATCTTGTCAGGCCCGAGGGTCAGATGAAGCCATCGATACCTCGTCGGGCTCTTGGTTGTGTGGTTCTGGTTGCAGCCTTTGCGCTGGCTGTCGTGGAGGGGATTGCACCTTTGGAGTGGCCCCCCGACAAGGCCAGCAGCTCAGATCGTGGTCGTCGCTTGCGGGTGCCATGGCGGGTCCGCCCGCTTCAGCGAAACCGATCAAACTCTGAATGGTGGCTCTGCACTCATCCATTTGATCGGCCGCCGGTGGGAATCTCAGCAGGAGTTGGGCTCGCGCCATGGCTTTCGAAGCAGTGCTTGGCATAGACGACGACGCTTCTGTCAGTAACAGTGGAGGCGATACCATGCTCTCGTCGCCACGAGCCAGCCGCCACGGTGGTACGGTGGCAAGAAGGGTGCGTCTGGGGGTTGACGACCCCGTTAGGCACTTCGTCTTGGTTACCTTGCCCTAGGGAATGTGCTTGCCCCGCCGTTGCACCCGTAGCAGGGACAACCAGGGGGTCGCGGTTCACACCAGAGAGAGTGTTGTCGCTGCGGCTGTGTCCTCCAGCACGATGGGGAGGTGGAGACTGAACGTTATCCCCACCTGCGCCTTTGGAGCACGGCCGTCGAGATGCTGTTGATGCCGCCCTCCTCCGGCGTTTTCTGCTCCCGCTTCGGCCGCAAGGGAAACGATGACAGCGCCGCCTGCGCTGGTCACGTTCCCCATGGCGTCCGCGTCCCCCGATGTCGTTGCAACCCCCGCAGTATCGGTGGCTACATGCGAGGGAGCCTTCGAGGTGGAAGGGTAAGCTATCACACCGGGCTTCTTCTTGGGCGCCATGGATGATGAGGAAGATGATGACGAAGATCGACGAGCTGATCACAACCTCAGGTTTGCGCATGCACGCCCCCCTACCTGGCGCGGCAAAGTTGTCGCGGTGGAACACGATCACCTATGGGGCCATTGGCCCCTTGTGGTTCGGCAGGGGGAGTGATCACGTTGCACAAAGAGCGGAGGCCATGGGACAACACGGCAGAGGTGACGCTGGTGGTTTTTACCCAGGTTCGGGCTGCTAAGAAGTGTAAAACCCTACTCCTTCTTTGGTGGATTAATGGAGGGACCGCGAGGAACGCGCGGCTCTCAAGCCTGGCAAGGTCGCCTTGGGGAGAGTAGCTATGCGCATATGAGTACACGAGGGTCCGAATCCTTTCTTAGGTTGCCACGGCCCTCCTTTTATAGGCTAAGGGGTTACCACAATGGCAAAACGGTCATTATCCAATGATTAGATAGCTAACAGTGCTATCATACCTAACTCTGGCAGTTAGGACAAAGTGCATTAAATGCACTGCTAGGTGTCACGCTATGGATGCAGCCCGGCAGGCCTGCCGCGCCGGTTAGTCACCTTCCACCTGTCTGCTTGACACGACTCTTGACGGGTGTCATATAGAGGTGAACTTCCTTCTAAATGGCTGCCACGTGCCAAATGACAGCCACTTAGATATCTGGGGCTTGACACCGCACCGATGGATCACTTGCGTTGCGATGCGATGGAGCAATGGAGTCTTGGTGGGGATGTAGTCCACCAGCGGCCCCGGCAAGCCTGCCGGAGATATCTTGGGACTTGTCTTTGGGGTGGCCTCGACCTGACCAGGCTCGCTTGCCTGGTAAGGGAGGCTTTCCCTTAGTGATATCTGGTTCTCTTGGCTTGTCTTGGTCTTCTTGATCGGGCCCTTGATTTCTCAAAGGGCTATCTCTCTGGCTTGGAAGCTCGTCTTGGAAACTTGGTGATGTAGCTTCCTTGCTGCCGTGCCTGTGTACAGTTCGGGCAACACACGTGAAGGTTTGTTGCACCGACAATAGGATTTAACAACATCAAATGCGATAGATGCTAAACTACGAATGGCTGGTTGTGCTTCCTCCACAGGAATAGGTGTACTAACTGGTGGAGTTGGGGTTCACCGTGGTAGTACTGGCGCTTTGGGCACTGGAGCTGCCTTACTAACTGCTATTGTTTGGGAGCTCTGTGGTGGAGATGGTGTTGTGTCAACAGGAACTGGGTTACTATCTGCTGGGATTGGGGTTAGATTGGGTGAAGCTGGTTCTCTGTCCATCGCAGTAGGGGTACAATCTGTGAGAGTCTGGGTTATGTGTGGTAGGGCTGGTTCTCGTGCATGTACAACTGGGGTGCTATCTCCACCAAGAGGTAGCACTGTTTTATTTGAAGACCGTGTTTTTACTTTGCTAGATACTGCCATCACCCGCTCCAATTCAAATGGCTGATAAACAGGAAACATAGTTCAATGTACAGACCTTGTATGACAGACAGATGCAATAGATAGTGTGGAGAAAAGAGGGCATGAAATAGTTGACATGTATATTCTTTAACTAAAAAGGATAGCATGACATAATTTCACATATATGATGTCTATCTAAACTGGATAGGATAGCATGACATAATTCAAAGATATGATGACTAAGTAAATAGGATGGCATGAGGTAATTATATGATGTCTTTAGTAAACAGGTTCGCATGACATAATTCACAAACATGTTATCTAAGTAATTAGGATTGCATGATTTAATTCACATATGTGATTTATATACTAAGCAGAGGGCATTCGCATATATGATATCTGAACTAAGAACATGGTGTTGAATATTGTGTATATGATGTCTAAACTATGCAATGCAAGACACCATATGCATGATATGAGCAGTATAACCGTGCCAAGTTAGAGCATACACCTCGGTGGGGGAATAGGACTGGTCATCTGTCTCTGAATCCATCTCTGAGGAGCTATCGGGACCCAGCAAGAGATCTGCTTTGACAGGTAGCACTGTCTGCTCTGAAGACCTTGTTTTCACTCCAGATTTTTCCATCACCCACTCAAATGGCTGATTCACAGGAAGAGTAGTTTAATGTACAAACATTGTCGACAAATGGAAATGTAATGAAGAAAAGGATGAGCAAGATATGATTCAAATATATGATGCCTGGTTAAACAGGATGGCATTGCATATTTCACATATATTATGGCTGGCTAAAAGAGACGAGACTGCATAATTCTCATATATGATATAGAAACTAAACAGGTGGCATTACATAACATGTCTAAACTAAGCAGATGACATATATGATGTCGAAAGTAGGCAATGCAAGGCAACATATGCATGATATGACCAACATTATCATGCCAAGTTGGAGAAAACACCTTAGGGGGTAAATAGGAGTGGTCAGTTGCGTCTGAATCCGCCTCAGAATAGATATCTTCCTCTGGATTACATTCTGGAGAGGGGGGGGGAGGGTTTGCCATTGAACCGACCATGGAGCGATGTCTGCATGACATTGTATTGTCGCCCAAAACTCTTCTCTTTTTCTCTACATGTTCAGCATGACTGTGTACAATATCTGACATGCATACAAAAAAAATATAGTGAGATTATGTAAGGAGAGCATGCAGAAATCTAGAGTGATGGTAACAACCAGTGGATGGATCCAAAAATAATGATAGAAGGCTGATGATAGCTTTAATTTAATAAAAAAGACAGATGATGATTGCTTTACTATTTGTTTCCCACCCAAGATGAACAACATAGGCATACCCTAGGTGAACCAGATAATAGACAGAGATACTATTCATTGCTGCCTCGATATGTGCCATACAAGTAATTTTAAAACTCAAGTTTGAACATTAATTTGGACCTGACTTGGAGTCTAAGAGGTGAACAGGATGATAAAGTAGCAGGTAATATTAAGCAATGCATAACATAAGCAGAAACAAAAGAGTGTGACCTCTCTTGTGGACCCGTGTACTCCTCAGGTTCATCTGCTGAGTCGATGATGGTGATGCAGTTGTGGTGGGTGCCAGCGGCAGGGAAGGAGATCTGAGGCGGCGAAAGAAGGTTAGGAGTCGTGATGTCTGGTTTGGTGGATGCTTCTGTCGATGGAGCAGCTCAGGTGAGGTGGACGACGTCGCGGCAGGAGCAGGACAAACCACACAAAGTTTTCTTCGACACCTATCTGTAACTGAAGTAACTCTGTAAGGGCTCCTTTGGCTTGCAGGATTCTAAAAACACCGGAATAGGATACGAAAGCACGTGGGAAACAGAGCATTTGTAAACAGATGATTTCTGTCAACTTGGGTGTTTAGTTCACAGGAATTGGAAGAGTAGAGGAATGCAAAGAAACATGGCCAAATTAAAGTGAAACCATATGAAAGCGTGTATAGTTAGAATGTTATTCTGCCACTAATGCACTTGGTCTTGTTTTCATGCATAGGATTTTGAAAAGTAGGTCCAGGTGGATGTTTTGCTCCATTCCTTTTAACAAAATGCATGAATAATTGAATAGTAGAGTGCCATAGAAAAATTTCCTATTGCTATGTTTTTCCTTCACTTTTTCCTTTGAACGAAAATAGCCCTAATGTATCGACATGAATGTAGAGTAATAAGTGATGCGACAAGTGTACAACCTCTTTGCCATAGCCATGTCATCCTCAGCATCATTGGGTTGGTCGCTGAAGAAGTTGCGGCAGAGGTGGCTGTCGGAGGTGTGGAGGAAGATCTAAGGCGTCTGTAGACGGCGTCCAGGGCACTGCCCTGTTGTGATGGATGGTTCCATCGTCGGAGCAGCTCCGCCGAGCCGTAAGACGTCGAGGCAGAAGCAGTACAAGACAGACATCGTTAATCTCAAGTGGGACTCTAATAGTATATCCAATAGATGATGTAAAGTACATTACCAAAAAGTGATAGATGTAAAATTTACATCACCAAAAAACACCTGACTACAACAGATGATGTAAAAACTGACGACTCTGAACTTAACTGTCAAAACTAAAATTTACTGTGGAATCTGAATGTTACTGTCAAAACTGAACGCACTGGTAGCAGAGAGGCACTTCACATGTAGTTTAGGCCGCTCGAGCACTAGTAGTAGAGAAACAGTGATCTAAATCAGCAGGCGATCAACGGGGAACACGGTAGCAGATAGTAGCCAGAGTAGCAGTGCCTGGAGGAGCAGCGTGAACCAGAGCCAGAGTAGCAACTCGTGTAGCTATAGCAGCCCGTGTACCAGCATCAGCAGCGCATGCGAAAGCAAGAGCAGAGCAGCAGCACGAGTGAGGGGGAGAGCAGAGCAGCAGTGCGACCGAGCAAGAGACTGAGTAGCAGTAGCGTGAGCGAGCGAGAGCCGGAGCAGCAGTAGTAGCAGCACGAGCGAGCGAGAGCCATAGCGGCAGCAGTAGATCCGGCTGGTATGGATGCCGCCACTGAAGGGGCCTCGCACTGGGGGAGAGCTGCCATGGAAATGTCGCCTGCGGCGCCGGCTTTGAGGTAGCCGCACCATGGGGGTGCGGGATCGAGCACCATCGAAGCCGGGAGGTCGAGTTAAGGAGAAGGTGCGATGCGATGAGTGTACAACCTCTTTGGTGGCGCCGAGTAGGCCTCGGCTTCATCCGAGGAGTCGGTGAGGATGTTGCGGTTCCGGTGGAGCAGGTTATGGCGGCGCTGTGGGGATGGATCAGCCGCGATAGACGAGGCGATCGTCAAAGCAGCTCCTTGGAGGTGGAGGACGGGGCGGCTGAACCAGCGGGATGACGAATCTTCATCCGGGGAGGTGGATGAGGGGCGTTGAGCTGTTGTGGTGGACGACATTGTCGGGGAAGAGGCTCCGGCTAGGCAGCGGTGGGGTGGCGGACGGAGGAGGGTGGGGTTTCGCGGCTGGAGCAGAGAGGTTATGGCGGCCTGGTATGTTGAATGGCGTAAGGGAGGTGATGGGAGGGGGGAACCATGACTTAGGGACGCGCTTGTCCAAAATGTAGGGTGTGTTACAAAAGTACCCCCACTGATTTGAACTGGCAGCCCTTTCGGCTCAGGGTTAGAAGGGGGATTTCACGTGTCGGGATTTGGCAGCTGGAGGGAGTTTTCGCATGCGTTGTAATTTTGGGATAGCAAGGCGCGGGTTGTGAAGGCGCGTGTTTTCGGAGCACAAACAGACAAAGCGATATCTGAATTTTTGGGATAACAAGGCGCGGGTTGAAATTTCGGGACAAGCCTCACGTGTAATTATGTACGTACCAAATCAATTCGCACTTCCCTCAATGAAAAAATAAATAAAACTATTCTCACCACACAAAGAGAGAGTCTTGTCCCATTTTACTGTACAAATATTATTCAAAGCTATGAATCCATGTTATGTCCAATTAAATTTTTTCGTTGGCTGTATAATGCATGTAACCTACTCATACGAACATTTTAGTGCATTCCAAATGTCTATACTACCGCTGCAATTCGAACTTAATTTGAATTTGTTTCTCTATTTGAATAAGAATCTACAATCATGATTGTTGCCAACTTAAACCATCATTCGTATATTATCTTAACAACACACCACATGATTACTATAGAGATAGATATGAACTATGTGTACTATATGAACTTGAATTCAAAATTTTGAATACACTTGATGTTGATTCCAAATAATAGTACATTGGATGTACTAACTAGATCTTCATAATCTAAACCATGTTTCAAACATACACTGTGTTTATCACACAAAGTATAGTGCCCCGCCGCGTACATTATGACAAGTATTTAGCCCTGAGCTGCAAAAGCCACACATTATCACAAATTCAAATAAATGTTCTATAGATTATATGTAGTATAACATGTTCATAACCACACCATGCGTATCACCATTATATATATTCATGCATGCGTCAGTTTAAAACACTATGATATCTTCTTCAAATATCCGAATCCACTTTTTTATAACGAATTATGATCTCTGTTCGTCTTTTACACCCACACAATCCTCTTCTCTTTGTAGCTAGCGCTAACTTTCTCTCGTGCATGCACACGCCCACCCCCCTCTCACCCTCCCTCAGCGCCCCCTCCATCACGCACATTCGTTATTTCTCTTTAGGTCGTTCACCCACGGTGTGTGTAGGCCCCCCGGCTCCTTCTTTCCAGCACACACTAGTCGATATACCTCTCTAGCCAAGTGTGCCTACCACAAACACACACTTTCCCTGTTCTCTTCTCACCGTCCATGCTCCCCTATGTCCAATACGGTTCAACGCACATGCACACTCCTACCCCTCTTTTCATCGATCTCATACTCGCGCACTCCTCCCCCTCGATATAGTAGGCCTCTCGCACCACCTCCCAGCCGCATCCCTCTCCCCCTGTCCGTCTCTCCGGACCTTATTTGCTTCTAACACATGCATGCATGTATACCTACCGATCTCCCTACATATAGCTAGGTCGACTATAAGTCTTTTTCCCCACGCACCGATCGACGTACCTCACTAGTTATGTCTCTCACTTTCTCCGACACACGACGATTGATCTTCCTATGTAGTTATGTCTGCTTACCACAACCATATCATCCCCCCTCATCATCCTTGCATACCTCCCGACCCGTACCTTCGCACGTCCATAGACACGCAGACATCCCCTCTCTTATTGATATTGCACTCGTACCCTCCGTTTGTTTAGCAGGCCTCTCCTACCATTTGTGAGAAGCAACTCCACCACCAATCCTCCGACACTTTACCTTTGTCTCTCTCCCAACCTTATTCCTCTGCTACAGATATGCATGGATGCCGATCGATCTCCCTCAATACATAGCTAGGTCTCTCTCCTTCTCCACACATATACCAGTTGATCTACCTTTCTATAGTTAGGTCTCTGCCCCCCCCCCCCCCCCCCCCACACACACACCGACAGTCGAACATTGTAGGTAGGTATCCATGCCACAGAGACAAATTGCACCTCTGCCCTCTCACATTCCTGTAGGCCAGCCGCCCTGTATCTTTGACGTGAGCAAACACAAATTCGATGGCACTCTTTATCAATCGCGCACCCACACACTTCATCCCTGTTTTCAATTATATCGATATCTCACGCCGATGATCTCTCCACTCTCTTCTCGTGGATCACTCCCTCTATATACGATATATCCATGACTCTATTTCACACACATTGCGTATGTTACATTTTTTTGTTTGTGATATCATCGACACATTGCCTCTGTTTCGCACAAACCATCTCTCTCACACCCACCCACGTACGTACCTGCACGTAAAGCAGAGGTGCATGCACGACGCACGTACTCACGTTTCGTTCCCGGCCACACCCGCGCGGTTACACGGTGGAGTTCATTTCGGTACGAAAAGGCAGCCCACGTGATAATTTGACGTGTGTAGCGGTTGTTTACTCGAAGGAGGGTCGTGTACCACGCGTACACGAAACAAAGTTCGACTTGACGTGTTAGTATTAAATAAAGTTATATTCCTCAATGGCACGTACAGGATATAAACGATTGTCATCGGGAAAAAAAATCCGCTCCACTATATACAATGGAGGCTGCCTATCGGGGTTTGTCTCTCGTCACACTATCTCACACAAGGCGGCGGTGGCTTCTCTCTCTCACCGTTGGTTGCTGATCCGGCCACATCCCATCCACCGGCGGAAAGGGAGGATGTGCATCATTTCTCCGTTCGACGGCGTCGAGGCAGCATGTCCCGATCTGCGGTACCCGCTGTTCTCTCTGACCAAGCTCCGACATGGTAGGGCCTTCGCCACTTGCTCGCTGCCGTAGTATGGGCAGATCCCGCCCGTCGCCGCCCTCCTAGTTACATCCCGACGACCCCCAGGTATAGCTTCCTGCCCTCTGGCCTTGCTCCACTGCCCATCGTCCCACGACGCTGCATGTGGAAAATCTTGCATGTGGATCTTCCCTAGTTCTTTGCACAAAACGTAGCTCGTCCGTACTTTCCATATCGCAATCTCGTCCTCACACTATTTTAGATAAACAACCGTGATGTTATCTTCCCTCGGGACGAGGAATATGCTTCTTTTTTGTCGTCGTTTGTGTCATCAACTGTTACTGGCTAGTAATTGTTTCCTTTCTACCTCTTTTTTGCAAACAAGGCTATCCATTTCACCTCGTTGCTATTGCGACCTTTTGGTGAACTGCATAAATCACTTTTTTCTTAAGAGTGTTTTGTGCAGTTCTACTAAAATGTCACACGGGCAACGTCTCTACATTTCAGTGCGACTGCATAAAGGGAGATTGGTTTTGCTCTATCCTCCTCATCCAACTCCGAGCCTAATCTTCTCCAACTATTTGCTTAATCTTCTCCAACTAGTTAGTCTTAAGAGAGACTGCAATGGTGACCGGCTTCTATTTGTGTGCTTATTGTTTCATCAACAGTCCTCTATTATTGTAATCACACTTAATATCTTTGGAATAGGGACGCTCAGCTCTATTTTAGTGGAACTGCACAAAATGATCGGAATGTTGCATGCTCCTGACAGCTACTTTTTTTCCCAACATGCCTTGTTGATTTAGACAGAGCTGGGGGGATGTTGCTGCCAATGAAAGCATGGATCAATTTTGATTTAACACCTTCTCACAACTGTGTGTTCAGTTGTGATGTAAATATTAGCTCTGATCTGCTAATCATTGAGATGCATTAGCAAGGAAGTTAGTTTCCATTCTAGTATTTTGATTGATGTTGTAACGAGACAACCTTCCAGCTGGCAAGACAGACGAAACAAAAGCTGAAAGCTTCAGAGCATTATACAATTTCATGTCGCTGGAAAATTCTTTTATACGTTAATTATGTAAACAAATGCTAGAAGCTTGATAGCATTGCCAGAAGCCATTCAGCATCCGGGTCCATGTGCCATGCACCAAATTATAGTTCACAACCGCATGGGAGACTCAGCCCGGTCGTTGCGCCGCACTAATAGTGAGTAATGAGCAGTCAAATCATAAGCCCCACCTTTCCCACTGTAAGTTGCTCGAAAGAAGCAACCATCAATACGCTCTTCTTTGAATCCGCTCATACTAGTATGAATGTGCAAAGCCAAGTCCGCGTATGGCTTGTCGGTCAACGTGCTTCCTCTTGGCATATCACTGACATGTGGGACCGGAGTGTGAGCAAACCGATCTCAATTGAGGAGGACAGCAAAATGGCCAACCCCGCCGCTCCTTGAGAGAGACGAGGAGGGAGAACACACATACAGGCTCGCACGGAGGCCAAGATATATTCGAGCATGGTTGATCGATATTGTCATTACATGTTCGATGTTTTTTTAATTGTAATATTGGGCTGCTGTTTTCCACATTTCTCCCGAATAAATGTGTACTTCATCAGATATTAAAATAAAATAAGAGTACAGACGCTCCACCATGTGGTTCCTAGTACATGTATACTAGTAGTACTACTAAACCTTGCGCTTGGCACTTTGCCTCTTCGGGAAGTCGAACAATGATGGTACTACAGTGTATGCCTCTGGCAATCTGACACCGAATGAACTGCTGCACGTCCACCGCCTGGGCGAGGGTAGGTTGCATTAGTTAAAACCTTCTCCTCATCCTATGAGCAACCGCGCTTGAGGTAGATGAAGAGGGCGTAAACAAGCTTCACCTTGTCCTGCAAGCTTCTCCTTGTTCTGCGAGTTGATGGGACGCACCAAAGTAGTGCTAGTACATACTCCCTCCTTTCCTGTTAATATGGCTTAATCTTTTTTGCGGGTAAATGAGAGAGCTTTATTCATATATAAGCATTCTTAGGACAATCAACCAAGAGATTGGTCACTAGGAAGCAAGGTAGCCCACGAAAAAAAAGGAAGCGAGGTGTTTCATCAAGCCAGCTCTCGGTCACATTCAAAGTGCAGCAAGCACGGTTCGCACAAAGATGCGCCACAAGGTTTGCTGACCTATTTACATGCTGAATAACAAATAAAGAGAAAGTACTATTGAGCGCTCCTATTTCTAACAGGATAGGAGCCAGAATTAAGCGAGAATTGTGGCGAGTGTTCCATCCAATCAACTTCCATTATCACCTGCGAGAACCCTCGAGGAGAAGCAAATGTGTTGAAGATTGCTTTATCATAGATTAAAATAAAATAAGAGTGCAGACGCTCCACCATGCGGTTCCTAGTAGACCTACTTGTACAGTACTAGTAGTATGTAATACTACTCGGAGTACTCTACTACCGTAGTAAACTTTGCAGTTGGCTGTTTGCCTCTTCGGGAAGTCGAACAATGATGGTACTAGTATAGTGTATGCATGCTTCTGGCAATCTGACACCAAATTAACTGTTGCATGTCCACCGCCTGAGCGAGGGAGAGCTTGCATAGTCAAAAGTTTCTCCTTTTCCTGCGAGCCACCGTGCGCAGGCTTCTCCCGTCCTGCAAGCTTCTCCTCGTTCTACAAGTTGATGGGACACAATAAAGTAATGCTAGTCCATACTGCCTCCTTTCCGGTTAATATGGCTTGATTTGAAACAACATAAATACACTGGCTGACACTACATATTGGTAAAAATACGGTCAGTGGACTTCATAATACGCTCATTGCGGTCAATATATACATTTTCCGGTGTTTATACGGTCACTAGCTCACCCTGGCTGAGTATGTGGTTGCATGCACGTGTAGGTTGAGCACTTGAGCGTGACCGTGTGTGTTCCATCGTGTGGTGGGACATGCATGCATTAGGGTGTCTCACGCGTTTTTGCATGCATGTGTACGTGTGACTGTTGCATGCATGCATGCGGTTGTAGTCCCTCACATTCACAAGTTCATATGTCAGTGCTTTGTCAAAATGTTGCATGCAAGGTTTAACCATTCGTTGTTCACGCATGCATTCTCGATATTAATGCGTTGGTAAAGACAATTTCTTGAGGAAAACGAGCCCATGAATTGAGTACAAAGTGGACCAATAAACCAGGACGGAGGGAGTATTAGTAGTGAACCGGAAGGAGGGAGTTGGTACTACGTAAACAATGTGGAGTAAAAAAATTCCTCTATGCGCATCCAGTCTACGTGTCATGCAAGAAAATAGAGATAAGTACAAGTGAGACTCAGGAACGATCATACACATAGGGGGAGTACATGCAGGGCCACTTAGGAGCAGTCAAATCACACAGTAAGTTAGTCGGACGAAGCAACCATTAAAAGGTTGATATGGAGAGAAAAAGAAAACCGCTCCACTATATATACACTAGCAGGAGCCTAAGCTACAAGCTTGCTTGCTTGGGTTGCTCTCTTCACAAGCATAGAACGATGGTGGCCACACCGCTGGTCACAGATCCGGCCTGATCCCGCCTCCGGGGGAAGCGAACGATGTTCTGCGTAGACGCGGTCGACAGCCGCGAGGAAGAAAACCCACTGTCGTGCGTCCCGATCGGGGGTACCCACGGTATGGGCTGATGCCGCCTCCCACCGCCCTTCTAGCTACACCCCGACGTCCCAGGTACAACTACCTTTTGGAGCCGGCTTGCTCCATTGCCGCAGCTCCCCATGTAGCTCCATCTCCATGTGGATCTTTCTCTACTTTTACCGGCTTCTATTTGTGATGAGTTTATGTCTCATGAACTAGTGCCACTACTATTATTCTAATCACACTTCTTCAATATCTTTGCCAACAGGGATGCTTAGCTCGATTTTAGTGGAACTGCACAAAATCATCGTATGATCCGAGGGGGCCAGGCTTCTTTCCTTCGACATGTTCTACCTAGCCAGGAAATTAAATCCTGTTTAGGGTTCAAGTCGTAGAGACCCCATTAGTATTTTTTTTGTACACACTCTCACAACTTTTGTCTTTAGTTGTGAAGTAAATATTGGCTATGATCTATGAATCATTGAGATGCATCAGCATGCGTGTAAGTTTTCCTTTGTATTTGACGGAATGTTGTAACGGGGCAACCTTGGAGTCAGGATACATACATGAAACAAAATCATAAAGCTTCATACTCCCTCTGGTCCTTTTTTGTATGCGTATAAGGCTACTCATAGTGGGGAGTATCATATACTAGTATCATGCATAAATTACATAGGGGACTAATAAACCAAGATGAAGGTAGTCTGTGAGAGTGTATGGTGGGTCATGTGGTAAAATGTACTCCCTCCTTTCTGGATTATTGGGCTCATCTCATTTTCTTAGTCTTATACCATATTATAACTCTTATTTTCACTTCTTTCCACCACATGTTCACATTCCAAGGTGCATTAAATTGATGCATGCAAGGATGAAAAGAAACCAACCAATACATGTGACCATTCCTACTCATTTAGTGGTCATCCATGCATATATTCTAATTAATGCAGATTAAAGTTTGAGTAATTTTGTAAACTACGAGATACATTTCTCCACTCATCATCTGCCTTGGTTGATGAGATTTCAAATTTAAGGCCTACATAAACTGGAAAAGAGGGATTACTACGCAAAGAAAAAAGGACCGGAGGTGTCGCACGATGTCGAAGGAATATGGTGATAGTGGGAGGTGGGCCATGTAGTCACTGGGCTGCCGTGTTTCGTACTCCTCCGGTGTAAGAGTGGAGAAAGTTAGTTTTATCATAGAATGAATAAATAAATAAGAGTGCAGACACTCCACCGCCGCAGTAATAGTGACCAATTAGCCGCCAAATCACATAGACCTAGTATAGTTAGTTGGACGGAAGAAGCAAACCATCACTCTATCTCTCTCATACAGTACAGTATTCTTTCGGAAACCAACATTTCATTTCGCTGGATTGCGCCATCAAGCAAAACCAACGTTTAAATCATGTATGTCGCATTCGTGTCTCACCCTCCTCCACCCCACACGGTCGCTCGGCATGCCACTCACCGCAAATCGAGTATACGCAAACTTTCCCGCCTGCTTGTCGATGCATCATTCCATGGAGTACTAGCACTACTGGAAGAGATAGACGAGGAGGGGGAGGACAGCTAGCTGTAGCACGTTCTCCCAAGAACTTTTTTACATGCATGTTGTGGCTGGCTGTGGTGACATTTGAACGCGGAGCAGTCGCGTGCACCGGGAAGCAGCGCGGGAGGCGCTCCCTCGACCGACGCACCGTTTCAATGCCGGCGCCAGTGAGAGGTCGCGTCCGCTCTGGCCGGGCATGAATGCGGCACTGACCGTTTCGGGCGGGAAGCTGGACGTACGTAAATATTGCTGCGTAATTAATAAAGTAAATAATGTGCCAGTTGGACAAATATGATTGGAGATGGAGATGGAGATGAAAATAAGAATTTTACGTAAACATGGATATGCATGTCTATGTATGTGCGCGCTCACACACATAGTGACGACTCTCGCGACTACTCGTACACAACATTGATGTATCGTTCTCCCTACACACACACACACAAACTTAGTACTGCCTCATTTTGTTCCTAGGATAGGAATATTATAGGAGTGGGAAACAATATGAAGTGAGATAAATGGAGTACTACATACAAGAAGAAATGTACACGCACTCACTCTTCCTCCGACATACCCGCGAGTACACAATGGAGCGCATTTGTACACGAAGAGGCAGCTTACATGTGTAATAATTCGACCCTTTAATTTGTTCACTTAATAATGGAGGGTCGGGGACCACACATGAGCGATACAAACTGCGACCTGGAAGCGGGGGCATGTTATTGATCGAGTTTTCTTTCTTGGTACGTTAAAAAAAGATTTCTCCGCCAGTTTTCGTTTCTTTTTTCCGGGAATGCGCGTATCTCTACTCTCTACTTCTACTCTTATAAAAACCGAGTTGGTAATGATGGTGTGCCTGCCATCCTACAATATAGACCGTCCAATCTATATCTGAGGAATAGAAAGCAAACTATGGCAATTTTGCAAAAAGATACCCGCACCCCTCTCCACATTCGCAAATAAGGCCTTCCCTCATTCATCTTTACCTGCCACAAGATAAACAACTCGTATGAATGCATCTTGATGTTTCGTGCAACGCATGGGCCTCTTGCTAGTCTGAACAAGATGACAGTGTCCACTCTATCTCTCTCCTCACCGGTGGTCACAGATCCAGCAGGATCCCGTCCGCTGCGGGAGGTGAGGAGGTCCAGTGTTGACGTTGTCGCTGTCGGTGATGGAGGAAGCCGATGCGCACCGTCCTCTCTAAGCTGGCGCCGGTGCGGACGAAGGTCCTCCGCGCGCTTGTTCACCGCCGTCGTGTCGGCAGATCCCGACCGCCCCCCTAAGCCACATCTCGCCCACCTGAGGTATAACTTCTTTTGGATTTCATGCTTCATTGTACTCTGCATGTGGGTTTTCTTCTATACCACTAGGAAAGGCCACTCCAAAAGTTGTCCTGGTTTATCATTTATGCATCGGTGGAGGTATACATGTTTTTTTTGACAAAAAATACATGGTGGTTGTGCGGTCATTGTCCATATTCTCCTATTGCTGCTGCTAATCTAGAACTATCACTGGTAAAATGAAGCAATGCCCATGTAGAGGCGTCGATAAATGCTTCTGTCCTGCTTTAATTTTTTTGGGTACCCTGCTTTAGTTCCCATCAAGATAATCATGATGCTTCTATTTTTTGGTGTACTTTTCATTAATTCTTGTTGACAATTAAGATGCCACTGTTAATCTTGTTCCACTGCTAAAACAAAGAAACGACACGACTTAAATATCATTTTTTTATATTTTTGCAAACAGGGATGCGTATTTCCATACCCGGGCATGTCTTCCTCAATTTTAGTGGAACTGCACAAAATTGGATGGCCACTGTTGCTCAGTTCTTCCTTTATCGATCTTGATTACCGAGAAGAAACAAACCATAGTGAGGATTGTCAAACTTCATTGGTGCCTGACCCAAACATGATGCCAAAATTGATGATGCATCACACCATGATGAGCTATCGATGCTCATGGTTGCGTCTCATGGTTGCATCGGCTGGTGAAGCTGATCGATGTTCAATGAAGAACGGGTTGTCTTCCATCAGTGCTCTTTGCTTCTTACCACAAAGACGATATCCTTCATCAGTTCATCTTGGAGCAGTCGTTTACATTGGTGCAATTTTATCACACAATTGGTTATGAACCAAATGTTTCCTCGAAGAAGCATCGACGTTGGTACTAAGAGCAAAAGTTTTGTATTGATTTCTAAGCCTTCTCAGAACTTTGTCTTCAGCTACCCTGTAATTTTATTTGTCCAGCTTTTAACTAAATATGTGGTCAAACTTTGTTTAAAAACATGGTGTGGACTAAAAACCCGGATGGAGGTAGTACCCCTCCGTTTTTATTTACTCCATATTAGATTTGACTGAAGTCAAACTTTGTAAAGTTTGACCAAGTTTAGGTCGAACACAACAAACCATAATTATTGAGAGAGGGCAAACTGTACATACTCTCAGACCTTTCCGATAATTGAAATTAAAATTCTTTATTTGTACACACTCTGACACCTTTCTGATAATTTGGCGCGTGTGTGGTTGTTCACTTAACGGAGGGTAGTGTACCGCACGTGAAGGACAGGAAATGCAACCAGGATGCGTGGATCGTTAGTTGATCATTAGTAGTTTTCTTCACTGGTACATTAAATAAAGGGTTTCGTTTCGTACTTACACAATTTAAAATGATTGTTATGGAGAGAAAAAGAAAACCACTCCACTATAATAGTAGTATACACGAGTACTATATAAGCTTGAGCCTCATCGCTTGTTCGCTAGGGTTTGCACTCTCCACACTCTCGCTGCACTACACACACACACACAGATATATATATATATATATATATATATATATATATATATATATACACACACACACACGCTGGAGGCTCAGCGTTCCTTTGCTAGGGTTTGCTATATTCACAGTCTATCACCCTCTTCACTAGATCTAAACAAGACTGCGTTGGCCTCTGTCTCTCTACCCCCCTCACAGCTGGTGAAGGAACCGTCCGGATCCCGTTGCACCGGGAAGGGGAGGAGGTGTAGCGTTCACTCTGTCACCTTCGATGAGGGAGGCAATCCACTGCCGGCTGCACTGTTCTCTTTCACCCAGCGCTTGTGCGGGAGGGCCTCTACCCCTTCTTCTTCGCTGTCGTACGTAGTGTGGGCAGATCCGGCCTCCCGCCGCACGCCTAGCCACATCTCGACGACCATAAGGTATAACTTTCTTTGAAACTGTCATAGCTCTAGCTGCATGCGGATCTTTTTCGATTCTGTAGTCGAATCTAGGTCTTGGTTCAAAGAGGAAAGAAGGGGGGTGGGGTGGAGCATGAATCTAGGACGTGGTTCAATGAGGAAAGGAGGGAGGGAAAGTAGTATAGACCAGCTATCCAGCCACTTTGTTGGTCGAAAAGGGAAAAAGGGGGTAACCTAGTACCCACATCTATAAGGAACCGATCTCTTTGTTGAAACAGAAAGAAACTGGGGGGTCGGGTAGTTTGTGCAGGACTAGATTTGCTGCCCTCACATAGGAAAAAGGTTCAAAGAGAACAAATATGGGACCAACACAGATATGCTGCTTGGCAACATTGCAGGTGCAACAAACCCTAGGTCTGTTGCCCTGACTATGCACAGGCACGAGAACAAGATTACAACACCAACGCCGTGTCAAGATACAAGAGACCAAGATCTTCGAAGAACCAGCATGCTGATTAAGAAGGCCAAGACCAAGACAGAGAAGCGAGACACCACCAGGAGAAAAGCCTCCCTTGCAGGGCAGGCGAACCTGGCAAGGACAAGGGCTCCCCCGGAAGAAAGCATTCAAGACGTCCCGACAGGGCCTGCCGGGACTCACGAGGGAAAAGACACCTCACCAAGCCATCCCACCACGACCCACGCCGTTGATCAATGCGGTGTCAAGCCGCAAAGTGACTAAGTGTCAGCCATTCTCCACATGGTGGCCTCTTTCTACAGGAAATACCTACATATGACACCCGTCCTGCGACGTGTCAAGCAAGCAGGCATGGAGCTAGCAAGACGAGCCCGGCAAGGCTTGCCAGGCAAGCAACGATGTGACGTTGAGTGGTGCATTTAATGCACTCTGTTAGCCTGCAGAATTAGGTATGATAGCACTGTTTGCTATCTTATCAGTGCATAATGACTGTTTTGCCACTGTGGTGACCCCTTAACCTATAAAAGGAGGCCCATGGCAACTGTAGCAAGGGTTGGAAAGTTGAACGTCCCCACGCTCATACACGCGTAGGCACTGCCTCCCCAGGGCGAGCCTGCCGGGCAAGTGTACTACGCTCCACCACCACTTTTCCACCATCAATCCACCAAAGCAGGAGTAGGGTTTTACGCCTCGCGGCAGCCCAAACCTGGGTAAAATTGCCCGTGTGATCTCTGTCGTGCTGCCCCATGTTCTTCTGCTCTTTGTGCAACACGACATCCCCCCTGCCGAACCAGCAAGGGGCCCCTTGGCCCCATAGGTGGCCGTGGTTTCCTGCGACATCTTTGGCGCGCCAGGTAGGGGGATCGCTTGCGTGAACATGAAAGCATTTGCAGCGCGTCATCTGCATCACCATCTTCGTCTTCGACGGTGCCATCGGCAATGGCGCCCAAGAAGAAGCCCGGTGCTGCTGCTCACCCATCCACCTCGAAGGTGCCGCCGCCCGCAGCCTGCAATGCTGCGGGGGACACGGAGGCGCACGAGAGTGTGGACGCCGCTGGGGCTGTGGTCGAGGCAGGCAGCACCGTCACCACTTCCCCTGCGGTCGAAGCAGGAGCAGGAGACGCCGGAGGAGAGCAATATCAGCAACACCCCGATGGCCACGCTCCACGAGGTACGGGTGAAGGGGCTACTCCATCCACACTCCTTCCCCTCGCCGACGGGCACAGCCGCAGCAATGGTGCTCGGTCCGGGGCGAATCGCCGCCCTCCGGCCGCCCCCACCCCGGCGGCGGCTGCAGTGCATGCACCTCCCCCGGGACGAGTCGACCAGGCTGCTGCGCCTAGTGGAGCTGCTGACCCTCAAGCGCCATCATCGCGCCACCATGCCATCCAGGTGGCCGCCCCGCAACAGCGCGGACGTGATACGGTCGCTGCTGGCCCCGTCAGGAGCCGAGCGACGGTGCGATCTGCATCATCATCGCCCATACCAAGTACTGCTATGGAGGCCATGGCGCGGGCTCAATTGCTGCTGAGGTTTCCGCCAGGGACCGAGCAGATGGATGAATGGCGTGCCACCATCCAGAGCCTGCTCGGCTTCGCCGAGGCTTGGGGCTCGCAGTGAGCTGGCCCGCCACAGCCTCTCCAAGTGACGACAACGGCCCGTGCTGCTGGTCGTACGGAAGGGCCCACCCCCACGGTGCAATCCCCACCACGGCAGCTAGTGTGGGCGCAACGGAATCAAGAACCTGATGGCGTCTCGATGGCCTCTTCTGACCCTCGAGCGCGTCTAGGCCGGCAGCGTGCCCCGGAGGACAGGCGGAGGGGAGACGCGCGCGTTGTCATTGAGCAACGCCGCTATGCCCACCGCCGGGCCAATGGGTGTGATGGTCCTGACGTCGACGAGCCTGCACTCGATACTGGCGGGTACCTAACTTTCGAGGTTGGGTGCCCTGCCTTTACTCGTGAGCTACGGCAAGTCCATTGGCCGTCCGTCCGCACGTTCAAGCCAGAGATACCCGAGAAGTACGATGGGTGGCTGAACCCGGCAGAGTTTCTGAGCATCTACACAATCGCTTTTCAAGCTGCCGGGGGAAGAGATGAGAAGGTATTCGCCAACTATTTCCCTTTGGCTCTCAAGTCCAATGTGACGTCTTGGCTGATGCACCTACCAGAGAACTCCATTTCGTCATGGGCTGATTGTGCCATGAGTTCATTGGCGCCTTCACTGGCGGCCATCAAGAACCAGGTCGGCCAAGCGATCTGCAGCTTCTTCAGCAGAAAGAAGGAGAGACTCTCCGGAAGTATTTGCAGAGATTTAGTAGAGTCCACAGAAACATCCCAAATATCCATCCAGCAGCTGTGATAGCCGCCTTCCAGTCCAATGTGCGCAACTGGAAGATTCGTTCCAAGATGAATGTACGGTTGCCCAAGACTGTGAAGGAACTTTACACCCTGTTGGATAAGTGTGCTCGGATGGAGGAGGGAAGAAAACTGCCCGGAGAGGAGGATTGCATTAATGTTGATTCATAGGATGATGACGAGTCCACCAGTCAGAAGAAGAGCAAGAAGCGCAATAAGAAGCGCCAGGATAAGACGGTAATGTCTGTTGAAGGGTCGGGTATCCCTAGTACCTGCAAGAAGGTTAAGGCCGAAACCCACGGCAAGGAAGCTGCCGTGTGCTCTGACTGTCGGGAGGCCGTGGCCGCTGAAAAGGCCGGGAAAGGTGATGGACCGTACTGCAAGATCCATCGGACCAAGGGCCATGACCTTCAAGAGTGTTATCAGGTTGAGCAGCTTGTCAAGAGACAAAAAGCAGAATATGAGAAGCATGACAAGGAAAAGGGACAGGATGTTGCTGGTGGTAAGGGTCATGGCGGTGAAGTAAATCGCCTCGGCAGACCTCTTTGGAACAAAGGGAAACCCGCCAGGGATCGAGAGAAGGAAGCCTGCGGTGATGAGAGTGATGAAGTGGATGAAGAGGAATCCAGTGAGCAGGAGTTCCAAAAGGCCACTGACGCCCTGTGCATTAACGGGGGTGTGTCCCTACACGCCTCTCACCGCCAACTCAAGTGGTGGGCGCGTGAGGTTAATGCCGTGGAACCAGCGCCAGGGGCCCGGAAACCACTCAAATGGTCACGCACACCCATCATTTTTGGCAAAGAGGATCATCCTGACCGCACCACCGCGGTAGGATGTTTGCCGTTGTTGGTCTCTCCAACAATCCGCAACCTCAAAGTCACGAAGATGTTGGTGGACGGGGGGGCCGGGTTGAATCTGATTTCCCCAAAGGTTATCAGCAAGCTTCTGATAGTAGAGGATGAGTTAAAAGTCACCGGCATGTTTCAAGGAGTTAATCCCGGTAGGAGTCATCCTAAGGGAAAGATCACGTTGCCTGTGTCGTTTGGGGGAGAGCTGAACTACCGGACTGAAAAGATTGTGGTTGATGTGGTTGACCTCCCCTTGTCGTACAATGGAATCCTTGGACGCCCAGCCCTAGCTAAATTTATGGCGGCATCCCACTATACCTACAACGTCTTGAAGATGCCAGGGCCAGTTGGAGTCATTTCCGTCCCACCAGATGAGAAAGACGCAATCATTTGTGTGGACAAGATGTACCGGGATGCAGTCGCGGCAGAGGCAGCAATAGCGGCAGTTCCCGCCAAGGAGAACAGAGGGAAGAAGAAGGATAGTAAGGGCTCCGGCAAGGAATTCGGGAAGCACGCCTCTTCGGAGTGCGCTGCGCCTGTTGATGACTTGCCGGAGAGTTCCAACAGCAAGAGATCCAAGGTTGCTGCTCCACAAGTGAAGAAGGTCCCGGCAGGGCTGGGTGGTGTTGATGGTACTTAGGAAAGCGCGCTCGTTGCCTTCCTGCAGGCGAATATTGATGTGTTTGCCTGGCAACCATATGATATCCCCGGTGTTCCCAAGGAGGTAATTGAGCACCACCTTGCTATCTGCCCACATGCCCGACCTGTCAAGCAGAAAGTCCAGAAGCAGGCCTTGGAGAGGCAGCAGTTTATTACAGAGGAGATCAAGAAACTTGAGGCAGGTGGTTTCGTCAGAGGAGTGCTGCATTCAACGTGGTTAGAAAATCCAGTGGTTGTCCGGAAGGCCAATGGGAAATGGAGACTTTGCATAGACTTCACAGATCTCAACAAGGCTTGCCCGAAAGACCCATTTCCCTTGCCGCGCATCGACCAGATCGTGGACTCCACTTCAGACTACGATTTGCTCTCCTTTTTGGATGCATATTTTGGGTATCATCAAATCTTCATGTCCAAGGAAGACGAAGAGAAGACCTCGTTCATCACCCCGTGTGGTATGTACTATTTTATCCGCATGCCTTTCGGATTAAAGAGTGCCGGGTCTACTTTTGCAAGGGCAGTCCAGATTGATTTTGGGCCACAGCTGCACAGCAACATTGAGGCTTATATGGATGATATTGTGGTCAAAACCAAGGACAGATCAACCCTTATCCAGGATTTGGAGGAGACATTTGCCAATTTGTGCAAGATCAACTTGAAGCTCAACCTGGAGAAGTGTGTATTTGGTGTTCCCTCCGACAAGCTGCTCGGGTACTTTGTATCCCATCGGGGGATCGAAGCCAACCCCGATAAGATCCAAGCCATCGAACAGATCCAAGCACCAAAGATGGTCAAAGATGTAAGGTGTCTGACAGGGTGCATTGCCGCGCTAAGCAGATTCATTTCCAAGTCTGCTGAGTGCGCCTTGCCATTCTTCAAAATCTTGAAGAAGGCAGGGCCCATGAAGTGGACTCCAGAAGCAGATGCAGCTTTGCAAGAGTTGAAGGCCTACCTATCTTCTATGCTCACCTTGGTTGCTCCCAAACCTCAAGAGCCATTGCTATTATACTTGGCGGCAACCAATCAAGTGGTTAGTGCAGCCTTGGTGGCGCAGCGGGAAGTGGATGAAACAGAGTGAGCAAAGACCGGCAGAGTCAGATAGGGATTAGGACAGAGATAAGCATGGCAGCGAAGACAACCCCAAGGACATGGCAAGGAAGAAAGTGGTGCAGCGCCCAGTGTACTTCGTCAGTTCCCTGCTACAGGGGGCTAGATCGAGGTACTCTGGCGTGCAAAAGTTGATCTTTGGCCTCATCATGGCCTCAAGGAAACTGCGCCACTACTTCCAAGCCCATGAGATCATGGTTGTCACTCGCTTCCCGTTGCAAAGGATACTCCAGAACCCTGAGGCTACTGGCAGAATAGTGGAGTGGGCTTTGGAGTTATCTAGTTTTGGTTTAAAGTTTGAGAGCACATCAACAATCCAGAGAAGGGCATTGGCAGAGTTTATTGCAGAATGGACGCCAACCCCTGACGAGGAAGTGCCAGAAACAGTTATCCCCAGCAAGGAGGCGCCCCAAGAATGGATCATGTATTTTGATGGTGCTTTTTCCCTACAAGGTGCAGGGGCTGGCGTGCTTCTCGTTGGTCCCTCCAGGGAACACTTGAAGTACGTCATCCAGATGCATTTTGCCCTGGAAGAGGCAACCAACAATACAACAGAGTATGAAGGGCTCCTTGCCGGGCTCAGGATTGCCGCAGAATTGGGAATCAAGAAGCTAATCATTCGAGGAGACTCACAGCTTGTGGTGAGACAAGTCAACAAGGATTACCAAAGTCCATTGATGGATGCATACATTGAGGAAGTGAGAAGATTAGAGGAGCACTTTGACGGGTTACAAACAGAGCACATACCTCGTGCGGAAAACAGCATAGCTGATCACCTGTCAAAGTGTCCTGCCCAAAAGATTCCTGTGGAACCAGGAACTTTTGTTCTCCGTCTTACTCAGCCCTTCGTATCCCCAGCAACAATGGCCCGAAAAAGGAGAAAGCTGGACTCCGGTAAGCCTCTCCCCGTAGAGCCATCCGCTCCTGGCAGTTACCTTGCCGAAAACAACTCCTCATGACCTGCCGGACCACACCCTCCAGCCGGACCCATGGTCCCTGCGAACAAGGAATGTGCCCCCGCAGTTGAGGAGGTGCTGCTAGTCCTTGTTGCTGAGCCCCAGGCTCCAACTTGGGCAAGGTATATAGTCCACTTTCTCCAAACCGGAGAACTCCCCAATGACCAAGATGAGGCTGAAAGAGTAGCCCGGAGGGCCAGTATGTACCAGTTTGTCGATGACACTCTATACAGAAGGAGGCCCAACAGTGTGAAATTGAAGTGCATCTGCCGGGAAGAAGGGAAGGAGCTGCTGGCTGAGATACACAAAGGCATGTGCGGCTCCCACATTGGATCAAGGGCGCTGGTTTAAAGCATTCCGGCAAGGATTCTATTGGCCCACAACCCTCCAAGATGCAGTTGAGCTAGTCACCAAATGTGAAGCCTGTCAGTTCTATTCCAAGAAAATCCACCTGCCTGCCCAAGCTCTTCAGACAATCCCTTTATCATGGCCATTTTCGGTCTGGGGGCTCGATATCCTCGGTCCTTTCCCCCGAGCGATCGGGGGCTTTGAATTCTTGTTCGTTGCTATTGACAAGTTTACAAAGTGGCCGGAAGTTGCTGCCGTGAGAAAGGTGACTGCTCAATCAGCTATCAAGTTCTTGAAAGATTTGGTGTGTCGTTTTGGAATACCGGCAAGGATCATTACCGACAATGGCATCCAATTCATGAGCCGCGCCTTCATGCAATATGTTCATGCCCTCGGAAGCAAGATCTCGTTTGCTTCTGTCGCACATCCCAAAAGCAACGGGCAAGCTGCGAGGGCGAACGCTGAAGTGCTGCGGGGACTCAAAACAAGAACCTTTGATACGCTATAGAAGCACGGCAGGCGGTGTATCGATGAGCTGCCAGTAGTTCTATGGTCCCTCAGAACGAGACCAAATCGAGCTACCGGGCAGACTCCTTTTCCCCTGGTCTATGGGGCGGAAGCAGTTATCCCCACGGAACCCATTTATGGGTCACCTCGAGTGCTTGCCTATGACGAAGTAGCGCAAGATCAGCACCGGCGTGAAAACGCTGTGCTAGTCGAGGAGAACTGTCTCCGGGCTGCTATGCGTGCTGCATGCTATCAGCAAGCCCTGCGTCGCTATCATAGCCGCAGGGTTCATGCCCGGTGTTTTGAGGAAAGCGACCTTTTCCTTAGGCGCGTTCAGTCCGCCAAGGGTACAAACAAGTTGACGCCGAAGTGGGAAGGCCCTTACCGGGTAGTACGAGTCACCAGACCTGGCGCAGTCTGTCTGGAGACCAGAGATGGCATTCAATTGCAAAACTCATGGAATATTGAGCATCTCTGCAAGTTCTACCCGTAAGGCACGGCTGTCGGGCTCTGCCCGACAGCCACCCTTTTGTACAGGCCTTGCCTCAGTTGCATGTAACCCCTTGTACAAAGCCAGGCGATGACCCTGAGCACCAGAGAAATTAACGAAGTGCTGGGGGCCCCCTGACCAAGTTGCATGCATGCATAAGCATTCCAAGAGCATTTCATGAGCATTTGCATATGCATATAGATAGGATCGCATCCTGCATCATTCTCATCTGCATAAAGCTGCAGGTTCCTGCCGAGAACTCGGTTTCAGCAAGAAGATGGGGAGATGAACCAACGCTGCGATCCCCGGCGAATCAAACAGATAAGTTCTACCTCTTGTCCATAAGTGTTCTGTAAGCTAAAACTTGTGCATAAGAAAACCCCGCCACTCTTTGAAACTTAGGTTCTCCCATCCCTGGCTCGAACGTTGCTTTGGCCTGGATGGTCGTAGTGGCCTTTGACGAAAAGAAGTTGGCGGGGGCTGGTCCCTCTATTTCTTCCCGGTAGGCTCAGTTCTTCGGCAATGAAGAAAGGGTACCGGCAGGATAGCCTGCCGGGGAAAACTCGTTTATTTAAAATAAAGAGGAATTTCACCTCTGCATGGACATATACATGCACGAGTTCCCGGCAAGGTTCATCTTTTTCATTAATATGCTGGTCATACAAGTACAAACCTTACAGAACATAGACATGGACATGAGAGATTACATTATTCGAACTAAAATTTAGCAAATGCCTATGAGTTTAAGATTGAAAAAAGATAAGTGCCCCGTGATGCCCTTTCTTGTCCCTCTCCTCCTAGGCACATCAGTTGAAGGCGAGAAGGGCAAAAGGAGTGCCTAAGTAGAAGCCCGGCCCGTTCCCATCGAGCTCCAGGAGAGGTAGCCTGATGGGGACGGGGGAGCACCGGGGAACGCATCGATGAAGAGCACGACGGAGGTGACCCGCCAACCACCACCACCAAGGCCAGCAGGACACGGCAGGGCTAACGGAGCTGCAGTCCAAGAGGAAGCCTGCCGGGGTCCAGCTGGAAGACTGCTAGAGGAAGCCGGGCGGCACCATCCCCACCCCTGCATCCAACTCCCCGGCAAATCACCTTGTCGGGAAGTAGAGGCAGATGCAGATGATGGTGCGGGCGACGCTCAGCCGGAGCCAGAGTCGTTGCCCTCCTGCGCGCTGCTGTCGTCATCGCTGTCACCATCCTCCTCGTCGCTTTCGCTCGAGGAGGAGCATTCATCGTTGGTTGAGCTCTCCGCACAACACCCTAAGCGAGCTCCTGAGCGCCCGAAGATCTTGACGGAGAGCAGGCCGCTCTCCATTAATTTGAACTGGAGAACGTGCCCTTCCAAGAAACCATGGGCACGAGCAAAGGTCTTCCAACCACAACGGAGGTACATCACATGAGGAGCAGGGAAGTCGACATCAACCCACATGGCACCGTTCCCACAGCCCCTCATGTGCAACCTCAGAGCGCGTGGCTGTTCGAGCTCCATTTCCCATGCAAATGGAGTAGGGAGGCGAAGATGGCTGCATGGGGGTTTATACAGCCTGATGATGAACTCTCGAGGCTGATCCCCGACATGGTCATCCATTGGAGGGAGGACCGCTGGTGGGGGCGCGGCTATGGCATCACCCCGTCCCCATCTTCCTCGAGCACCGCGGCAACCTTGGCCTCGCCCCCTCCCTCCTCCTCTCGTGGTGGGCTCCTCTATCACGGGATCAGGAGGAGGAGGGATGTGCTGTCGAGTAGAAGCCCTCGTCGCCACCGCTAGAGTGCCGCCGCACCCTCATCCTCTCACCATGGAGAGTGGAGGAAGATTGCAAGAAGGGAGAAGAGGCGTGAGTGAAAATGCACTACTCTTTCCCCCTTTTTATAGAAGGACGGAGCGGGGGGGGGAGGGGGTAGCCTTTTGCACAGGAAACGGCCGCCCCGTTCCCCCAATGCAACCTCCCTGCACCTTCTGCGGCCCAAAGAATCAAGGCCGACCCTCTGCCCCAACCATCGACGCCTGGTTCTCAACCGTGGCACTCGTCCCCGCGCTCTCCGCATCCACCACCTACCACGACCAATGCATGTGGGACATGCGGCAGGTGCATGCGAGGTGGGGAGCAAGTGGGATGGCAGTTTCCACCCCGTGATCGTGGGGCGTGGGCAATCTACGGGCCATAGTCCAAGTTTTCCGCAGCATTACGCACGACGAGCGGGAAAGCCGAAAACTGGCCCAGAGTCGAGATTAATGAAGAAGCAAAGAAGACTCCAAGAGATCAGCCTCTTCAGCGCCCCTACCTGTGCACTTATTAGGACCTACCCCGACGACGCCCGACAACGCGATCGGGGCAGGCCCGGGGGCTTCTGTCGGTGCAACAAACCCTGGGTCTGTTGCCCTGACTATGCACAGGCACGAGAACAAGATTACAACACCAAGGCCGTGTCAATATACAAGAGACCAAGATCTTCGAAGAACCAGCATGCTGATTAAGAAGGCCAAGACCAAGATAGAGAAGCGAGACACCACCAGGAGAAAAGCCTCCCTTGCCGGGCAGGCGGACCTGGCAAGGACAAGGGCTCCCCCGGAAGAAAGCATTCAAGACGTCCCGGCAGGGCCTGCCGGAACTCACGAGGGCAAAGACACCTCACCAAGCCATCTCACCACGACCCACGTCATTGATCAATGCGGTGTCAAGCCGCAAAGTGACTAAGTGGCAGCCATTCGCCACATGGTGGCTTTCTATAGGAAATACCTACAGATGACACTCGTCCTGCGACGTGTCAAGCAAGCAGGCATGGAGCTGGCAAGACGAGCCCTGCAAGGCTTGCCGGGCAAGCAATGATGTGATGTTGAGCGGTGCATTTAATGCACTCTGTCAGCCTGCAGAATTAGGTATGATAGCACTGTTTGCTATCTTATCAGTGCATAATGACTGTTTTGCCACTGTGGTGACCCCTTAACCTATAAAAGGAGGCCCATGGCAACCGTAGCAAGGGTTGGAAAGTTGAACATCCCCACGCTCGTACGCGCGTAGTCACTGCCTCCCCAGGGCAAGCCTGCCGGGCAAGTGTACTACGCTCCACCACCACTTTTCCACCATCAATCCACCAAAGCAGGAGTAGGGTTTTACGCCTCGCGGCGGCCCAAACCTGGGTAAAATTGCCCGTGTGATCTCTGCCGTGCTGCCCCACGTTCTTCTGCTCTTTGTGCAACGCGACATCCCCCTGCCGAACCAGCAAGGGGCCCCTTGGCCCCATAGGTGGCCGTGGTTTCCTGCGACAAACATACTCTGCATCACCCATTTATACGTGTGGACGCACATGGTGCTGGCATGTCCCATGTCCCATACAACTATTTTGCTGTTGTTAATCTAAGAATGCCGCTAGAAAATTGAAGCAATGCCACTGTTAAAAGTAAATTACATTTTTAACGACTGTTATTTTAAGAGAATGTCTCTGTTAATATGAATCAATGCAACCGTTTTAGAAATGCTACTGTCCTACTTTGTTTTCCATCAAGATAAGGTAGATGCTTCTTTTTGTAGCCATATGATTCATCCTCCTTTATTGGCCAGTAATTGTTTCTTTTTTTTACCTCTGAAAATAGGGATATCTATTCAACTCGTTGCTATTGCGACCTTTTGCTTCACTACGCAGAAGACTTCTGTTTTAAAACTGTTTTGTGCAGTTCAACTTAAATGTCACACCGGCAACTTTGCTTGATTTAGTTGAACTACACAAAATGAGATTGGATTTCCTATTCGTGTTGGCAGATTCATATTTGATCTTGTCTGCCTCATGAAAGGTCAGTACCGGCCTTCATCCACATCATTGTGCAGTGTGCTTTGAGATGTTGTGCTACTTGTAGTGGTACTGTTTTAAATAAATGTTGAATTGAAGCTATTGTATTGCTGTCTTTTCCCATTAAGTGAACAAAAATTGGACCAACCCAGACATGATGCTTGTTGCTTTGTTACAACAAACTCTGCATCACCGCATTTATAAGTAGATGGAAGCACATGGTGCTGTTGCACCCACTCTTCCCTGGAACTGTTTATGCTTTTTGTTAATCTAATTCCACTTGTAAAATTAAGCAATGCCACTCTTAGAATTAACTACTGAATCTTAGTTCAAAACTGCAACACTTGTTAGGGATCGGCAGGAGTACCATTTCTGTTAGGGATCAACGGGAGTACTTGTTTAAGAAATGTATTGTTGAGATAATGTCTCTCTTATTATACATCAGTTACAGTGTTTTACAAATGGTACTATCCTGCTTTGTAGTTCTTTCTACATGTTTAACCAATGTATTGTGAAGATAATGTCTCTGTTAATATGAATCAGTTGCACTATTTTAGGAATGGTACTTTTCTGCTTTGTCGTTCTTTATACATGTTGAAACAAGGTATTGTTAAGATAATGTCTCAGTTAATATGAATGAATCACACTGTTTGAGAATTGCTATTGTCCTGCTTTGTTTCCCATTAAGATAAGGTAGATGTTTTTTCTTCTGGGAGTGTAAGTCATCAACCGTTATTTCTCAGTAATTGTTTCTTTCATACCTGTTTGTGCATACAGGTCAAAACTTCTGCTCGGTTCTATTTCGACATTGATTTTAGTTGAACTACACAAAAGGAGCCAATATGTTTAAGGCAAACTGTTGCATTATTGGGCCCAGTTGGTCTTTCCACTTTGTAGAAAGAAGCAGTCATTCTTTGCGCTACATTACACAAGGAATGATCGAGAAGCTTTAGAGTATTAGTAGACGCTGGTGACATGACTAGTCTGCAGAAAAAGAAAAACTCAAGTCAACAGCACGTGGTGACATGACTAGTCTGCAGACCAAGGAAAACTCAACTCAACAGCACGTGGAGTGCAAAATTCACTCCACAAGGAAAGGTATGACGAAGTCAGTAGCCGACGCAGCTGTAACAAACGAGGTCAGTATCTGCCTTCATCCACATGATCATGCTTTGTTATGTTCTAATTATATTGTTTTATTGTTTTGAATAAATCTTTAATTGAAGCTATTGTATTGCTATCTTTTCCTGTTAAGATAATGAAGATGATTAGAGTTGTTAGCGTATGTTTAATCAACTAGTACCACTATTATATTCATCACACTTTTTTTCTATTTATGCAGATAGGGATGCTCAGCTTGATTTCAGTAGAACTACACAAAATGTTCAGATGGTTCGTGTCCTCCATAATACTTCATCATGCACAATACATCGAATGGTTCTCTGATCATTCGTCGTCACCTTGAGCCACCAGACTATCTACTTGAGTGGAGCTGCCAATGTCTTCAAGGCCTTGCAACATATAAATATGAAATCCACCATGCTATGCCAGACATTATTTGATTTCAGTGGAACTGCACAAAAAGATACGCTGGTTAATCTGGCTCCATGTGCCATTTCAATGTGCAAACTGATGACAAACCCTGCCCATTCCACAATCATAGGCATTACATATTTTGAATGGGAAAACCTTGTCAAAGTTTAATCATTCATTTAATATTTTTGAATTGGAAAACCTTGTCAAATTTTGCTCATTGATGTTAGCCAGAAGACATGCATTTGATATTTTGGAATGGGACGCCCTTTGTTGTGAGCAGCGTTGATCATTTTTTCCTATTCATGTGTTCACTTCAGAAGTAAATGTTTACTCTGATAAGATGCATAGTCATGAATGTTGACTTATGTAAGGTATTTTAAGAGTTTGTTCTGAATGTTGTCTATGAAATGCCAGGCCTTGTGAGTTTGATTGCAAAGTTGAGCTTGGAATGGTGTGGCATGCGGCATCACCGTGCCTCCTGAGAATAATGCTTCGTATTGTTTTGCATGTTGACCTAATGCCAGTGATTTGCATGTTAATAAGATCATCCTCTTCTGTTGTTTCTGTGCTTAAGAAGTTCATCCTCTTATGTTTCATACTTTCGTTGATAGCCTATACGATATCTCGGGTAGGTTAGAGGTGAAACCATATGATCTTCCGACCAACTCATCATATTAGGCCGTGATTGGATCGTCATTTTCCAACCAAAACCGCTTTTAAAACTGACGCTTGTAAATAAAAGCAGATGGTCTTGGGCGAAGTGCTTGGTTGGTCGTTTTCGACTGGTAAAATATACACTAGTTTCTCAGATTACACATGTAACTCGCCGGTTTTCGCTACAGACCTCGGGCCATCAGTTTCATTACGCATGTATTTTACGCGTTGTTTCCGGTGATGAGTAAATTACACTTGTATCATTAATACAGGTGTGAAACAATCCAGAGCTCCCAAGCGCGGCCTTACCGTTTCATGCCGGCTCAGTCTCTCGAAGGTGCTCATAGGGGTCTGATGATCCTAGCTTCATGAACGACCAGCGAGCGCTGTATCAAACCATCCGTAGGGCCCACAAGGCCCTCTCCATCGTCCTTCGAGTTGTTGCGCTTGCCGTGGCGCCACCGTCTCGCGTTGTCAACATGGTCAACGAACATGAGGAATCAGGAGATGACTTTACTTGGAGAGGATTACAATAGGGACCCACGAGGGACATAACCGTACGTACGCAAGTGCCTCATTATATACAACTATAATTTTTTTTGCTTCCTCCTGGTTTCCTGACATCATGGTCCCACACCATTGTCAACCTATATAGTCAATAAATGAGAGAATTGCACAAGGAGCGACCGACAGCTGGGACCCAGCAGCTCGAGCAGTATTTGTTTTTGGAGGTGTGAGCAGAGTTTTTCTTGAGCGATGTTTTTGTTGTTGTTCAGAGGAGTAGGGTATCAACTGGGCGGGCTATGGCCCGTCTAGCCCAGGCTATTATTTTATGTCGACCAAATATCCAGCCCATATATTAATTTTTCAATGTGAAAATGGCTAGCCCGGCTATACCTTTTTTTGCGGAATAGCCAACCCAGGTCAACCATTTATTCTCTGCCCCGTATTAGACTTGCCAAGAAAATGAGCTTTAAGAAATAATAAATGGGCTGTAATTATAAAAATTTCGCTGTAAATATAAAAAACGCACCGAACAGGTAATTAGTTTCAAAATTACTATTTTTGGATTTCTAATTTTTTAATTTCATTACTTGTTGCGCGCGCAAAATTTCATTGGACTATTACCTAATACAAATTTATTTTTAAATTATATTTAATCTGGCTCAAAATTTCGGGATAAAAAATATTTTGGATCCCTTCAAAATGTGGGAAATTTTGTTGATTTTTTTTGAGTGGTTGGTTGAAATTATTAACCGTTGTCCTGGCTAGAAAATGGGCTGTAATTTTAACAAACAGTAAATGGGCTAAGTAAATTCCATTAGAATTCAAAAATGGGTTGTACATTATAACAAATCGCAAATGGGCTATATTTTCTCTGCTACCGATGTGATGGTCACTTGTGGGCCTACTAAGATGACGCGTACGCAATGCTTTGTCAACTTATAGTCAATACACGATTCTAGTAGCAGTGGCCATTGGATGTCCATCCAATGGCTGTGGTGCTTCTTCAATCTCGGATATTCAGGCTTCAGCCACCCAAACCACCACCGGCGGTAGCGCCTCCCATGGCCGGCTGTGCTGCCGCGCAGGCCTCACCGGCCCACCCTACTCCCATCGCCGTCCAGGCCATTCCTCTATTCACCAACACCTCCTGTTATTCTCCGGCGGCGGCAGCCTCACACCGCAGCTGAACTAGTGAACCCTCATACTCCCCTCCGTGTGGGCATCGACTGATGTGTCTTCACCGGCTCCGGGTCGTTCCCTTCCTAGGCCTCGCCATCGTCCATCGCGTTGGTTCTCTCGACGCGGCGTGGTCAACTTTGTCAACAAACGACAGCCATCGGAAGAGGCATGTACGTGGAGTGGCTGACAGTAGGGACCCACATGGCCCATGGCCGCACGCGAGCATGTCCCTCATAATGCGAAAACAAATGATCCCCCCCTGAGAGGTTTGAGCCACCAGCTACATCTTCGCACGCAAGGAAGTGCTTCCTTTATTACATGAAAAAAAAAGTTACCTCTCCCTGACAGCTGGGACCCACCAGCTTTATTATGATCCATTTCGCGAAGATGTACCAAAGATTGTACCAAAGATGCTAAATTGTTTTATTTTTATTCTAAATCAAAAAAGAAGAAATTTAAAAAACCAGAAAACATCTTCGCACACAAGGAAGTGCCACCTTATTACGAGCAAAAAAATGATTCCCCCTGCTAGCTGGGACCCACTAGATTTGGAGGCTGACTTGTGGGCCAACTAAGTTGACGCATACGGGCTCTATCAACTTAGTCAAAACGACTAGTTGAAGTGACCGTTGGATGTTAAATCAACGGTCGTGTTGCGTCTTCAACCTCTGGTCTTCTTGCTCTAGCCGCCCAAACCAGCGCCCGCCGTACCGCTTGCTCCAGCCTCCCGTGGTCGGCTGTGCTGCCGCATAGGCCTCACGGACCGACCATACTATGACTGTCCAGGCCTTCCCTTTACTCACCCACACCCCCTGTTATTCTCCGGCGACGGCAGCCTTACGCCGCAGCCAAACCAGTGAACTCTCATACTCCCCTCCGCGTGGGCATCCACCTGCCTCGTCTTCTCTGGCTCCGCGTCGTTCCCTTCCTAGGCCTCGCCGTCTTCCACCGCCTTGATGCTCTCGGCGCCTCGTGGTCAACGAGGTCAACGAACGACAGCCATCGGAAGAGAACTTTAGGTTGTGACGCTACTACTACCATGGGGTCCTGTTCATCCAACCCCCACGGGGAACTGTTCATCCAACCCCCAACAACGGTTCATCAAGAGGAAGGTTCGATCGGCTTCAGTTAGCAGCAGTAGCGAAGGAATCGCTTGGGTTCACTTAACAGCCAGGGATCAATCGCTCAGGTTCAGTAACGTAGCTAGTGCAATCGCTCAGGTTCAGTAAGCAAATGCCTCGCTTGGGTTCAGTGAGAGCCCAACGCCCCACACACACGCGCGTACGTGTACTAGAGAAACGCGCAATCCCTCCGTGCATCGCTCGGCCCCGACCACCCACCGTAACCAGGAACTCCTCGAAATTTTCCTTGCCCTCACTTCTTCCACGATTTTTTCTGTCATGGACGGCCCAAGGAATGTCATGCAGGTGCGTCCCCGGCCGCCCAGGACGAAAAGCCCATTTTCTATCATGATTTTTTGTCATGAAGTAGGAGCCCACCACATCTATGATGATAGGTGGTTTTGTCACAATTATCGTCATAGAAGTGTCATAAGCATGACAAAATTTCTTTTCGTTCAGGCCAAAATGTCACAGATGTGTCTTTTTTTGTAGTGAATGTTACTATCCTTTTTACCACACGTGTGCTTCAAAATAGCACCATGATCTTCATGATAGAGAGTCCTATTTTGTCACTTTCATATACTAGTGGGATTTTTTCATTATAGAACTTGGCTTGTATATTCCAATGATGGGCTTCCTCAAATTGCCCTAGGTCTTCGTGAGCAAGCAAGTTGGATGCACACCCACTTAGTTTCTTTTTGAGCTTTCATACACTTGTAGCTCTAGTGCATCCGTTGCATGGCAATCCCTACGCACTTGCATCGATATTAATTGATGGGCATCTCCATAGCCCATTAATTTGCCTAGTTGATGTGAGACTTTCTCCTTCTTTTTGTCTTCTTCACAACCACCATATTCTATTCCACCTATCACTACTGGAATCCACTTCTTTGCCGTCTGCTAATTCTTTGCCGTCCGCTTGCTGACGGCAAATAAGGTCTTTGCCGTCAGCCACAAGAAAATGGACGGCAAAGATGTGGCTGATGGCAAACAAAGTCTTTGCCACCAGCCTGTTCTTTGCCGTCCGCTGGCTGACGGCAAAGAATCTTTGCCATCCGCTAGCAGACGGCAAAGAGGTGGGTGGGTCCAGTTATTGTTTAACCAACTCAAGCCCACCAGCCCCACCTCTTTGCCGTCCGTAAGCGGACGGCAAAGAAACTTTGCCGACCGTTGGCTGACGGCAAAGAGGCGGGTACGTTAACGGCCGTCCCGCCCCCCTCTCTTCTCTCCACTCTCTCATTCCTCCACACCCACACCCGCGCCACCGCCGCCGACCCCGTCTGCCGTAACCGGCCGCCCCGCCGCCCCGCACCCCTCCCCTGTGCCCCCCGACCTCCACCGCACCCCCGCCGCCCCTTCCACGGCGCCCCGCCCCCCCGCCCCCTCCCCTCCGTCGCCATCCCCCACCCACACCGGCGCCGGCCAGCGCCGCTGACCCCCGTCCGGCGTAGCCGGCCGCCGCCGCCCCGCACCCCTCCCCGACCTCCACGCGGCCCCGCCGCCTCTTCACGTCGGCAGCCGCGCCGCGCGTCCCTGCCCCGTCCCCGTGCCGTTCCCGCCGTCGCCGTTCCCCGCGCCCCGTCCCGCCTCGCCTCCGGCCTCCCCTCCACCGGGTCGCCGCCTCCTCCACGGCCGCCGCACGTTCCGGCCGCCCCCTTCACCAGGTGAGCTCCTCCCCTTTTTTTTGTTGAATTAGTTTCTTTTGTGTTTCTTTTAGTTTAGTTTCTGTTTTAGTTATAGTTTTAGTTTAGTTTTAGTTTTAGTTTAGTTTATTTTAGATTAGTTTTAGTTTATTTTAGTTTAGTTTATTTTAGATTAGTTTTAGTTTATTTAGTTTAGTTTATTTAGATTAGTTAGTTTTAGTTTAGAAGAAGAAGTAGACAGGAGGAGGGAGGAACAGGAGAGGGAGAAGAAGCAAAGAAAGAAAAGAAGAAGAAGAAGAGGAAAAGGAAGGATTCTGAAGAGATTGAGTTGAAGAAGAAGCCACCCAGACCAGCACACAAAAAAGCCCCCCAAACCCCATGAAAATAGAAGAAGCCCAAGAAAAAGAAAAGCGACGAATAGAAGAAAGAAAACGAGAGAAAACGCAAAAGCAAAAACCCAAGCACAACACATACACCAAGAGACCCAGTACCCGATGAAAAAGAAAGAAACCAAGAAGAAAAAACGAATAAGATCACGATAACGACCACACAGACCAGGATTCAAGCTCAGCACACACAGGACGAACTTGAAACAGCCCACTGACCAAGCAAGACTAACAGAAGAAGCAAGAAAAGAAGAACGAACAGCAAAAATCTTACAACAGGCAAAACGAAGAGCAATGAACGCAAAGAAGAAGACCCAAAAGACCTCCACCCCACGAAGAAGAAGAAAGAGAATGGAACGCAAAGAAGCCAAGAAAAGAGCCCAGTAAGACAGAGGGAGATGGATCACGAGGCGCAGGAACCCCAGAGGAGGAGGACACGGTAGGAGGAGGAGGAGGAGGGAGGCAGGAGGAACGAAGAAGCAAGAATAGACGAAAGACAAGCACTAAGATAGAAAGAAGAAAGACATGAACAAGAAACGGAAAGAAACTCGAAAGAGAAAAAGAAAAGAAGAAGAAGAACGAAGAATGAACCAAGAAAGAGGGAGAAAGAGAAGGGAAGAAAAGGAGAAAAGAAAGAAGAGAAGAAGAAGAAGAAGAAGAAGAAGAAGAAGAAGAAGAAGAAGAAGAAGAAGAAGAAGAAGAAGAAGAAGAAGAAGAAGAAGAAGAAGAAGAAGAAGAAGAAGAAGAAGAAGAAGAAGAAGAAGAAGAAAAAGAAGAAGAAGAAGAAGAAGAAGAAGAAGAAGAAGAAGAAGAAGAAGAAGAAGAAAGAGAAGTCAACCACCACTCATATGCGGCTTACATCAGTTAGCCATATGTCAAAAGAGCACGATGTTCAACCACGATGAAGCCCTTGGACATCAAGAGAAATTAAAGAACCCCTTGTTTTATAAGTCTATTTTTAAGCTCCTGGCTAAGGAAAGGATGAGATATAATGAGAAGTTGGGATATGCAAGTCCTCCTTCATCACTGGATAGAATAATAAAAACTGGGCATGACTCCCTATTCTTCCAGAAACCTAAGCAGTAGAATAAGAGTGGAACAACTGTCATGACTCATACTAGCCTCTTTGGTCCACTCCATGGACGAACCTTGACTCGATCATGAGTGAACCAACCTGCCAAAAGACTAGTCTCCTCCCCACTTTGTCCAACCTCAAAACCTTGTGGACTATCGATGTGTTGTGTTGTTCTATGCTTATCAGTAGTCAGCTATACTTGAAAATCCCTGCTAGGGCTTCTCAAAGGACGTCGCCCATCTTCTGACAGGCCAAACCTCTAAGTTGAGTCTTAGGGAACACTACCCAAACCCAAACCTTGCACTCAGGACACGAAAGAGAGGAAGAGGGACCAAACGTTTTTTTGGGACACGCTGGGGCAGGGACATTGCATCCATGATTATGCGAAGGCAAATGGACCCCAAAGATTGGACTGAAGGACCTGGATAGCTTAGTTTGAAGCGGAAGAGAAAAAGAACTGACGAGGCGGCGGAGGAGCCTGCATGGAAAAGCTTTCAGCCACATAACAATAGATGTGTAGACCTCGACAGCGTCAAACCGAACCAGCGCTTAATTGAACTCCCACACTGGATGGAGGACACAATGGGTAAAGTCGTACTGAGTTACCCAATCAAAGGAGAGGAGCCAGGTCCTGCAACATCAACTATACACTTTGGCCTGCCATCCCTCCTATACTACACGAGCAAAAGACCCGAGCATTACGAAGACTAGTGCTCAAACCCAGCCATGGTGTCGAGTAACCTCTAAAGAGCGCGCCATGGCACAAGAATAAACACATTAACGATTTACGCGTATTCTGAAACCTGATTGGATAATACGTATCACACCAGCCAGGCTCTGGAAGAATGAACCAATACACCTATCATCGCACGCGCTTGGAGCCACATACTAGCCACCAAACCGTTGTTGCTCCTAAACCTTTATCGGGTTGCCACGAAACCCAAATGATGCTATTTACACATACTATGGCAGAAGCCAAAAAATAATCGACAGTATGTTTTTATTCACCGCACAACGCAGCGATACACAGTACCACCAGAGTAGGATAGAAATCGATTAACCCTTACGACAAGACCGACATAGAGCAGCAGAACTAGGCAGTGTTTAGGAACGTGAAGACCTTATCTCTCACTCTCGAGATATAAATTTCACAGCAGATTTCTCTCAGTTCTGTTTACCGCCAGACAAAGTTGAGGATTCAGGGCCGCGAAGTGTCTTGTAAGGGGGGTACGCCTGTATCACACACCTGACGTTTTCATGACACACATACCACTATATTATAGGGGTAATCAAAACATAAGAATTAGATCCAAAAAATACTTTTGTGTTGTGTGATTTGGCCTTTGAGTTTGAGACTATTCCTGTATATTTCGGCAATGCTTCTTACTCCAGCGCTGTTCTGTTATGAGATCAAGATCAATACCTCACGACTAATACTCACCTATATACTAGCACACTTACTGTGTTTGGCAAATCCCAAAAAGCCTTTTCCCAAACCAATGATCATCACAATGATTACTAGGATCCTAAAAAATATTTTTTAGTAAACAATAATTATTACCCGTAGAGGTACACAAAAAGACACTGATATTGAGATTTAGAGGGTTTCAATAGTGACAGACCCATGGGACTTGTAGGTTTGTACATGTTTAAGTGCAACCTGCGTATGTGGACGATAAGTATAAATCTCTCATGGACTAACGAAGAAAGGTTTAGCCCCAAAAATTAGTGATTTCGGAAACGGCATTTATTCATATAAAAATGCGACTCACTATAAAAAAGCATGTAGATAGAATATATAATAGTTTAAGTTTTATTTAGATTTTAATTTAAAAGATATTTTCTTAAGGCCATGCAAGAAGAATGGGCTGTTAAAACAATGGAAAAAATCAAATAAAATAAAGTATAAATAAAATTGCATGGCAAAGTATTTGTTTTTTGTATTTTCGAAAAACAATTTGTAAGATAAATTTAAGGGAAACTCAAGTGGATTTGAGGTCTATATTTTCGAACAAATTAATAGAAGATTTCAACCACAACTCGACACAATGGTCATGTGAGGGCTCAAAAAATGAATGGATTCATAAAACCCTCAAAACACATTCCTTGTTATGAAAAGTTCAAGGATGTTGCAACTTGAAATCTATTTTATGTGAAGAAACAAACATATGTACAATAAATAATTACAGGAAAAAATTGCACTAGTCAAAGTCACATATGCCTACATGCTGGATGTGAGTCTCCCAGTTTAATTTCCAATAAAAAACTAATTAATTTTTTTGCTTCAAAAACAAAGTGCGACATTGCGCTTCAAACAACCATCTCCTGATCCATGATATCGCACAGTGTTGTAATTGAAAGCAACTCATATTAGATTGCCCGAACGGTCATACATTTTGTGGATCACCAATTTGTGGGTAATTCTACAAATACTCAATCATGACGAATATTCCATGACAATGATCATTGTGTATTATCACACTACATACAAGAGGTGCATCAAGGAGAATAATTTGCATTTAAGATAGTTGAGAGTCTCAAGAAAACCCATCTTATGCTGTGATGGCTACGGCGGGTTTGCCAAGTTCATTGGCACTATGACTGCATGCGCACAATGAGCTACAATAGAATTTTTCCCCCTCCCAGAAGACTCATCCTTGCACAGTTTGCACCACCATAAGCCATACCAGTGTTCAAGGATTTTTCAATTAAGTCTCACATTGACTTATTATCAAGCTACACCTCAATTCATACATCGACACAAAGCGCCTCCGCTATTCTCCGGCGCACGAAAATCCTTGTTGTCTCGTAATATAGAGTTGTCTAGTACGACAAATATGATTGTTCTCTTTAGCTGTCTGTAATTTACCACAGAGCCTTCATAACCTTTGAATAGTCAAGTCTCAGTTACCTCTCGAGGTAAAAAATTTGGTGCCTCAGCTCAATTATTTGGGGTAAGCTCACGACAACCACTTCACCAGATTCAACGCCTCTCATGGACAACCGATGTTCACCTCTCTCTCACACCTTCACACTTGACCATTCCAAAGTGAACCCTAGGCATGCAAATGGCTTATTCTCCCCAGTAATTTACACACTCCACATAGGCCCCGGCCAGACAACATATAACGGATTAATGCCACATGTGTCTGGAACTAGATTATAATGTCTACCTAGCCAGGTGCAGAGAGCGATCGACTTTGGAGCATGCTTACGTGACAACTCCAGCAACCACGTTAGCAGCAAGACCATCCCAAAGGCCCTCAACCGGCGACCTTGGTGTTCGCACCCCGGGATTAATGTTAAAACCGTGTCCCTGACGTGGCCGCTCGCACAGTGCGTGACACGGTGCTCATCTAAATCCTATCGGCACCGACCTCGCATCCACTTCACTGATGTACCCGTCTTGGCACTCTGCCAAATAGCGCTAGTTCCGTTAGCGCCATGTCTAGCCTTTTTTTCGGTACGCATGCGTAGGCGCGCCGAGCTCGGAGGCCTCCTGGAGCACGCGCGGCCACACTTCCAAAAATTTATCAGAAACTCCTCCACACACCAGGACCGACACCGATTGTGAAGCACCCAGGAACTATTGACCCAAGGAACGACACCCCGAATTTAAGCCCTGGCCATCGCCTAGGCAGAAGGCCGTGGACGCCGTCCATGGTGCAACCAATGCAGCCCATCGCACACATAATAAAACGAGCCCTGCCCCGAGTCCCCCATGCACGTTCATCGGTAGGTCTACTCTCTCTACCCTCTGAAGAAACCCAGAGTCAAACCTCCATGAGTGCCACCTGTCACACAATGACCCTGTCCTATGTGGGCCGAAATGCACATGACCGATAATCACGCGCCACTTTGCCTAAAATATCGTACCGCTCACCTCACCTCACACTCCCCCCTAGAACTAACTACTCATATATGCAGCAACCACCAACATCACCACTGACCATCCCGGTCCTTCTCTCCTCCCTTATGGCCCGAGAAAGAGCGACGAGGCTCAAGATCATATATTCGTCAATGCAGCCCTCGCACACCACAGACCAGTCCCAATGATTGCGTATATCACAACAACCGACCACTCCGCTGACACATGAGGCGCACCTTAGGCAGATGTGACATGCTATTCAAAGTCTCGTGTGCCGAAATCAATCCAGGAGGTGGACGGTGTCCAAGGGGCGAGCGCCCCAGCAACTGCGCTCGGGCCTCGCCTTCCTGTCGCTCCAGCCGACACCGCTGCGCTGAAGAGGACGGAGATGGACTGACAAGTGGGGCCGTGTTGAGCCCCATGGTCAGCCTCTGCTTGAGGGTGGTTCTGCCTGGGCCCCCGCAGGAGAGTAAGTGGAGGGGGGTTCCATGAAATCCGTCTATGACCCACGAAGGCGCTAGCCCGAAATTGACCTCGAAGTTTGGCGGCCTCCTTCCGCGGGGCTGAAAATACGGGCCGGGCCAGATGCTATATTTCGCGCCCAATGGGGTGCTAAATAGAGCCTGCCATTTTCGCCCGACTGGTATAGCCCTTTTTCCCTTTTCCTATTTCCAAGTAAATTAACTTTTCCAATAATAGTCAATTTCAAATCCAAAATTTGATGCAATTTTGATTTGATTCAAATCTCAGTAAAAAGTAATAATAAATCGTAAAGCTATTTATTTAGTGACTATAGTGAACATTTTTATGTGCCTAGTTTCCAGGTCTTATAAATTAGGTCACTTTATACCATAAAATCTAAATTCAAAAATTCATAGGATTATTCATATTTAACACAACCTCAGTGAACTTTTCTACTATTTATGTCAACATCACTTGTCCGCTGTTAATGATGTGCCTTTGACTAGAAGATTTTTAACCAAGCAGAAAGACTTTACAATTCCTCAGTAATAGATTTGGCTGTGTGGATAAGATCGTGTGTACTGAGTCACGCTGCATTACACCATACAAAAACTTGACATTCAATGTGTCCACAAGAATCTCATTGGATTCCAAATCCCACTTGCACCAACCACCAACTCATTGGTCTAATGTTTCACACTAGCAAAAGAAAGGATTCACCACAAGATCATAATCCTGTATGAATGATAAACCAGTCAGAACCACCCTCCCCCCCCACTATTTTTGTCACCCGCGCACTTTGACCTCCAACTTGAGTTATGCCCTTTTCGTTTTATTTGTTATTGTGGCAATATGAGTATTTGTGACAAGGCAATTTCGACGGGATAGTGCCGGAAGAAACTAACAGGTACGGACGGACGAACTCGGAGCACACCGTAGAAGCTCACACGTGCAAGCTATGGAACCTAGTTCGTTGATAGAGAGTACACTCGAAATAGACTGAGTTGTACGTGAGCCAGGTGCAAAAGAAGAAGAAGAAGAAAAAAGAACAATAAGTAGTAGAAGAAGAAGATGATGAAAAAAAGAAGTAGAAGTTGAAGATGAAAAAAAGAAGTAGGAAAAGAGGGCGCCCGGGGACGAGCGGGTTAGGGGGTTCCTCGGTGTCGATGGAACCCTAAATAGCAAGTATCGTCGGTGCGAGGTACATGTGGCCGTCGGTGTCGAATACTACATCCACGTCCCACAAGTGACGCCGACGTTCGGCGTCCCAAAGCAACTGTTCTCGGCGTCGATGGCGGTCGAACACCATTGCGAATTTGTCTGGCAGCCTCTGCGATGACGATTAAAAGGCAAGTGTTGAAACTTGAAACACCCAAACTGACTCAAGTCGGTTTGGTTGTTTGAGATTTCAAAACTTGGCTTTAATCCTCATCGCAGAGGCTGCCAGACAAATTCGCCAAGGTGTTCGACCGTCATCGGCCACGAGAACTATTGTTGCGGGACGCCGGGCGCCGGCTTCACTTGTGGGATGTGGATCTAGTGTTCAACGCCGACCGCCTCATGTAACTTGCACCGATGGTAGTTGCTATTTAGTTTACCCGGGGACGAGCGGGTTAGGGGGTCGTTGTCGATGGAACCCTAAATAGCAAGTATCATCGGTGCGAGATACATGTGGCCGTCGGTGTCGAACACTACATCCACGTCCCACAAGTGACGCCGGCGTCCGGCGTCCCACAGCAACAGTTCTCGGCGTCGATGGCGGTCGAACACCATTGCGAATTTGTCTGGCAGCCTCTGCGATGACGATTAAAAGGCAAGTGTTGAAACTTGAAACACCCAAACTGACTCAAGTCGGTTTGGTTGTTTGAAATTTCAAAACTTGGCTTTAATCCTCATCGCAGAGGCTGCCAGACAAATTCGCCAAGGTGTTCGACCGTCATCGGCCACCAGAACTATTGTTGCGGGACGCCGGGCGCCGGCTTCACTTGTGGATCTAGTGTTCAACGCCGACCGCCTCATGTAACTTGCACCGTTGGTAGTTGCTATTTAGTTTACCCGGGGACGAGCGGGTTAGGGGGTCGTTGTCGATGGAACCCTAAATAGCAAGTATCATCGGTGCGAGATACATGTGGCCGTCGGTGTCGAACACTACATCCACGTCCCACAAGTGACGCCGGCGTCCGGCGTCCCACAGCAATAGTTCTCGGCGTCGATGGCGGTCGAACACCATTGCGAATTCGCCAAGGTGCTCGACCGTCATCGGCCAGCAGAACTATTGTTGCGGGACGCCGGGCGCCGGCTTCACTAGTGGGATGTGGATTTAGTGTTCAACGCCGAGCGCCACATGTATCTCGCACCGATGACACTTGCTATTTAGGGTTCCATCGACGCCAAGGAACCCCCTAACACTTGCTATAGGTGTCTTCAATCATGATGACAGTATTCGGACGATTTCTACCCAAAGGCCATGTGCTACCTCCAAACCTGTACCAGTCAGACAAAATCCTCCGTGCTCTTAAGATGCCCTATGAGAAGATACATGCCTGTGAGAAAGGATGTGTCTTATTTAGGCTTTAGTATGAGGACTTGAACTATTGTCCCATTTGTAATTCTTCCAGGTATGTTGTGGTAGACAACGGTATGGGTGAGAAGACGCAGACCAAAATACCAGTTAATGTTCTTCGGTATATGCCAATCGTACCAAGACTTCAACGTCTTTTCATGGTTGAAGAGACGGCCAGACAGATGACATGGCACAAAACGGGCAAAAGAACCGAACTAGATGCAGATGGGAATGTGATGATGGTGCACACATCGGATGGTGAAGCGTGGAAGCGCTTCGATGCATTACATAAGGAAAAAACGGCAGATCCAAGGCATCCTCGAGTCGCCGTCAGCACAGATGGGTTCAGTGTGTTTGGTCAGATGGCAGCCCCATACAGCTGTTGGCCCGTGTTTGTCATTCCACTCAATCTCCCCCCCCGGGCAGATTATGCAACGAAAGAATATTTTCCTGACGTTGATAATTCCAGGGCCCAACTATCCAGGGACGAATATGAATGTGTACATGCAGCCGCTTAAGGACGAATTGCAAGAAGCTTGGGATAATGGGTTCAAGACATACGACGCCTTTAGCAAACAGAACTTCATAATGCGTGCCTGGTACATGTAGTCGACGCATGACTTGCCGGCGTATGCGCTATTCGTTGGCTGGTGTGTGCATGGAAGGTTCCTGTGCCCCACATGCAAGGGAGCTCTTGAGTTTCGTTGGCTGACGGCAGGGCGCAAGTATAGTTGCTTCGACTTGCATAGACCGTTTCTACATCCTGGCCATAAGTTCAGGAAAGACAAGAAGAACTTCATCAAAGGTAGAGTTGTCAAACACTCTGCACCACTTGTGTTGACAGGCCAACAGACCCTAGATCAGTTAAATGCTCTCGAGCCAGATCCAGAGCGTCCAGGGTATTTCAAGGGGTTTAATAAGGAACACGCCTGGACTCACAAGACATGCTTCTGGGATTTGCCTTACTTCAAAGACCTCCTTTGCCCACACAACATCGACGTGATGCACACTGAAAAGAATATCGCCGAAGCCATTTTTGGTACATTGTTCGGCATAGAGGGGAAATCAAAGGATAATCCTAAGGCTAGAGTCGATCAAGAGGAGCTATGTGATAGACCGTTACAAAACATGAAAGAACCAAAAGGAAAGGGGATCAACTGGACGAAGCAAAAGGCATGGTTCAATCTTGGAAAGGCCAGCTATGAAGGAAATTATTTTGTGGGTGAAAATGCAGTTGATGTTCCCCGATGGGTATGCAGCAAATCTAAAGAGGGGAGCGAGTCTTGAAAAATTGAAAATATTTGGTCTAAAAAGTCATGATTGGCACATATGGATTGAGCGGATAATGCCGGTGATGTTGCGTGGCTTCATCCCTGAGGATGAATGGCTAGTACTGACAGAGCTGAGCTATTTCTTCCGTGTTCTTTGTGCGAAAGAACTATCGCCTGTCCTCCTAGAAGAAATGGAACAGTTGGCGCCGGAGTTGATCTGCAAGTTAGAGAAGATCTTTCCGCCAAGCTTCTTTAATCCAATGCAACACTTGATTTTGCATCTCCCGACCGAGGCATGATTGGGGGGGCCCATGCAAAATCGTTGGTGCTACTCAACTGAGAGGATGTAGAAGACGCTTCAAGCAAAATGTAAAAATAAACGTAGAATAGAAGCATCGATGGCGGAGGCATTCATCACTGAGGAGGCGGCAAACTTCGTGACCGCACACTACGAAGCCAAAAATCATCATTTGCATAATCCGAAGCCTCGGTACAATGCTGACAAACCTCAAAAGGGTCAATCCAACCTCAGCCTATTCAAAGGGAATCTCGCACCAGCTGGTGGTTGGAAACTAGTAAGGTTGGATGTTGAAGAATGGCGGACCATTTCGCTGTATCTCTTCAACAACCTAACAGAAGTGCGGCCGTACATCGAGTAAGATCTCGGTACATTGTTTCACAACTTCTAATTCCTTTGAACTTCTCTTATTCCTGGATTTTTGATGTAGTCGATACGTCGCCATATTCTCGTATGGAGCGATGATCCAAAAGGATTCCGTCAAAGAGTATGAGCTTCTGGCAAAACAAGGAGCCGAATTTCCCGGTTTCATCTCTTGGTTCAAAAAAACGGTAATTTCCATTAGACACTTTTTTCTTTGGCTAATTTGCGACTAATGCAACAATCCTTTCGTATTAAACTTGTAGGCTAATTCAGAGATTATGGATGCCGAATTGAGACAAGTAGCTAATGGTTTTGACTATAAGGTCCGTTCATTTGACAAATACGACATCAACGGGTATCGCTTTCGTACCTATGGCAAAGAGCTATCTATGGCCGATCGAAAGTCTACAAATTGTTGTGTCTCTGCTATTGGCGAAGGAGGTATCGAGTATTATGGAAGAGTTGAAGCAATTTATGAACTTGAATTCTATGGTGAAAACCCACCAAATGTCGTAGTCTTCAGATGTTATTGGTTCCAGCTGAGGGAGACTAGAAGGACTCATGAACATATAGGGCTAGTCGAAATCAAACAAAGCACCCATTTGGATGTTCCCGATGTCTATATTACGGCTCAACAGGCAACCCAAGTTTTCTATCTACCGTGGGCCTGTCAAAGTGATCCAAATCTCAGTGGTTGGGACGTCGTTTATGAAGTGCCGCCACGTGTTAGACCACCTCCCCCCAATGAAGGATTATGAACCTCACATTAACCAAGACACATATGACGAAGGAGAATTCTTCCAAGAAACACGTCTTTCCAAAAAACGTTTCAAGAACCGCTCTACTCCACCCCAGAATATTGAAGTAGACAACGATAGTGAATCCGACTTCACCCCTGAGCTGGAACAAGAAGAGCCGGAAGAAGAAGAAGTTACTGCTGCAGATGACCTGTCAATGCTTGAACGATTACGTAAAGGTGGCCTTCCACATGATGATGCATTTATTAATGATGATGATGAGCACGTCATTACCGATAGTGATGATGATGATGCTTTTATTAATGATGATGACGAGCACGTCATTACCGATAATGATTATTAGGTATTCAAATTTTTATGTTGTACTTGATTTATATAGTTATTTGTATGATTGTATGATTTATATAGTTGGTATTTATAATTTTCTTACTTTGTATGATTGTTTCTTCTACATAGTGCCATGGTCTTGATTTCCGTCCCGGTCGGCCCTCGCCCGCTTTATGATTCGGATGTGGTAAATTCTCTTTCATAACTATTTGTTGCATTTCGCATTTATGCAAATTATGGCCATCAAGTTGACATAGAGATATTTTAATCTAGGAGGTATGTGAACCGGAATTTGAAACAGACCCTCTTGTCGAGAAGTTAAATTTAGTTGAAAAAGAAAATGAGTATTTGAAAGAAATAATTAAAAGAATTGAAGAAGAGAAGATGACATTGGAGTTGTGTGTTGCCGATGCCATCGATGATCACAAGATGAAGATGAATGCAATGCGCTTGAAGATGGATGCAATGCGCCTGAAGCTTAAGAAGATTAGAAAATATGCCATTGATAATGAGGCTTGGTATCATTATGCCGTTGGATCAATTGTTACCTTAGTTGCGATCTTCATCACATTTGTTGTGATGAGGGTAACTTTTCTCTGGTGTTTTGCTTTACAAATGGATACTTAGCTTATTTTCCTCCTAAATGGCATAATTACCTAAGTTAGATAAAAAATAAGTTATACTTAGCTTATTCAGTTCATTTATGACATACTTAGCATACTTATGTAAAAAAATGGCATGATAATCTTTGTTAGCTCCAAAATGATATAGACTTAGCTTATTTTCCTCGAAAATGACATAATAACCTTACTAAGCTCCAAAATGACATATTTACCTACCTTAGCTCTAAAATGACCTACACTTAGCATTTTTACCTAGCTTAGCAATAAAATGACATTTTTACCTACCTTAGTTAGAAGAAGAAGAAGATAAAGAAGAGGAGAGGAGAAAAAGAAAGAGAAGAAAAAAAATCTTCTTCTTCTTCTTCTAACTAGTCTTCTTCTTCTTCTTCTAACTTTCATCTTTCCCAATTTGTAGATTTGCTTTACATGAGGAAGCTTGGATTCCTGGAGTGTACTATTATTGTGGTGCTTCCTTGTTGTTTATGAAAACTTGTTTGGATATGTATGTCTATATGGATATGTTGTTGGAAACTTGTTTCTGGTTATGTATATATGGATATGTTGGACTTTGTTGAACTATGTTGTTGGATTGGATGAAATATGTTGTTGGACATGCTGTTGGATATGTTGGATATGTATGCATGTATATCTGTGTTTGAAACCATGTCTAATTAATGGGATTTAAATAAAAACAGGGGATATATAGCCTCTTTGCCATCCGCTAGCGGACGGCAAAGAGGACACGTGGCAGTCACCTGTGCAAACTGGGAACACTGGCTGCCTATTTGGTCATTTTGCCGTCTGCTGGCGGATGGCAAAGTGACCATCTATGCCGTCTGCCAGCAGACGACAATGATTCAAACCTCTTTGCCGTCTGCTGGTGGACGGCATATCTGGACATGTGGCAGCTTCCCAGTGCTGCCTAGCTGGGCTCTTTGCCGTCCGCCAGTGGACGGCAAAGATCTTTGACTCTTTGCCGTCCGCTGGCGGACGACAAAGAGCGCCGTTAACCCCCTAACGGCTCTCACGCCACCGCACTGCCGTCAGCTGTCTTTGCCGTCTGCTGGCCTCGGATGGCGGACGGCGTAATCCTTTGCCGTCCGTTTCTAAGAAGCGGACGGCAAAGAAGGCCTTTGCTAGCAGGCTTTCATCCGAACAGTTTGCCGTCCGTGATCTATGCCTTTGCCGTCCGGCATGGCGGACGGCAAAGAAGCTGATTCCAGTAGTGTATAGTGCTATATCCATGGCTCACGCTCATGTATTGCGTGAAAGTTGAAAAAGTTTGAGAACACCAAAAGTATGGAACAATTGCTTGGCTTGTCATCAGGGTTGTGCATGATGAAATACTTTGCGTGATGAAGATGGAGCATAGCCACACTATATGATTTTGTAGGGATAACTTTCTTTGGCCATGTTATTTTGAGAAGACATGATTGTTTTATTAGTATGCTTGAAGTATTATTGTTTTTATGTCAATATTAAACTTTTGTTTGGAATCTTATGGATCTGAACATTCTTGCCACAATAAAGAAGATTGCATTCATAAATATCTTATGTAGCATTCCACGTCAAAAATTCTGTTTTTATCATTTACCTACTCGAGGACGAGCAGGAATTAAGCTTGGGGATGCTTGATACGTCTCCAACATATCTATAATTTTTTATTGTTCCATGCTATTATATTATCTGTTTTGGATGTTTTATATGCATTAATATGCTATTTTATATTATTTTTGGGACTAACCTATTAACCTAGAGCCCAGTGCCAGTTTCTGTTTTTTCCTTGTTTTTGGCTTTTACAGAAAAGGAATATCAAACGGAGTCCAAATAGAATAAAACTTTACGATGATTTTTCTTGGACCAGAACACACCTACATGACTTGGAGAGAGGGCCAGAAGAGTCCTGAGGAGGCCACAAGCCTCTAGGGCACGCCCCAAGCGGGGCGCCCTGAGGGCTTGTGGGCCCCACGGGTGTCCTCCAACCCTAATTCCACCTCTATATATTCTCAAATATTCCCCAAACATCAGAAGCGTCCACCAAAATACTTTTCCGCCGCCGCAAGCCTCTGTTCCTGTGAGATCCCATATTGGGGCCTTTTCTGGCACCTTGCCGGAGGGGGATTCGATCATGGAGGGCCTCTACATCAACCTTGCTGCCCTTCCGATGATGCGTGAGTAGTTTACCACAGACATACGGGTCCATAGCTAGTAGCTAGATGGCTTCTTCTCTCTCTTTGATCTTCAATACCATGTTCTCCTCGATGTTCTCAGAGTTCTATCTGATGTAATCTTCTTTTGCGGTGTGTTTGTTGAGATCCGATGAATTGTGGATTTATGATCAGATTATCTATGAATATTATTTGAGTCTTCTCTGAAATCTTTCATGCATGATTAAGATATCTTTGTATTTCTCTTCGAACTATCGGTTTGGTTTGGCCAGCTAGATTGGTTTTCTTGCAATGGGAGAGGTGCTTAGTTTTGGGTTCAATCTTGCGGTGTCCTCACCCAGTGACAGAAGGGGTAGCGAGGCACGTATTCTATTGTTGCCATCAAGGATAAAAAGATGGAGCTTATATCAAATTGCTTGAGTTTGTCCCTCTACATCATGTCATCTTACTTAAGTCGTTACTCCATTCTTATGAACTTAATACTCTAGATGCATGCTGGATAGCGGTCGATGTGTGGAGTAATAGTAGTAGATGCAGAATCATTTTGGTCTACTTGTCACGGACGTGATGCCTATATTCATGGTCATTGCCTTAGATATCGTCATAACTATGCACTTTTCTATCAATTGCTCAACAGTAATTTGTTCACCCACCGTATGTTTTCTTTCAAGAGAGAAGCCTCTAGTGAAACCTATGGCCCCCGGGTCTATTTTCCATCATATATTTTCAGATCTATAAAACAAAAAACCCAAAAATACCTTGCTGCAATTTATTTATATTTACTTTAGTTTGCTCTTTCATTTATCTTTTATACCCATCTCTATTAGATCTCACTCTTGTTTGTGACCGTGAAGGGATTAACAACCCCTTTTTCGTGTTGTGTGGAAGTGTTTGTTAGTTTGTGCAGGTGCATAGATTGGAGACTTGCTTGTGCCTCTTACTGGATTGATATCTTGGTTCTTAACTGAGGGAAATACTTATCTCTACTTTGCTGCATGACCCTTTCCTCTTTCATCTTCGGAGAAGGTTAATTTTGATGCTAAACAACGTGCTGAATTGATCTTAAAAATGCATGAGTTAACTAAGGAAAACATTGAGCGTACGAATGCTAAATATAAACTTGCTGGAGATAAGGGTAGAAAACATGTTGTGCAAATCTAAGCTAATGCCACGTGCTGATGGTCCTTTTCAGGTGTTATAGAAAATAAATGATAATGCATATAAACTTGAGCTGCTTGCAATTGCAGATTTGAAGGCGTATTTGGGTGATGAATATGAGCTTCTGTCGAGGCCGACTTCAATTCAAGAAGGGGAGGATTATGAGGACATCAATACTACAGTTACACCCACGATCCCAGCAGCTACATATACTGGACCAATTACTAGAGCTCGCACACGCCAATTAAATTATTAGGTACTTTCATTTCTTGGTAATGATTCTAATGTTCATGACAATATGATACTACCAAAATTGGATACATTTGTTTGCTTAAAAATGAAGGGCCTAGCTTGGACGAGAAGGATGAACATTGGAGCAAGATCAAGCATAGAGATGATGGCATGTGCAAGGGGAAAAAGAATGGAGTTTCAAGTGATGATTTTAGGGCTTTGAAGCCACCATAATGAGTGCATGAAGGGTTGGATGAGATATACAAGATGGTACTTCATAAATTTCATCCAGAGGCTATTATAGGTGCTGCGTCACCTTATTATTGGGACAGGCCCATGTAATTTCAAAATACTTCAGTACAGGCTGTTTTTAGAGTCCATATGTGTGGGGAAACATAGTTAGGGTTGGTTTCGGACCCCTCCTCCAAGGGGTCATGAAATTCTCCCTATTCCTTCATATATACAGCCCTTAGGGCACCGTTTAGACTTTGGGTTTTGTTTATATTAAAGTTTGCCATAGCGGCAACTCGCGTACTTCATTTGTGTTCAACGACCGGACCAAGACATCACAGAACTCCACCTTCATTAATAAAGCTTTCCTCTTATATTCGCAATATCCAGATTGCAATTTCAGTTTCTTGCTTTTTCTTTGTTTACGTGCAGGAAACAAACCCTCGTGGTCAGGTTGATCGTGCTCCGGCGTGGTCGATAACCTCTCAAAGTTGGTTTAGCAATTGCTAAGGCTCGATGTCCTCGCACATTCATAGGCGGATCGTCAAAGTCTACTCCACCAAGAATGATAGCCACCATCTCATCGAATGACTAGACACCTTTGCCTCTATCAGAATGGCAAAAGAAACATCATGCACATACAAGTCTTTGATGTGCTCAAATCCTATGACATTCAATTCAAGTTGAGTTACAAGCATGCATTTGTGGGAAAGAGCGTCCGCCACAACATTTTCCTTACCTTTGATGTACTTGATCACATAAGGAAATGACTCAATGAACTCACTCCATTTGGCATGTCACTTATTCAATTTTGTTTGACCCTTCAGATATTTAAGTGTTGCATGATCCGTATGAAGAACAAATTCATGAGGACGAACATAATGCTCCCTAACATGCAAGACTCTCACCAAAGCATACAACTATTTGTCATATATGGGATAGTTAAGTTGTGCGCCGGAAAGTTTTTCACTAAAGTAAGCAATGGGTCACTTCTGTTGCATCAACACGCCTCCTACGCCATTACCACTAGCGTCGCAATGCACTTCAAAAGTTTTGTTAACACGAAAGGGCACAGCAAAGCCCAAGAAAACAAGCTTATCAACACCAAAGGTGCATTTTTCCATGTTAGCATAAAGACGCTCGTTTCTAAGAACTTGCAAGATGTCCCTAAGATGTATGACATGATCTTCAAGAGACTGACTAAACACAAGTATATCATCAAAGTATACCACAACACATATGCCAATATATTTCCGAAGAACATAGTGCATCACACGCATAAAAGTGCTTGACGCTTCGGACAGTAGCCACTTTTAAGATCATTTTTTGAGAAAATGGTGGCTCCACTAAGTTCATCTAGCATATCATCCAGGCGTGGACTGAGATGTCTATAACCAATGATGATAGCATTTATGGGATGACAATCAGAACACATGCAATAACTACCATCTTTCTTAGGCACAAGAATAACCAGAATGACACATGGACTTAAGCTCTCGCGTACATACCCATTCTCCATGAGATGTTGGACTTGCCGTTGAATCTCTTTTGTCTCGTCGGGGTTGACGCGATATGGTGCCTTGTTCGATAAAGGTGCTCCGGGAATGAGGTCGATATGGTGTTTGATGCCCGAAGTGGAGGAAGTCCGAGAGGTAGCTCATCGGGGAACACATCCTTGAACTCCTGCAACAAACGAGACGACACCAAAGGTAGATGTCGGGAGGTATTAGTCCTCATCGCTTCATCTTTGCACACAAGTACAAAGTGAAGAACACTCGATGGGCTCTCACTAATATCCCTCATTTCTCTTTTGGTGGCTAAAACCACTAAGTTTTCCTTGTCAATCATCGTGGAGGCACTCAATTTTGGCTTGTGGCGCTCACTCTCTTTTGGGTGGTTCACTCGCTCACTATTTTCTCCATGATGGGTAGATGCTTGCATGTTAGTGATCACTTGACTAGGCGACATGGGTCGTAGCACGCACTGCTTGCCCTTCATCTTGAAGCTATAGTGATTGGTACACACGTTGTGGATGACACCATGGTCGAATTACCAAGGTCTTCTGATGAGGACATGAGATAGAGGCAAAGGTGTCTCGTCTTTCGGTGAGAAGGTTATTATCATTTTAGAGGAGTAGACTTTGACGATCCAACTACGAATGTGCGAGGACGTCGCACCTTAGCAATCGCTAAACCAACTCCGAGAGGTTATTGACCACATCGGAGCACGATCAACCTGACCACGAGGGTCTATTTCCTGCAAGCAGACGAAGAACAAGCAAGAAACAGAGATTGCAATCTAGATATTGCGAATATAAGATGAAAGCTTTATTGAACAAGGTGGGGTTCTATGACGTCTTGGTCCGGTCGTTGAACACAAACGAAGTACGCAAAGTTGCGGCTATGGCAAACTTTTAATCTAAACAAAACCCAAGGAAAAAATGCTGCTAGATGGATCTACTTATATAGGAGCAAGGGGTGGCAGCCAAGGAGGTGGGAGGATGTCCCAAGGTAGCCAAAAACTAACCCTAGGTCGTACAAGGCCCGTGGGCCCAAGTGGAGGTGATGCAACACCTTTGGACTTGTAGTTTGACTCAGATTCTGCTGCAACATCAGATTGTTTCATCAATATCTCAACGCTCCAGACCAATTTGAAGGTGAATCTAATTGGGTTGGAAAGAACACGAAATCTACTTTCCAACAAAAAAGGAATCACCCAATTCAGAGTCCGGATGAAAGATATCTTAGCGTTTTGAGTCAGGTATGTCTGTGCAGTCCAAATCTGAGTCCACAACGTGAGAGACATGGACTCTATCTTCTCTTGGACCAAAAGTGACGTGAGACGACTTTTTGAACAACACCTAAACTTCTCTTTTTCCCATATCTTCATATGTCGATTTTACAAATGTCCCATACACCTGCAATTAGACATGGCACAAAAGTCTGTGAAGTATTTTTGTCCTGGATAACATTAACAAATTATTGCATAGTTTGCATTAGAAAACACCTCAAAAATATGCATACATGCATATTTTTGGTCGTATCCAAGGTAGTCATGTCCTCATCAGCCTCCCCTTCTTGAAAACAAAGCCGTCCTCGGTGTTGCTTAATCTGAAATGTGGCTAACAAAGGAGACAAGGTGTACATGTTGTATATATATATATGTCATCCATTTTTACTTCCCTTGGTTTTTGCACATATGACACATGTATACTTGAGTAACTTTCATAGTTCATAAAATATAAAGCCCAAATATTATCACAAGAAGTAGAAGGCATGAAAATATTACAACTCAGTTTGCACATATAAGTGAAGCTCTTATTCGTATCAAAAGATTGACAATGTTCATCATTAAACCATCCCACCATTGGTTTAGAAACCTTACTTGCATCAAATTTACATGCTGCAACATGCTAAAATAAGCAAACATGCAATAAGTCATTTGACATAGAATCATCACCAAGATTAGAGGTCACATCAAAATGATTAAACATTGGTTCTTTTGGATCAACAGTTAATTCAATGGGTGCACTGAGAATTGTTGGTATTTCAGTTGTTTGATCACATGACGCATTCATGACAGTAACACGATTCTGTAAAATAGGTAGTGTGCTCAAATCAACAGGTAACTCAACACATGATGTATTCACTTTAACTAGGCATGCATCATTCTCATGTGAAGTTATATCATCAATACCTTTACTGTTACCTTGTCGCAAAGACGTAGATCATGTACGTACGGATGAGGACAATGTACCATACACTTGAGATGATGTCGCACTCACAATCTGAGGTGTGGCTGCTCTAGTAGGTGCAACGGTGGAGGAACCAACCGGTGGTGGTGAGCATGACCTGGAATAGTAGTTGTTGTAGTCACCCAATGCATCCTCCTATATCAGTCTCTCAAAGGTACAAGCGCGAACATACATACCAGTAATGCAACGAGGAATATACTGAAATCTTGCATGAATATCATGGTTCAAACCATCAAAAAATCTATTCATTGTATCATCCTCAGATTCTTCTCTGTCACAATGATGCATATCAGATTTGAACTCTTGGTAGTAAACATGAACAATGTTACTGCCTTGTTTTAATTGTTCCAATTTGCGAGGCAATTCACGATGATAGTATGGAGGAAAAAATTGTTGTCTCATTACAGCTTTCAAATCTTTCCAAGTTATGGGTTGGTTATCAATGTTTTTCTTACAATGTACACTCCACCAAACAGAAGAAAAACCAGTAAATGCTCTATTGGCATCTCGTACTCTCTCAAGTTTAGAAAAATCATGGTGACTAAAAACTTGTTCTACTTCAAGCTCCCAAACTAAATAAGTAGCAAGATTAAATCTACCCTCAAATGACGGTAAAGAGATAACCTGACCATGTGCTTGTGTGTGTTGTCCCACCTCTCGTGATGGTGAACATATATCCGTTGTCCAAGAACTTCTATCTTCGAAACCTGTCATGATTAGTAGAAACAAGAAATAAAATTTGAGAATAATGTTCCTATGAACTACTAGGATGTGGTGGTAAAGTGCTCAAAGTAAGGCAAATATCAATATCTTACAAGTTCTTACCATGCAGCAGGTGGTGACAGGAAACTAGTTGTGTCAAATAACTCCGAAGATTGAGTAAAGCGATTACCAGGGGAACGCACGTATACACGGTGTAGAAATATGTGGAGGTTGGTTGGCTTAAATATTTGGTTGCAAAAGATTTGCAATAATCAATTCAGAGATGCAATGTTGAATAAACGCTCGACGGCGATATTGTGCTGGTCCTAGGCTAGACCAAAGACGCGAGCCTAGAACACTAATGAGGTCACAACATAGCACAGCTAGCATCAATAAAGGATATGAAGTAGCTCTGGACAGTAAGATATAAGTGAAGATCACAATGGCAGTAAAGTTAATGATGAGAAACAACTGCCAAGCAGGATATACCAACAACTCTCTCTCCAACTTTCCTCTGAAAAAGTTTATGCCAATTTTCTCATAATTTTCTACAGAATGCTACTGACTCAATCTTTCCAATGCTAAAAGAATCATTCAATTCCGAGTTGATATGAGGAGTCAAAATATTCTAAAATTGGCCTAAAAACTGGAACAAGCTGTGGTCGCGAACTTCAAGGGCAAAAAGACCTATTTCGAGGCCGATTTTCAGGTGCCAAATATTAAACAAGCTTCTGCAACTATTCAGATGCACCTCGTTGCTAGCTTTAATTTGAGTGCCCGCGGAGCCAAAATGGACTTCGTATGAGGAAGATATGCCTCTTTTACTGAACAGTGCACAAAACAAATTCGAATCCGAATTCAGGTACGAGATTGAGTCTAGATAGATCCAAATTTTTTTCTTCTCTTTTTTTCTAACACCTTTTTTCTTTTTCTTTTTCTTTCTCTCCTTTTTTTTCTCTCACTTTTTTTCTCTTTGTCTTTTTTTCTCTCTCCCTCTTTCCAAAACAAATTGGATAAGATGCAGATTGGATCAAATGAAGATGTGAACGACCTCAACTATGATTATGACAATGAAAGATGGGTAGCACATGGTGGAAATTAATGGATGGGGTGGTGGATAGCGGGAAGGATAACGATGCAGCGGCAGCGAGACTAATGTGAACAGAACATGAAACTCTAAACGAACTCGACACTAAAACCAGCAACTCGACATGACGATGCAACCGATAATTCAACTATGCAAACAATGAAAAGAAAATTGCACAGGCTCAGACTGGCTTGGACAAAGGACGAACAGATCTAACGTTTTTATGGCTTTTTCTTGGTTAGTAGGTAAGAAAATAAATCTAATCGAGGGATAACTGGAAATTCTCACCGAGCAACCTGAAAACTGATACCACTTGATAGAGGCAAAGGTGTCTCGTCTTTTGATGAGAAGGTGATTATCAGTTCGGAGGAGTAGACTTTGACGATCCGACTATGAACGTGCGAGGATGTCGCGCCTTAGCAATCGCTGAACCAACTCTGAGAGGTTATTGTCCACACCAGAGCATGATCAACCTGACCACGAGGGTCTATTTCTTGCAAGCAAACAAAGAACAAGCAAGAAACTGAGATTGCAATTTGGATATTGCGAATATAAGATGAAAGCTTTATTGATCAAGGTGGGGTTCTGTGATGTCTTGGTCTGGTCGTTGAACACAAATGAAGTACGTGAAACGTTGTTGCATTTTTGTAGATTAGCGATTGCTAAGGCGCAACGTTGTTGCATGTTTGTAGTTGGATCATCAAAGTCGTCTCCACCAAATCGATAGTTACCATCTCATCAAAAGATGGGACACCCTCACCTCTATCAAGTGGTATCAGTTTTCAAGTTGCTCGGTGAGAATTTCCAGTTATCCCTAGATTCGATTTATTTTCTTACCTACTGTCCAAGAAAAAGTCCTCCCACCTCCTTCGCCGCCACACCTTGCTCCTATATAAGTAGATCAATCTAGTAGCTTTTTCCTTGGGATTTGTTTAGTTAAAAGTTAGGCATTTCAACTTCGTGTACTTCGTTTGTGGCCAATGACCAGACCAAGATCGCTTTCGGATCCCCACCTTTATCAATACTTCATCTATATTTGCAATATTCAGATTGCATTATCATATTCTTGCTTGTTCTTCGATTGTGTGCAGGAATAGACCTTCGTGGTCAGGCCGATCGTGACCTTGTGATCAGCCTGAATTTTCTAGAGGAAAGTTGGAGATAGATTTTTGGTATATGCTGCTTGGAGCTTGTTTCTCATCATTATCTTTACTGCCCGTGTGATCTTTGCTTATATCTTGCTGTCCAAAGCTACTTCCTATCCTTTGTTGCTACCAGTTGTGCTACGCCATTACCTCATTAGTGTTCTAGGCTTAGGTCTCTAGTATGGTCTAGCCTAGGACAAGCACAGTACCATCGTTGAGAGTTTATTCAACATTGCATCTCTGAATTGATTATTGCTAATCTTTTGCTACCATATATTTAAGCCTTCCAAGCTCCACATATTTCTACACCGTGTATACATATGTTCCCCTGGCAAGCGTTTTACTCAATCTCCGGAGTTATTCGACATCGCTGGTTGCCTGTCACCACCTGTTACACGGCAAGAACTTGAAGATATTGATATTTGCTTTACCATGAGCGCTTTACCACCACATCCTAGTAGTTCATAGGAACATTATTCCTGAATTTTGTTTCTTCTTTCTACTAATCATGAAAGGTTTTGGAGAAAAACGTTCTTGGACGACGGACACATCTCCACCATCACGAGAGGTGGGACAACACACACAACCACATGGTCAGGTTACCTCTTTACCGTCATTTGACGGTAGATTTAATCCTGCTATTTATCTAGCTTGGGATCTTGAGGTAGAACAAGTTTTTAGTCACCATGATTTTTCTGAACTTGAGAGAGTACGAGCTGCCACTAGAGCATTTACTGGTTTTTCTTCTGTTTGGTGGAGTGTGCATTGTAAGAAAAACATTGATAACCAACCCACAACTTGGAAAGATTTTAAAGCTATAATGAGACAACAATTTTTTCTTCCTTACTATCATCATGAATTGCTTCGCAAATTGGAACAATTAAAACAAGGCAGTAAAATTGTTCATGTTTACTACCAAGAGTTCAAATCTTATATGCATCATTGTGACATAGAAGAATCTGAGGATGATACAATGAATAGATTTTTTGGTGGACTGAACCATGATATTCGCGCAAGATTTCAGTATATTCCTCGTTGCATTACTGGTATGTATGTTCGCGCTTGTACCTTTGAGAGATAGATACGGGAGGATGCATTGGGTGACTACAACAACTACTATTCCAGTTCATGCTCACCACCACCGGTTGGTTTCTCCAACATTGCACCTACTAGAGCAGCCACACCTCAGATTGTGAGCGCGACATCATCTCAAGTATATGGTACATTGTCATCGTTCATACCTACATCAGCTACGTCTTTGCGACAAGGTAACAATAAAGGTATTGATGATATACTTCACATGAGAATGATGCATACCTAGTTAACTTGAATACATCATGTGTTGAGTTACCTATATATTTGAGCACACCACCTATTAGAGCATCGTGTTACTGTCATGAATGCGTCATGTGATCAAACAACTGAAATACCAACAATTTTGAGTGCTTCATGAGGTGTAGCTTGCCTCCAAAGATGTGTGGTTCTGGCATGGGACTGACAAGCCTTATACCCCCTGGTTTAATTTACCACTATCTGAACAAGCATACAATGAGCTTTTATCTCTAAAGAATCTGCTATTGCTTCATGAGGTGCAGCCTGCCTCCATAGATGTGTGGTTCTGGCATGGGACTGACAAGCCTTATACCCCCAAGAGGTTCTATATCCATATGCATATCAACTTGTCTTTCAACCCTTTGTTGAATTGTGTTTGGGCTACCTCCTGTACTATGAAAATCAAGGTATTTGCTTGGATGATGATCATGGACAGGTTGAATACCAAGGACATGGTGGAAAGAAGGCATTGGCACATTGAGGATGGTATCTCTTGTGTACTCTGTCATTTGCTAATCAGGGAGGACAGGGATCACCTCTTCTTCAACTGTCTTTTTAGTCAATCTGTGTGGAATTATCTTCAGATTGATTGGTCTCATGGCAACAACATGTCAGAAATTGTTGTTAATGCTCGGAGGGATTTCAACAAGCCTTTTTTTGCTGAAGTGGTGTTCACTACTTGCTGGAATATCTGGCTTATTAGGAATGCCAAAGTGTTTAGGCATGTTAGGCCTAGTTTTAACCATTGGAGGAGGTCTTTTATCCATGATATATCCCTGCTTTCTTTTAGGATTAAGCCTAGGTTTAAAGTTAGCCTTGTTTGCTGGGTAACTTTTCTACCCCCTTGATGTACTCTTTTTTTCTAGGCTAGGTTTTTCTTTTGGGTTATCCTTCATAACTCTATAAATAGTGTAACCTTATGATGAATAAAGAGCAAAGGCTGTGGGGGTTTACCCTATAGTGTCCAGTCAATTTTTTTTGAGTGCACCCATTGAATTACCTGTTGATGCAAAAGAACCAATGTTTAATCATTTTGATATGACCTCTAATCTTGGTGATGATTCTGTGTGAAATGACTTATTGCATGTTTGCTTACTTAAGCATGTTGTAGCATGTAAATTTGATACAAGTAAGGTTTATTCACCAATGTTGGGATGGTTTAATGATGAACATTGTCAATCTTTTGATATGAATAAAAGCTTCACTTATATGTGCAAACTGAGCTACAATATTTTCATGCCTTCTACTTCTTGTGATAATATTTTGGCTTTATATTTTATGAACTATGAAAGTTACTCATGTATACATGTGTCATATGTGCAAAAACCAAGGGAAGTAAAAATGGATGACATATAAATATACAACATGTGCACCTTGTCTCTTTTGTTAGCCACATTTCAGATTAAGCAACGCCGAGGACGGCTTTGTTTTCAAGAAGGGGAGGATGATGAGGACATGACTACCTTGGATACGACCAAAAATATTGCATACATGCATATTTGTGAGGTCTATGGGATATTTGTACAATCCACATATGAAGATAAGGGAAAAGAGAAGTTTAGGTGCTGTTCAAAAAGTCCTCTCACTTCACTTTTGGGCCAAGAGAAGATAGAGTCCAAGTCTCTCACGTTCTGGACTCAGATTCAGACTACACAGACATACCTGTCTCAAAATGTCAAGATCTCTTTTATCCAGACCCCGAATCGGGTGATTCTTTTTTTTGTTGGAAAGTAGATTTCATGCTCTTTCCAATCCAATTGGATTCACCTTTAAATTCATCGGGAGCATTGAGATATTGATGAAATAATCTGACGCTGCAGCAGAATCCGAGTCAAACTACAAGTCCAAAGGTGTTGCATCACCTCCACTTGGGCCCATGGGCCTTGTACGACCTAGGGTTGGTTTTACAATGCCTTGGGACATCCTCCCACGTCCTTGGCTGCCACCCGTTGCTCCTATATAAGTAGATCAATCTACTTGCTTTTTCCTTGGGATTTGTTTAGTTAAAAGTTAGCCAACGCAACTTCGTGTACTTCGCTTGTGCCCAACGACCAGACCAAGACCGCTTTTGGATCCCCACCATTATCAATACTTCATATATATTCGCAATATTCAGATTGCTTAATCATATTCTTGATTGTTCTTCGATTGCATGCAGGAATCGACCTTCTTGGTCAGGCTGATCATGCTTCTGGCATCGTCAGTAACCTTAGGAGATTGGTTTAGAGATTGCTAAGGCGCAACGTTGTTGCACGTTTGTAGTAGGATCGTCAAAGTCGTGTCCACCAAATTGATAGTTACCATCTCATCAAAAGACGGGACACCCTCGCCTCTATCATCTTCCTAAGAGGAGATGGCGAACAAACATAGGAACCACATCACACTCCAAAGTGTCTTCGTATGCACCACTCTTGAAGGAGACTTGAACGATGTGCTCCACTTGAATGGTGCCAGAGTCGCTAAGCCATTGGACTTTGTAGGGACGAGGATGCTTCATCTTGACCAATTGTAGCTTGGAACATAGCTCTTCGCTTGCAAAATTGTGGAAACTTCCTCTGTCGATGATGACCTTGATGGAACGTCCATTGATGCCCACTTTGGTGTGGAAGATATGGCAACACTGGTCTTCGTCTTGTTGGTCTTGAAGTGTCAAGACCTTGGAGACAACAAGAGCGGGGCTCGAATCATTGTCACAAAAGACTTGATCGTCTTCGTCTTCATTCACTCGACTGTGCATGGCCACATGCTCAAGTGATTTCATTTCTTCCTCACTCATGGAGTCATAGGCACCGTCATCATTGGTGATCATGGTGCGCGGAGTGGGGCACTCAAATGTCTTGTAGCCTCGGCCTTGACATGTGAAGCATTTGATGGAACTCATCTTGACAGTCTCATCCATTGGAGTAGGTGGTGGTGAAGCTCTCGGCTTATAGTTGCTTGTAGTAGGAGGACGACTCAAATATGTCAAAGGTTTCTTGTAACTTGACTTGTCGTCGTTGCTTGGTGAAGCTTTCATCGAGGTAGAACACATCGTAGTCGTTGAAGCTTGAGTATATGAACCATAGGACTTGGAAGAGTACTTGGCGTACTTGTAGTCGTATTGCACTTGTCGCTTCGCCTTGGTAGCTTGGTGCACTAGCTCGAGGAGGTTGTTGTACGGTTGGAAATTGGTGATCTTCTTGATAGGGTAGTTGAGTCCATTCAAGAACCGTGCCATAGTTTGCTCCTCATCTTCCGTGACATTGGCTCATATCATGGAAATTTCCATCTCTTTGTAGTACTCTTCAATGGACTTGGTGCCTTGCTTGAGAAGTTGCAATTTCTTGAAGTGATCTCGACTATAGTATGTAGCACTACTGCAGGATGCTGCTAACGCGACACTACAATCAGAGACCCTTCAACGAAACTATGTGCGATGCATGAATCACAAACGGTGATGTAAAAAACCCTTCAAGAAAGATGCAAAATGTTTGCGATGGCGGATACATCAAACACGGTTCATACTACATTTGCGTGTGCGATGAGTGACATACGGTTAATCCATAAGAACTATTTGTGATGAGGTAGAACAATAGAAACGGGCTGCTATCTAAAGGTGTGTGGAATATACGGCATACAGTTCGCTCAGATGAACTGTTTGCTATTAGGGAATGCAACAGAAATGGTTAGCCAGATCAAGGTGTGTGCGATATACGGCATACGATTCACTCGGACGAACTGTTTTCGATTAGGGAACACAACAGAAATGGTTCAACTTAACAAGACGTGTGTGATATGCGGCATACAGTTCACATAGATGAACTGTTTGCGATGAGCCAAAAGAACACAAACGATTCGTGTAAACAAGATGTGTGTGATACACGGCAAACAGCCCACTCAGAAGAACTGTTTGCGATGAGAATATATAACACAGATGGTTACTGGAGTTAATTCGTGTGCGATTCTGTGTGTAGAAAAAACTTTGAAAACTGCAAACTAGTTGCTTGCGATGGCTAGGAGTATCGCACACGATGCATGTACGAGTACGCATGTGCCATGGTACGTAAGTTACACATATGTTTCCTTATGGTAACACGTGCACGATAACACATGACACCGCATACGGTTGTCGGGTTGTGTGCTCCACTTAGTCTTCCCGTGCTCCTGCGAAGGCTTCCTGTGCTCCACATGGGTGAATTGTAAAATCCCCAATCCCCTAGCTAGCTGTAGCTATAAATAACCACAACAATGGTCGGTGGCGGCGACTCGCTATTGATCCAATTGATAGCTAGTTACCCACACATACCGGCATACCCCCAATGATAGACGACGCGATGGAGTCGTGCGACGGTGGAATCGAGGCTGAAGGCACGATGGTCGGCTTGGCGGTCGACGGCCATGCGGCCGCCTCTCCCAATGACGGCCAGAGGAAGTAGGAAATGCAGTACGAGCAAGCCGCTAGGTTGGCCAGGGTCATCCTAAAAGCGGACAGGGATCGCCTGCGGGCGATACTGCTGGCTCGGTGTAGAGTGCGGCGGATGGTGCGGGCGGCGGAGAAGGAATCGCGATGACACAAGGACAACTGCATCAGTGGCGGCCGCCGCACGAGGCGTAGGGTTATGTCCCAGATGGAGGAGGGCACAGCGCCAGACATCGCTGGGGCATGCCTGGGGGCCATCACGGCAGCACTGGCGAGAGCCAACGTCTTCTCGCCGGACGTCGCTGGGGCAGACTCGGCGGTCTCGGTAGCCCCGGTGAGCGCTGCTCCCGAGGCCATACCGGCGATTCCCGATGTCAAATCTGCCCCAGCCTCGTCGATCAAGGTGTGTAGGTTATCAACTTGGCGGCCTCCGCTCCCACTGAGCCCATGATCGACATGCTGAAGGACGTTGGCTGCTATGCGTGCTGAGTCAGCGTCAGGTGCACAGTGTAGCTCTTTTGTGCGCGCGCGGTTCGTTATTTTCTTGTAAATGAGCGATATATATATATATATATATATATATATATATATATATATATATATATATATATATGCTCAATTGATTTCTTCATGCATGTCAAATATGTCAATTGTATGGGCTGGCCTGTCTGTATATTATCTGAATTTGCAATATGGACAATTAATACTATGCAAATGCCTTCTGGACATCAGTGTTGATCGCCATGTCGAAAACATGGACATCCTCTACTCTACCGGGCACGCGCTTAAACTGAATGAACTGTGTACAATACTAATACTTTCCATGAAAATTTTAAGAACTTGGCTAACAGCATTTGAGTAACATATATATAGTGGTGACACTATTCGACAAAAGGCAGATCTTGGTAACACGGTTTTGACAACCATATGGTCCATATCTACATACTTAACATAGTAACAACTAGCACATTTTAAGAGGCTGAGGGCCAACAACCACAACTATCTGCTGGAAGCATCTTGATCACGGCAACTTGGCATCTCGTCAATGAAAGGGAAGAAGCCTCGTGTGCCTTGGTAGAGCATGAGTAGAACAGTGTCTCCAATTTTCCAATGTGGATGCATTGCCACGACAAGAGAGAACTTGTTAATTTGAATGGTTCCATTTCTGCGGGAAATGCAGTACCTTGAAATCACTTTGGCATTATTAGAAGGCACAACTGTAATTCGACCACACCGGAAAATGGGTTCAGGAACAGCTGCACCAGGCAATTTCTGTTGAAATGTAGAATAAAAACCAATTGTAATGTATCGTTGAAGATATATATAGTTTATGAACATCAACATAAAAATAAGACTTTGTACCGGCGTTTTGTGCACACAATTGGTCTTGTTCAATGTGTGCACCATAGGTAGAATTAATCCCATCCAAAATCCAGCGTTCATACAGTGTGCTATCTCTGTCAGATTATCAACAAATTTTATGACATGCTTCAAGTCTTTCCAGTGAAATTTGGTACGCTGAGTAACATACAGATCGTTAACTATGCATCCAACATATCCTGCTTAAAACATGGAAAGGTATTATTTATTTGGAACATGGCAGAAGAATATATAGTGTGCATAAATTGGTAAATAGAATTTGTTACCGCCTAGGAACGGAGTCAGAAAATGAAATCACAATTGGTTGCTTAAATAGTGATCAGTTAGTCAGAACAAATACCTCGATTTTGCTAAGTAATATGCTAGCATGGAGAAAGTTGAAAGAACACTAACCTCGACCAGAGTTTGATCGGCTGATGATGTTGGGGAAGTAAACATCCATGTTAATAGGCCAGGCTGTGGTGCACGCACTAGAATTTTATTGCCAGCTTTCAGTTCATAAAACTTAGAAATTTTTCTCCAAAGGTCCGCATCAAAATAGGAGGGACCATCTTTATCATGTTTTACGCTAACTATCATTGTAAATCCATGATGTGTTGTCAATATTACATCCATGGAGTTATCAACAAAGTAAAGCCCAAGATTTCCTTCTACTCGTGTTCTTGCAAAGCAAGGGATGTACTGCTTGAAAAGAAAATTAAGATTGTAAATTAGATATATTGAAATAACAGAGTAAGATGCAAATATGGGAGTAACTGAGAGAACAGAACAATATATAGCTGAAAGCATAGTACAAAAATATATTATTAAAAATATATAATGTAACAAAGATTTGATGCAAATATGAGAGTAACTGAATGAACAATACATCATTAATTTGCCTAATATAGGGAAAAAATCGGCTTCGACATCTAGGCTGCATGTGGCACCATGCCTTTTACCAAATGTAGCAATAGACGGTGTATGTTCACAAATTAAGGCCATGGCGATCGTGGTAGGGTGAGATTGAACATACCGAGCGCTCCCTGAAGTCATCCGGAATGGTGAGATAGAACTTCGTTTCTGACTGGCCGCGACCACACTTGCCCGATTTGTGCTCGCACTATGGACACATGAATGAAAACCCTCGAATCAGCTAGAAGAAAAATGAATCCACGGCGATTTCCGTCGGTTGATTAACTGCGACGGACGGACTGCGATAATAGATGAGTGAATATTTCGCTAAATTGATTACCTTCTCCATGAGAAAAATCCCCGGCCCAATCCCGCAGAAAACCCCAATCAACCAGAGTCTAGAAAGTCGGTGCAAGTCGGTGCAGATAGGTGGTGGCAAGCGGTAGGGGAGAAATCCCGTGTTGTTTGGAGCGCGACCTCCGCCCGTCGACGACAACCGTCGAGCTTAGGGTGGCCACCATGATAGAGGCTGATGAGGTGCAGACTTGCGGATGAGTCCACGACCAGTTGGTGGGGACGAAGTGGGAAGGGGGGGTGAGGGTTTTCTTTTTCCTTTTGCATGTGCAGGTGAACACACATGGTTCGCAAACGCGACGGAGATGAATCGTGTGCGATAGTAAATCATCGAGATTGAAGGGGAATCCAAATTTCCTTCCTAGTTTGTCATTCAGTTTTTTACTACGATCGACATACCCCCTCCAATGCAACATGTTCAAATTTGGCATTTTTCCGTGCTCATTTACCATATTTAGGTGATTATGTGCCTTTTCTAGGCGTTAATGCACATAATTCAAATTCAAACAATCGGTGCATGAAAAGGTGCACAAGAACGATCTGCAAAACCATGCTCGTGCTATTTAGTAAATTATCATGCCTTTTACAAGGAATGGGCAGAGATTTGAATGAAATGTGTGGCAATAGTCAACCACAAACGCGTCGTTTATTGGTTTTTCAACTATAGGAAAATGAAATACATGCTTGAAAAACATGACACCTGGCATGGTGCCATGGTATGGCCTCACTGTGCCCTGGTAAAAAATTGAGAAGGTTTGGCTTCTGTCGTCATGCATGCCCTTCATAAATTGAACCGTCACCGAGGAAGTTTCATGGTTTCGAGGGGGAAATCACCGAGATTGAAGGGGAATCCAAATTCCCTTCCTAGTTTGTCCATGAGTTTTTTTCTACGATGAACATACACCCTGCAAATCACCGTGTTCAAATTTGGCACTTTTCCGGGTTCATTTACCATATTTAGGGGATTATGTGCATTTTCTAGGCATTAATGCACATAATTCAAATTCAAACAATGGGTGCATGAAAAGGTGCACAAGAACGGTCTGCAAAACCATGCTCGTGCTATTTAGTAAATTCTCATGCCTTTTACAAGCAATGGGCAGAGATTTCAAAGAAATATGTGGCAATAGTCAACCACAAATGTTCGTTTATAGGTTTTTCAACTATAGAAAAATGAAATACATGCTTAAAAAACATGACGCCTGGCATGGTGCCATGGTATGGCCTCACCGTGCCTTGTTTAAAAATTGAGAGGTATGGCTTATGTCGTCATGCACGCCCCTCATAAATCGAACCATCACCGAGGAAGTTTCATGGTTTCGAGGAGGAAATCACCGAGATTGAAGGGGAATCCAAATTTCCTTCCTAGTTTGTCCATGAGTTTTTTTCTACGATGAACATACACCCTGCAAATCACCGTGTCCAAATTTGCCACTTTTCTGGGTTCATTTACCATATTTAGGGATTATGTGCATTTTCTAGGCATTAATGCACATAATTCAAATTCAAACAATCGGTGCACAAAAAGGTGCACAAGAATGGTCTGGAAAACCATGCTCGTGCTATTTAGTAAATTATCATGCCTTTTACAAGGAATGGGCAGAGAATTCAAGGAAATGTGTGGCAATACTCAACCACAAACATTCATTTATTGTTTTTCAACTATAGAAAAATGAAATACATGCTTGAAAGACATGCCGCCTGGCATGGTGCCATGGTATAGCCTCACTATGCCCTGGTAAAAATTTGAGAAGGTTTGGGTTGTGATGTCATGCACGCCCTTCATAATCGAACCATCACCGACGAAGTTCCATGGTTTCGAGCGGGAAATCACCAAGATTGAAGGGGAATCCAAATTTCCTTCCCAGTTTGTCCATGAGTTTTTTTTCTACGATGAACATACACCCTGCAAATCACTGTGTTCAAATTTGGCACTTTTCTGGGTTCATTTACCATATTTAGGGGATTATGTGCATTTTCTAGGCATTAATGCACATAATTCAAATTCAAACAATCGATGCATGAAAAGATGCACAAGAACGGTCTGGAAAACCATGCTCATGCCATTTAGTAAATTCTCATGCCTTTTACAAGGAATGGGCAGAGATTTTAAGGAGAAGTGTGGCAATAGTTAACCACAAATGTTCATTTATTGGTTTTTCAACTATAGAAAAATGAAATACATGCTTGAAAAACATGACGCCTGGCATGGTGCGATGGTATGGCCTCACCGTGCCTTGGTAAAAAATTGAGAAGGTATGGCTTATGTCGTCATGCACGCCCCTCATAAATCGAACCATCACCGAGGAAGTTCCATGGTTTCGAGGGAGAAATCACCAAGATTGAAGGGGAATCCAAATTTCCTTCGTTCTTTGTCCTTGAGTTTTTTCTACGTCGAACATACACCCTGCAAATCACCATGTTCAAATTTGGCACATTTCTGGGCTCATTTAGCATATTTAGGGGATTATGTGCATTTTCTAGGCATTTAGCATAGATAAATCCAATCTAGCTACAACTACACGGGTGTGATGAGAGGGATGTGGATTACCATTCGATCGCGGTGCATCCTACGATGCACATGCGCGATCAGCGTGGCTGGGGTTCTGGCCAATCATGACGCAACACACAATAGGCTCAGCGCACACTGTTTCCGGAGGCCATGGAGATGAACCGTGTGTGATATTGAATGAGCAAGATTGTAAGGGAAGCCAAATTTCCTTCATCATTTGTCCTTGAGCTCTTAAAAACCACTGCACTGTACGAAGGTCCGGCCACTCCGTCCCAGACCTCTCTCCAAGCATCGTTCATGGCACCGCGGCGCACAGTAAGTGGTAAGGAAGCGATGGCATCCTACCGCGCCGAGTTCCTCGCTACCCACGATCAGACACATGGTAAGGAAGCGATGGCATCCCGCCGCGCCGAGTTCATCGCCGCCCGCGGCCGCACAAGTACGTGGGCAGACTTTGATGCAGCCAAGGCAGAACACTGGCCCTCTATCAAACTCCGCTCCTCAGCAACCAGATGAATCAGCTGATGGAGCTGCATCGGATGGCTGAGCCAGCCCTGAAGGATCTTTGTGTCCGGTTGTGGCACACTGAGCCTATTCCAGATAGCTGCTTTAGGCTTGGTGCAGAGTCTGCGTGACCCATGCCGCGGATTGACACCGTGTAGTGTTCTGCGTGCCTTGAAGGGGCGAGGTTGGCCTTCACGAAGACCATGGTTCATTGGCCGAAGATCAAGCCGATGGATATGGTCACTGGTCCACCGCCAGTTGGAAAGGAGCACTGCCGCCCCGAACTGTACTTTGCATAGGTTATGGATGGTGCTCGGGTGATAGAGGGCCAGTGTTCCAAGGATGTAATCATTGAGTGAATGTGTTAAGTTGCGATCGAACCCTTTTGCTTTATAATGCAGTTCGTTTGGATATTATGGTGTTTTTATTTTGACTCTTGTGCGGCCGTTTATTAGTCTAAAAGTTACCAGTCGTCGGCTTCAGCCACCAAGTGAATGGTACGAGGGGTGTTTCGTCTCCGCACTATTACCCTTAGCCGACGTCTCGGTGCCCGAAGGCGGTAGTGCGAGAGAGAGACTAGGCAATCAGACTATACGGCTTTATCACTTTCACTTAGCCATAGGAGCTTGACGGCGGGGGCTAGTGACTAGCCCCCAGGTTTTTGTGATGTACGTGGGAGCCGAGGCATGCCTTTGTAATCACATGGTATGTGCTAGGACGAACCCTACGTATGACACGGATAAATCGCCAACGATTTCTTAGTATAACACTTGTCGTCGGATCGCTCACCAGTTCTCGCTTACTATGACGGTCAGTTTTTGGCTTTCTCTCCTGAGGTGCTTGACTTCACTAGCCAGAAGCACAATCCCAGGGGTTCTCCCTTTACCTTCTTAGCCGAACATGCGGAACATAAGAGGGCAAGCACAGGAGCTGGGCAACCCAACTATTGACCCAAGACATAGTTTGGAACTGATGCATATAATGCAATATCCGAGACACCGAACACGCAATGAGAAGTTGAGCCAGACTTGGTACATGGGGCTGATGGGAAAATCAAGCCTTCGGTCAATTAACCGAGTTGTATTTATTGTGTGCATGCCTAGCTGTTCGAAGAGCAGAAAAAAAAGGAGAGAAGAGGGCTAGACATTGCGGATAACCGAACACCGTAAAAGGCATTTTTATTTTCTATAAGCTTTGAACGTCTATCCATACAATTCGAACTGCTGAGACATTTATGATAAGTGAGAAAAGAATTTTTTACAGAGGAAGATTTACACAGGGCCTTGTTGTGTCGGTCGAAGCCTCAACTATGCCCTGCTACATGTCTGCGCCTTTCCTTCTGCGAGGTGGAGAGGAGTGAATTGGACATCCATTTAGAACACCGCGTGCTGGCGAGGGGTGCCTTCAATAGGGGCCTTGAGATGTAGTCCTGCCATCATAGCTTGATGCTGAGTGAGTCCGGAGTCCTGCCCATTGTCGTCCGAGGACGTGGTGATGCCATAGTTAGGTTGAGCTGAACACATGGTGTTATAAGCCCCCACAGCCGCCCATGGTATCTTGAGCACGAAGTTGCGCTGATGAGGCACGTAGAGCATGATGAAGGCGGGTGTGCCATGGGGAGCGTATCCCTATTTGCAGCGTACGCAGGCGGGCTCCCATGACGGGGATCGGGCTCGAGCCCATTTAAGTGTATCTTTTTCCTTTACGGCGGACTGATACCTCGGCCTATTGGTGATGGATTGGTCTTCGGCTACCAGGTCCGCCGTGTGTTTCTCAGTCCGGAGTGGGTGCTCCATGTTGCCGTTGATCGTTATGACGCCCGCGGGACCAGGCATCTTCAACTTGAGGTATGCGTAATGCGGGACGACGTTGAATTTGGCAAACGCCGTTCGGTCGAGGAGGGCGTGATAGCCACTGCGGAATGGGGCTATATCGAAGATCAAGTCTTCGCTTCGGAAGTTATTCGGTGAGCCGAATACCACTTCCAAAGTCACCGTGCCTGAGCATCGGGCTTCTACGCTCGGAATAACCCCCTTGAAGGTGGTGTTGCTGGGCTTGATCCTTGACGGATCGATCCCCATTTTCCTCATTGTGTCTACATAGATTAGATTGAGGCTACTGCCCCCGTCCATTAGGACTCGTGTGAGGTGGTACCCATCGATAATGGGGTCCAGTACCAGGGCCGCCGATCCTCCATCACGGATACTGGTCGGATGGTCCTCGTGATCGAAGGTGATCAGGCAAGCCGACCACAGGTTGAACTTCGGCGCTACATGCTTGATGGCATATACATCCCGCAGCGCGCGCTTCCTTTCCTTCCTTGGTATATGGGTGGCGTAGATCATGTTCACCATCTTGACCTCATAAGGGAAGAGTTTTTTGCCTCCACTATTTAGCCTGCGGGACTCATCATCGTCCTCGCTTCGTGGGCTTTTCCCCAAGTCTTCGGCTGTAGGCTTGTTGGCCTGCTTTATCACCCAACAATTGCAGTTGGTGTGGTTGGCGGGCTTTTCGGCGGTGCCGTGAATCTGGCAGGTCCTGTCCAGGATTGCGTCCAGCTTAGTTGGGCCATCCAAGTTGCCTTTAGAAGGCTTTTTCCGTGACCCGGACTTCAGGTTACGGAATCCGACATTGACTGCCGCTTCGTCAACTTCGCCGTCATTATGGTGGCGTTTGTTTCTGTTTCTTCGTGGCTTCCCATTCCCATCCCGAACTTCTGAGGTTCCGGGTGTGTCGGGGTTGGTGCTCCGACGAGCCAGCCACCTATCCTCTCCGGCATAGAAGCGGGTCATCAGGGAGGTGAGCGCCGCCATCGTCTTTGGCTTGTCGTGGCCGAGCTGGCGTGCTAGCCATTCGTCCCGAATACTATGCCTAAAGGTGGCTATAGCTTCGGTGTCCGGATAGTCAACGATTTGGTTCTTCTTGGTCAAAAACCGGTTCCAGAATTGCCGGGCCGACTCGTCGGGCTGCTGGATAACATGGCTCAAGTCATCGGCGTTCGGGGGCCAGACATAAGTGCCCTGAAAGTTAGCTCGGAAGGCGTCCTCGAGCTCCTCCCAACATCCTATGGAGTTTTTGGGGAGGCTGTTTAACTAGTGTCGAACCGGACCCTCGAGCTTCAATGGTAACTACTTGATGGCATGAAGGTCGTCCCCTCATGCCATGTGAATGTGCAATAGGAAATCTTCGATCCAAACAGCTGGATCTGTTGCCCCGTCGTAGGGCTTAATATTTACAGGTTTAAAACCTTCAAGGAACTGGTGCTGCATCACTCAGGATGAACAGCGCCCCTGATTCGGGCTACGTCACGCCAGAGATCATCTGTCATCCGGGCTTGTTGCAGATCCCGAGCTCTATCATTTCGGTCTAGCCAGGATTTGTATCCATCCTGTCTAGCTGGAGGATCTTTTTTGGGTTCGTAGATGGACCTCATCAGACCTGCTCGAGCATCAAGTTGCGGCCTAGGTCGTACTCATAGCCAGGCTGTACTGGCTCTTTACATTGACGACGAGGGTAAGTGGGAGGTTGTTTGGCTTTATTAGCTATCCAGTCCCGCCCTCGAGGCGGACGGTCAGGCTGGTCCGCCTGAGCGTATTTTGTAGGCGCTGGCTCTATGGCCTCATCATCGAATTACGGCAGTAACTTTCGCTTCGGGTAGCTTTTAGTCCGTCGCTTGTGGCCGTACTCTTCTTCGGCATCTAGGACTTTAGGCCATCTCTCATTAAGGGTATCATGTTCAGATTTTATTTTTTGTCGCTGTTTTTTCAAGCTTCGTGCTGTGGCAATTAGCTACCGTTTAAACCGCTATTGATCCAGCGGGTCTTCGGGCACGATGAAATCCTCGTCGCCCAAACTAACCTCCTCTTCGGAAGGGGGGAGATAGTTGCTATCTTCGGAGTCATCGAGGTATTTGAGATCCAACGGGTCCTCATGCTCCTCGTGGTCATTTTGTGGCTGTTCGTCGACACTGGGATCGCCGAGGTCGTCCGCATTGTCCGGGGTGGCATTGTCTCTGGTGTCCTTGTTGCTTGCATGGCTTCGACGCGCCTTGGAGCGGCGGCGCTGTCGGCGGCTCATTACTAGGCCTGTCGTTATCCTTCCCGGGAGTGCTGTTGTCTTCTTTTAGGGTGTCCACCATGTAGACATCGTAGGTGGATGTCGTCGTCCAGCGGCCGGTGACGGGGGGAGCGGCATCGTTGTTAGCCGTGGCTCCACTATCCTCGACCATGTATTCGGCATTTTCCGAGGTGTAATCCAACATGTCGATTAAGTCTTCGACAGAGGCCACTAAGTGGGTGGTGGGTGGGATGTAAAATTCCCCGAAATCTGCCTCGAAGGGCTGCTGAACGCGAGCCAAGGGTGGGTCCCCCCGAATAGCCATCATCTGGATTCGGTCCAATGCCTCGTTTAAAAAGGCGAGGGTCGCCAGACTGGTTTGCGGTGGCCACCGAGGGCCAATTTTCGATGTGGCGGGGCAAGGAATGATCCGGGCCTAGGCCGGATCCTGATCTTTGAGGGCCGAGTTAACCTCGAGGCCCAAGGCTGGACAGTTGTAAGAGGCCGAAGACAATAACTGGTCTTCGGATACTGCTTCAATATTGGGGCTCGAAGCCAGGTTGTTGAGGAGGAGTTCGGCCGGGGATGACTCTTGGCCACTGAAAGTCGACCCGTCGCAGGGGCTCAAGGCAGAAGGTGTGTTGTAAGGGGAGGGTTCGGCCGAGAGTGACTCTCGGCGTCCGAACACTGCTTCCGCATTGAGGCCCAAAGATGGGTCTTCGACGGTCATTGCGGGCATGGTCGAAGGGGATTCCTGGCCTCCGTTCGAGGTGGAGCCATCTGAGCTCAAGGTCGGCTCAGGGATTGGGGTCAATCTATAGATTGGATCGGACAAAAGCTCTGGAGTGGGCACAGCTAGGCTCGTGGGAGTGCGGGGTGAGGCTGCGAATCCGGCAAAGACCAGATCGCCTCGGGGCGTCCGCAACGTACTCCAGATTGCCGAATCGAATCCGGTGCTCAGGGGCGAAGTTATTGATTTGATCTAGATGACTAGTTGGGTTGGTGTGCAGCACAATGCTACCGAACGTGAAGAGTTGGCCGGGGACAAAAAGGTCCCCAGAGCTGACGCCTTCTCCGATGATCAGGCGAGCCATTGATCCTTCGGCGACCCAACAACGGAACTCTCAATGAAAGCACCAATGTCGGTGCCAAAACCGGCGGATCTCGGGTAGGGGAATCCGAGCTGTGGATCTAGGATCAATGGGGAAAAAGGAATGATGAACACAGTGTTTACCCAGGTTCGGGCCCTCTCGAAGAAGTAAAACCCTACGTCCTGCTTGATTATATTTGATGTATGATATGGTTACATAGCAGATCTACCTCGAGATCAGGCGAGATAAACCCTAAGTGGATGAAGTGCTGGATGTAGCTCTAGCCCTAAATCCCTAAACCCTCTAGTTTATATAGACACCAGTAGGGTTAGGGTTACATGCGATCGGTTACAATGAAAGAACGTTAATCCTGACTTGGAGGGCACACCACGACTCCGAAGATCTTCTGTCCGGTCACGGATCCACACTCTAGCTTGGCCCCATAGCGGCCCATTAGTCCAGCCCATATGTAATAGTTTGACGGCCCGAGGACCCCTTAGTCCAGGACACCCTCACCATGAGTATAGCCATTGTTGCATCATATTATTCATGCACTTTTTCTTCTAATGGTTATCTACAAGAGAAGAGAACTGTCATGATGGATGATGTGTTTATCTACCATGCACATACGTTCTTTGCTTTGTTTTATGCATGTGTAGGATCTTTCGACATCATGTCAACTTCTACTTCACGTGAGTTGACCATTCAAGCTCTTGACAGCGCGCCTCATACTTTCAACCACAACTCTCTTCTACACCACTTTTGCTTGTGCTTTTGTATTGTGAAGGACGCACAAGGACATGCTTTCAAGGTGATATCCTTCTCTTTCGAGAACCCCAAAACCATTAGCATGGATATTATGGATCATACTACTTGTGTTTCTTGCACCATGAGACTTATTGTTCATGTTGGACCACTTGATTGGGCACATGTTAGAGATCTTGCTTTAAATCGTCATTTTCACCTCTCCATGCCTCATGACATATATACCTTATGTGTTGCATCCAATTCTTGCATTACTTTCTCCTATCATATGCTTGGTTGCAACAATATCATTTCTTCACATATGCCATGTCCCATTGATTGCTACATGCTTGCCTTGATTGCCTCACACATATTGTCAGTGCAACAAACATCCGCGTTCGTTGACCAGACTCATACACAGGCGTACTAACGATTGCACGCCCGGCACCAACACATAATGCAAGGCCAAACCAGAGAAGCCGCTCTTTGTGAGATCAAGGAGAGCATTAAGAAGAACAAAGCACCAGGATATCATCTTGGGAAGGCCTCCCTTGCCAGGCAGGAGAGCCCGGCCGGGTCGAGACCGCTCCGAAGGCAATTCCAGGATTGGCCCGGCAAGCCTGTCGGGGTCACCAAAGATTAAACCCACCGCCAAAACACCACCGCTCCATCGCACCTCGATGCTAGTCACTTATCGATGTGGTGTCGAGCACTCCAGGTGATTAAGTGGCACTCATTAAGCACATGGCAGCTTGCTGGAAGACATGTCACACCTATTTGACACCCGTCCAGAAGCGTGTCATGATAAGCATAAGATGGTTAAGCGGTGATATGAGCTTGCCGGGGATGCTCCCCCACATGCCACCTAAGGTAGCATTTATGGCATTTTGTCCCAAGTGCTAGAGTTAGGTATGATAGCACTGTTAGCTATCTAATCACAAGATAATGTCTATTTTGCCACTGTGGTTACCCCTTGGGCTATAAAAGGAGGTCCAAGGCAACCTGGAGGGGGATTCGGACCCTTGCACACTTGTACTCGCGTAGCAGCTCTCCCTGAGGCCACCTTGCCTGGCTTGAGCACTGCGTGTTCTTCGTGTTCCTCCATCCAATCCACCAAAGCAGGAGTAGGGTTTTACACTTGTCAGCGGCCCGAACCTGGGTAAAAATCACCAGAGTCACATCGTCTTGCTGCCTCATGGCCTCCGCTCTTTTGTGCAGCGTGATCTCCCCTTGCCGAACCACAAAGGGGCCCGTGGACCCATTGGTGGTCGTGTCCACCCACGTCATCTTTGGCGTGCCAGGTAGGGGGAATGGCTTGCGTGAACCAAAAGTTGTGAACAGGGCGTCGATCTTCATCATCATCTTCTCCGTCCATGGCGCCCAAGAAAAAACCCGGCACGACCGCACACCCCTCCACTTTGAAAGCCCCCTCGCACGCGGCCGCGGACGCTGTAGGCACGGCGGTGGCGTTGGACGAGGCGGGTACCACTGGTGACAGAACCGGTGCAGGCGGCGCCGTCGTTGGGTCCCCCCGTGGCAAAAGCTAGAGTGGGAGATGCCGGTGCTGGGCTGCATCAGCAGCATCCTGCCGAGCTTGACCCAGAAGCCATGGGTGGGGGGAACACCCAGTGTCTACCTCCCCGCCGCACTAGCGGGCACAGTCGCAACAGCTACGCCTGCTCCAGTGCAAGCCACGACCCTCTAGTGGCGCCGCCACGGGCGCGGCTGCAAGGCGTGCACCTTGCCCAGAACAAGACAGGCAGGATGGGGCGCCGAACTGGGCTGTCGACCCCCAAGCACGGCCCACTCATCGCCAGAATTCCTTGGCGATCGGTTCACCATGGCAAGAACGCGGTGACGCTCTTACTGGTTCAGCTAGGAGTCGAGCGACGTCGCAGTCTGCCTCGTTGGCCATGCCAAGCACGGCCTCGGAAGTAATGGCGTGGGCCCAACTCCTGTTGAATTTTCCTCCGGCGGCTGATAAGATGGATGAGTAGAGAGCCACTATCCAGAGCTTGATCGACTTTGCCAAAGCCGGTAAACCGCAGCATGCAGAGCCGTCGTGATGCCCACGAACGACGACGGCGGCCCGGGCTAACGGCCGTGTCGAGGGTGCTACACCAACGGTGCAGTCCCCTCCATGACAGCAAGCCCAGAGGCAGCCTCAGCAAACTCAATGTGCGAACGAGCCCGACGAGACGTTGATGCCCTTGTCTGGCCTGCAAACCCACCAGGATCAATGGCAGGTCCTGGAAGACCGGCGGGGGGAAGACGCGGGCGCCACCATAGAGTGCCACCAGGAGGCACACCGTCAATCTAACAGATGCAATGGCCCAAACATTGACGAGCCCACGCCCAGTGTCTGCGGGTACTTGCTTGACAAGGTTGGGTGTCCTGCCTTCACTTGTGAGCTGCGGCAGGTCCGCTGGCCATCTGTGCAAGCCTTCAAGCCTGAACTTCCGGAGAAATACGATGGAAAGTTAAACCAGACAGAGTTTTTGGGCATCTACACGATTGCCGTTCAAGCCGCCGGGGGCAGAGATGAAAAGATGTTCGCCAACTATTTCCCTTTGGCGCTCAAGCCAAATGTGAGATCATGGCTGATGCACCTGCCGGAGAACTCCATTTCATCATGGGCTGACTTGTGCAATGAATTTATTGGCGCCTTCACGGGTGGCCACCAAGAGCCTGGACAGCCCAGTGACTTGCAAGTCCTTCTGCAGAAGGAAAGGGAGAGTTTGCAAAAATATATACAGAGGTTTAGTCGGGTGCACCGGAACATCCCAGAGATACACCCAGCAGCTGTGATTGCCGTGTTCCATTCGAACATGCGCAACAGGAGGATGCGAGCGAAGATGAACGTCCGATTGCCCAAAACCGTCAACAAATTGTATACCTTGGTAGATAAGTGTGCTCGGGTTGAAGAAGGAAGGTGACTCCCCGGAGAGGAGGCTGGCGTCGAGATTGATTCAGAGGATGACGACAAGGCCACCAACTCAAAGAGGAGAAGCCACAGGCGCAACAGGAAATGCAAAGAGATAATAGTATCGGCCATTGAGAGCTCTGGTGATCTCAATGCCGGCAAGAAGGCCAAAACCGAGGCCCCCATCAAGGGAGCTGCCACGTGCGCTGATTGCCGGGAGGCCGCGGCGGCAGAGAAAGCCGGAAAGTCCGACGGGCCGTACTGCAAAATCCACCGCACCAAGGGTCATGAACTGCAAGAGTGCCATCAAGTTGAGCAGCTTGTTAAGAAACAAAAGGCTGAACACGAGATGCATGATAGGGAGAGAGACCAAGAGGGTGCTGGCATGAAAGGCCGTGGCGGTAGAGGAGGCCGCCATGGCAAGGCCCCACAGCAAAAGGAAAAACCTGCTAGAGGCCGTGAAAAGAAAGAAGGAGAGGATGGGAGTGATGAAGAGGATCAGGAAGAAACCAGCGAGCAAGAATTCCAGAAAGCAACCGAAGCCATGTGTTTTGATGGGGGTGCATCTTTGCACTCCTCTCATCGCTGGCTCAAGCAGTGGGTGCGTGAGGTCAATGCTGTGGAGCCAGCCGTAGACTCCCAAAGGCCACTTAAATGGTCCCGCCCACCTATCATCTTTGACAAAGAGGATCACCCTGACCGCACCACTGCAGTTGGGTGTTTGCCGTTGTTGGTTTCCCCGACAATCCCCAACCTCAAAGTAACAAAGATGCTAGTTGATGGTGGGGCTGGGTTGAACTTGATCTCCCTGAAAGTGGTTGCCAAGCTGCAGATCCACGATGAGGAGCTCAAGGCTACATGCACTTTCCATGGAATCACCCCAGCAGGAGCCGGCCTAAGGGGAAGGTTACATTGCCTGTGACATTTGGCGGAGAGTTGAATTATCGAACTGAGAGAGTCGTGTTTGACATTGTTGAGCTTCCTTTACCTTAAAATGGAATTCTTGGTCGCCCAGCTCTGGCAAAATTCATGGCGGCATCCCACTATGCCTACAACACCTTGAAGATGCTAGGACCAATGGGTATCATTTCCATTCCGTCAGATAAGAAAGATGCAATCATATGTGTGTATCAGATGTATCTGGATGCGGTAGCAGCTGAGGCTACAGAAGCCATAGCTCCCGTGAAGGAAACAAAGAAGGGAAAGAAGGCTAGCAGAGATGCCGGCAAGGACTCCGGGAAGCATGCCTCTTCGGAGTGCGCCGCGCCTGTTGATAACCTACTGGAGAGTTCCACTAGCAAGAAACCCAAGGTTGCTTCACCTGCTATGAAAAAGGTAGCGGCGAGGCAGGATGGCACTGACGGTACATTCACCATCAGCGCCGCCCTTGATGACAAATAGGAGAGCGCGCTCGTTGCCTTCCTGCGGGCGAATGTCAATGTGTTTGCCTGGCAACCGTCTGACATCCCCAGTGTTCCCAGGGAGGTAATCGAACACCACCTTGCTGTCTGTCCTCACGCTCGGCCTGTCAAGCAGAAGGTGAAAAAGCAAGCTTTAGAACGACCGCAGTTTATTGTCGAGGATATCAAGAAACTTGAAGCGGCTGGTTTGGTTGGAGGAGTGCTACATCCAACTTGGTTAGCAAACCAAGTGGTAGTACGCAAGGCAAACGGGAAATGGAGGCTCTGCATTGACTTCACTGACTTGAACAAAGCATGCCCGAAGGACCCTTTCCCCCTGCCGCGCATTAACCAAATTGTTGATTCCACCTCCGAATGTGATTTGCTTTCCTTTTTGGATGCATACTCCGGGTACCATCAGATATTTATGGCTAGGGAAGATGAATAGAAAACCGCATTCATAACTCCATGTGGCACGTACTGCTTTGTGCGTATGCCTTTCGGGTTAAAGAGCGTCGGATCCACTTTCGCAAGGGCAGTACAGATTGGTTTCGAACCCCAACTGCACAGAAATGTAGAAGCTTATATGGATGATATCATGGTCAAAACCAAGGATAGATCCACACTCATTCAAGACTTGGAAGAGACTTTTGCAAACTTGCACAAGATCAATTTGAAATTGAACCCCGAGAAGTGTGTGTTTGGTGTCCCATCTGGCAAGCTCCTTGGTTTCTTCGTGTCTCAACGGGGAATAGAAGCCAATCCCGACAAGATCAGAGCAATTGAGCAAATACAAGCACCCAAGATTGTCAAGGATGTAAGGCGTTTGGCTGGATGCATTGCCGTGCTGAGTAGGTTCATGTCCAAGTCTGCTGAGCGTGACTTACCTTTTTTCAAAATCTTGAAAAAGGCTGGCCTGGTAAAGTGGACCCCAGAGGCAGAAGCAGCGCCGCAAGACCTGAAAACTTGCCTTTCCTCTGCTCCCACCTTAGTCGTGCCCAAACCACATGAGCCGTTGTTGCTATACTTAGCTGCAACGAATCAAGTGGTTAGTGCAGCACTGGTGGCGCAGTGAGAAGTGGACGAGGAAGTAGCCGCAGCAACTGACCCTCCGGAGAAGGAACCGAAGCACACGTGGGAGGACATAACACAAACCAGGGGGAGGCAGGGCAAGCCATGGAAGGAAACATCAAGACTGCGGCAAGGAAGAAAGTGTTACAGCGACCTGTTTACTTTGTCAGTTCCCTACTATAGGGAGCCAGATCAAGGTACTCTGGAGTGCAAAAGTTGATCTTCAGTCTCATCATGGCCTCGAGGAAGCTGCGCCACTACTTCTAAGCCCACGAGATCACAGTTGTCACCCGTTTCCCACTGCAGCGCATATTGAGGAACCCTGAAGCTATTGGGAGGATAGTTTAGTGGGCATTAGAGTTATCAAGCTTTGGCTTGAAATATGAAACCACCTCAACTATCCAGAGCAGAGCGTTGGCGGAGTTCATTGTAGAATGGACACCCACTCCATATGAAGAAGTACCAGAGACAGTTCTCCCTGGTGAAGAATCACCTCAAGAATGGATCATGTATTTTGATGGTGCTTTCTCATTGTAGGGCGCTGGAGCCGGCGTACTTCTTGTCACTCCCACTAGAGAGCATCTCAAATACATGGTTCAAATGCACTTTCCCCAGGAGAAGGCCACCAACAACAATGCTGAGTATGAGGGGCTCCTTACCGGACACAGAATTGCGGTGGAGTTGGGAATCAAGAAACTGATCATCCGTGGAGACTCACAACTCATGCTGAGGCAAGTCAATATGGATTATCAGAGTCCACTGATGGAGGCATATGTGGAGGAGGTGAGGAAGCTGGAAGAGCACTTTAATGGGTTCCAAGCAGAGCACGTACCGCGTGCGGAAAATAACATTGCAGATCACTTGTCAAAGTGCGCCACGCAGAAGCTCCCTGTGGAACCAGGGACTTTTGTCCTCCATCTAACTCAACCATTAGTGTCCCCTTCAACGATGGACAGAAAAAGGAGAAAGTTGGACTATAGCAAGTATCTCCCGGCAGGACTTCCCCAAGCCGCTGGTAGAGAGGCTGTCGGGAACAACTCCACTTCGTTTGGTGAGCACCACCCTCCCGCGGAACCACAAGTTCTTGCGGTCGAGGTGAGCGCTCACATGAACGAGGAGGTGCCTTTAGTCATAGTTGTCGAGCCACAGGCTCAAACTTGGGCACAACACATAGTCCATTTCTTTCAAATAGGAGAACTTCCCGAAGAGCAAGAAGAAGCTGATAAAGTAGCTCGACAGTCAAATATGTACCAGTTTGTCGACGACATACTATACATAAAAAGGGCAAACGGTGTGAAATTGAAGTGCATTTGCTGGGAAGATGGGCTGAGGCTGTTGGCATAGATACACAAGGGTGTGTGTGGCTCTCACATTGGATCGAGAACCCTAGTCGGAAAAGCCTTCCGGCAGGGTTTCTATTGGCCCACATCCCTCCAGGATGCAACTGAGCTAATCACCAAGTGTGAAGCCTGCCAGTTCCATTCCAAAAATATTCATCAACCAGCTCAAGCTCTCCAGACGATCCCTTAATCCTGGCCATTCTTGGTCTTGGGGCTCGATATCTTGGGCCCATTCCCCCGTGCTGCGGGGGGCTTTGAATTCTTGCACATGGCAATCGACAAGTTTACAAAGTGGCCTGAAGTGGAGCCAGTGAGAAAGGTAACCGCACAATCAGCTGTCAAGTTCTTGAAAGGATTGGTGTGCCATTTTGGAGTACCCAACAGAGTGATCACCAATAATGGCACCCGGTTGATGAGCCGCACCTTTATGTAGTACATCCAAAGCCTTGGAAGCCAGGTCTCCTTCGCCTCTGCTGCCCATCCACAAAGCAATGGACAGGCTAAGAGGATGAATGCTGAAGTGCTGCGTGGGCTCAAGATAAGAACTTTTGATAAGTTGCAAAAATGCGGCAAGCGCTGGATTGATGAGCTGCCGGTGGTTCTTTGGTCCCTCAGGACGACACCAAATCGAGCTACCAGCCAGACTCCCTTCTCCCTAGTGTATGGGGCAGAAGCAGTGCTCCCCACGGAACTCATATATGGGTCACCTCGAGTACTTGCCTACGACGAGGTAGAGCAAGAGCAGCTACGTCATGACAATGCTGTGCTCCTCGAGGAAGATCATCTTCGGGCTACTGTGCGTGCTCCATGCTACCAGCAAGCCTTGCGTCGCTATCATAGCCGCAAGGTTCACGCTCGGAGCCTTGAGGAAGGCGACCTTGTCCTTAGGCGTGTCCAATCCACCAAGGGTTCCAACAAGTTGACGCTGAAGTGGGAAGGCCCTTACCGGGTAGTACAAGTCACCAGACCTGGCACAGTCCGTCTGGAGACCAAAGGTGGCATCCAAATGCAAAACTCATGGAATATTGAGCATCTTCGTAAATTCTACCCATAAGGCGCAGCTGTCGGATTCAGCCCCCGGTAACCACCTTTTGTACAAGCCAGGCGAAGACCCTGTGCAAAGATAATAAAATGAAGCGTTGGCATATAAACTTGCATGCATGTTTTCTTAAGTATGACCTTGCTATTATAACCAATCCATTTAAGTTGGATCGTATGCTGTTTGTTTTCTCCCCTGCATTGTCAACAGGCCCCTGCTGTGGATGAATTCCTCGAAGGGAAAAAGTGAGAGATGCCTAGCATAATGGTCCCCGGCAGCTCCTTCTTGTCAGAGCGATAGGAAGGACACCTAACATAGATAAGTTTTCCTCCCCATCCACAAGTACGTCCCTGTATGAAAGTCTTGTACGTGAAGAAACCTTGCCGCCCTCAACATCTGTGCTCCCATCCTTTGATTCGAAAGTTTACTTCAGTCAAGTTGGTTGGAGTGGCATTTGGGGGGGATTGGTGAGGGGCCGGTTTCCTTCCATGCTCCCAACCCATCAGCCTGGGCCCGGCGGCGGCAACGGAAGGGACCGGCAAGGTATCTTGCCGGGGAACCTTGTTTACTTGAAAGTATTGAGGGGATATCCCTCAGCATGGACATGATAGATGCACGAGTACCCGACAGGCATTTCCTTTTTCATTAATATGTGGGTAAACAAGTACAAATCATACATAGTACAAGAGTGGATGGAGGATTACATAATTTAAGCTAAAGTTTGGCAGGTGCCTACATCTTTTAAATTGAAAAAGGATAAGTGCCCCGTAATGCCTTTCTTGTCCCTCTCCTCCTAGGAGCTACAAAGGGAGGTGTAGAGGGCAAAAGGGGTGCCTAGGCAGAAGCCCAGCCTGACCCCATCAAGGCCCATGGGACGCAGTTGACAAGATCGGGAGGGCGAAGGCGAAGCCAGAAGGACGGAAGGAGCAGCTAGGTGGTGCCCTAGTCACCACCGCCAGGACCAGAGGAACGCGGCAGGAGGGACACCGGCAGGGAAGACGAAGCCGAAGTCCATCAGGAAGCTTGCCAGGGTTCAGCTAGAGGAGGCAGAGGCATCCACACCCAACACCCCGGCAAATGGCTCTGCCAAGGAGAAGGCCAGGTGCAGATGATGGTGCCGTCAGCGCCTGGCTGACGGTGACGGTGCGTCCGGCGCTCAGCTAGATTCTGAGCCGCCATCCTCCCGCTCGGCATGGTCGTCTTTGCCGTCAGTGTCCTCTTCGTCGCTGTCGCTCGAAGATGAGCTTTCATCGTCGGTCGAGCTCTCCGCGCAGCACCCTAAGCGAGCACCCGAGCGCTCAAAGACCTTGATGGAGAGCAAGTCGGCCTCCATTTGTTTAAAATGGAGAACGTGCCCCTCTGCCAAGCTATGGGCACGAGTAAAGGTTTTCCAGCCATGCCGGAGAAGCATGACATGAGGTGCGGGAAACTTCACGTCCACCCGCATGTTGCCATTACAGCAACCCCTCATGTGTAGCTTCAATCCATGCGACTGTTCAACCTCTATCACCCTTGCAAAAGGGGTAGGAAGCCGAAGGCGGTTGCGCAGGGGCTCGCACAGCCTAACAGGGAATTCCGGTGCCGTATCTCCAATATGGCCCTCCAGTAGAGATGAAGCGGTTGGAGGAGTGGCCAGGTCACTGCCGTGTCCCCCTCGGTCCCAAGCGCCGCGCCGGCCCCGACCATGTCTTGCGGCTCCTCCTTGTGCACTGGTTCCTGCCCCTGCGTCCCCAGCAGGGGCAGAGAGGAAGCCCTCGTCGCTGCTGCTGGAGCTCTACCGCACCCTCTTCCCCTCACCACGATGGAGGAAGGGCACGAGAATAAAAGGAGAAAGGATGCGTGGGTGAGCTCCTCCCGTCACCTACGCGCCTCCTTTTATTGCCGAGCGTGGCTAGGGGATGGCTCCTCACTACCCGGGAGGCAACCGCCCTACTTCGCCTATCTGGTTCGCCTGCATCACTAACAGCGTCTAGAGTCGCCAACCGCCCTCCTGCGCCAATCCGGGGCACCCTGCTTTCTACCATGGCACTCATTCCCACGCCCAACGCATACGTTACCTACCCTGCGCAATGCATGCAGCGTACGTGGCAGAAACGGCAGGTGTGGTGGAGAGAGTAAAATGGTAGTTACCTCCCCCTCCCCCAGGGTCATGCGCGAACACCTCAATTAACTTCCCATGAACATGGGCATCCCCTGGCCCTTACATGGGAAGCCCCCTGATGTTCAGTGTCGCACGACTCGCAGGGAAACCGGGAACTGATTCAATTCTAGGTTAATGAAGAAGCAAAGAAGATATCAAAGGAGACATGATCCCGTAGCGGCATGGTCGACGAGTCCGCCTGTGTATTTGTTGGGGCCTACCCCAACGATGCCCAGCGGCACGTGTGGGCCAGGCCCGGGGGCTCCTGTCGGTGCAACGAACATCCGCGTTTGTTGACCAGACTCATACACAGGCGTACTAACGATCGCACGCACGACACCAACACATAATGCAAGGCCAAACCAGAGAAGCTGCTCTTCATGAGATCAAGGAGAGCATTAAGAAGAACAAATCACCAGGATATCACCTAGGGAAGGCCTCCCTCGCCGGACAGGAGAGCCCGACCGGGTCGAGACCGCCTCGGAGGCAAGTCCAGGATTGCCCCGGCAAGCCTGTTGGGGCCGCCAAAGATCAAACCCACCGCCAAGAAACCACCGCTCCACCGCACCTCGATGCTAGTCACTTATCGATGCGGTGTCGAGCACTCCAGGTGATTAAGTGGCACTCATTAAGCATCTGGCAGCTTGCTGGAAGACAGATCACACCTATTTGACACCCGTCTAGAGGCGTGTCAAGATGGTAAGCAGAAGATGGTTAAGCGGCGATATGAGCTTGCCGGCGATGCACCCCCTCATGCCACCTAAGGTAGCATTTATGGCATTTTGTCCCAAGTGCCAGAGTTAGGTATGATAGCACTGTTAGCTATCTAATCACAAGATAATGTCTGTTTTGCCACTGTGGATACCCCTTGGGCTATAAAAGGAGGTCCAAGGCAACCTAGAGGGGGATTCAGAGCCTTGCACACTTGTACTCGCGTAGCAGCTCTCCCCGAGGCCACCTTGCCGGGCTTGAGCGTTGCTTGTTCTTCGTGTTTCTCCATCCAATCCACCAAAGCAGGAGTAGAGTTTTACGCTTCTCAGCGGCCCAAACCTGGGTAAAAACCACCAGAGTCACATCATCGTGCTACCTCATGGCTTCCACTCTTTGTGCAATGTGATCTCCCCTTGCCGAACCAAAAAGGGGCCCATGGCCCCATAGGTGATCGTGTCCACCCACGACACATGTTGAACAATTTCTCTTTCTATTGTGTTGAGTGCCACTCAATTTTCACTACACCCTATGCACATTATGCTTGGATTGTCTTGCCCCATGTGTTTAGACATTTCATCTTCTTTGGAGTTGTGAAAGATTCCTATGCCTACCATAGACCTTTTGTGGAACACTTTGTGCATGCTTGGTATGACATTAAGGTAGATGTTTGCTCACTTGTCACACATATTACCATCTCTACCTCCCATTTGCATGCTTGTTTCCATGATGTCCTTGATTGTGCTCAATTTATATGCTTAAATGTCATGCCACACTTCTTTGTCAAACCATATGCTATGCTTGATGATGACACTTGTTGGGTGAATCACCTCTTGAATGTTTGGTTTTGCACTAACGCTAACGACATTTGTTTTTCCAAGTTTTTGTTGTCTTTGCTCCTTTTGAAGGAATTACAAGACAGTGCGACATTGGAGAGTGCCCATTTCGAGCTTCAAGATGAAGAATGCTTGGTGATCGTCCACTTCTACATGACTATATTTCAAGTATTTTTAGAGATTTCAATATGAACTACATACGGATGTATATAGAATTATAGATATAGTTTAGATTAGAATCTAGATTCACTCATTTTGCTCCTTATGTAGTCTATATTGGAATCTCTAAAAATACTTATATTTAGGAACAGATGGTGTATAAGACATGGGATGCAGCTAACCTCGACGGCAAACAACAGCATCGCCCATTGTAGCCCTGTTTAAGTACATGGAAAGCCAATGTTAACTACAACAGGGTTAACATCCACCAAAAATAGCAAATGGTAATAAAACAACAACATCTATAGTGATATCTTCATTGCGAAAGAGTAGCACGGTAGCAAAATGACGGATTAAAAAATGGATACAACTATTAATTGCAATAGGCTTAACAGCATCCTAAGTCATGTTTTGTAAGTTTGTAGCCATTGAAATACAACTGTTTAAAAATGGATACAACTGTTAATTGCAATAGGCTTAATAGCCATTGAAACCGGTACTGATAAAAATGCAATTGGCAGAGTTAAACATCACAAGGCAAGTGCTGCCAGAGCAGAGAATGGCCCATTGTCTATAAAAATGTAGGGAAAATAGCTAAAACGTGTTAGGCATGTTTACTACAACATGCTTAATACATCGACCATACAAAACATAGCCATTAATTGCAACTGGTATTGGTAAGATTGAACTGGTGAGTTCATACTTGGTAAGTCCTGAGAGGTAGTTGCTGGGGCACTTCATCTTGGCTAGAGCCCGCCCAAAGTCAGCGGCGGCGGAGGCGAGCTCTTCCTCCTAGTCGAAGCGTGGATTAGTGCCGCCGACATGTGTACCTACAAGAAGCAAGTAAATGTTAGAAGCCAAATTGGAATTGCACAAATGATGTAAAATAATGTAAGACATGGGATGCAGCTAACCTCGATGGCAAACAACAGCATCGCCCGTTATGGCCCTGCGTAAGTACATGGAAAGGCATGTTAAGGACAATAGGGTTAGCATCCACCAAAAATAGCAAATGGGCAGCATCTCTAGTATATCTTCATTGCGGAGAGTAGCACGGTAGCAAAGGGACAGATTAAAAATGGATACAACTGTTAATTGCAACAGGCTTAACAGCATCCTAAGTCAAGTTTGTAAGTTTGTAGCCATTGAAATACAACTGTTAATTGCAACAGGCTTAATAGCCATTGGAACCGGTACTGATAAAAATGCAATTGGCAAAGTTAAACATCACAAGGCAGGTGCTGCCAGAGCAGAGAATGGCCCGGTTGTCTATAAAAAGGTAGGGAAATAGCTAAAACGTGTTAGGCATGTTTACTACAACATGCTTAATACATCGACCGTACAAAATATAGCCATTAATTGCAACTGGTATTGGTAAGATTGACCTGGTGAGTACATACTTGGTAAGTCCTGAGAGGTAGTTGCTGGGGCACTTCATCTTGGCCAGAGCCCGCCCAAAGTCAGCGGCGGCAGAGGTGAGCTGTTCCTCCGGGTCAAAGCGTGGATCAGTGCCACTAACATGTGTACCTACAGGCAACCAGTAAATGTTAGAAGTTAAACTGCAACTGCACAAATGATGTGAAATACTGTAAGACATGGGATGCAGCTAACCTCGATGGCAAACAATAGTATCGGCCATTATGACCCTGCGTAAGTACATGGACAGGCATGTTAAGTACAACAGGGTTAGCATCCACCAAAAATAGCAAATGGGCAGCATCTCTAGTGATATCTTGAGTCATGTATTGTAAGTTTGTTGCTGGTATTGGTGAAATTGAGCTGGACAGTTAATACTTGAACATCACACAGTGTGCAGTACTGAAATAAACAAGGCACAAACATGCTTAATACATCAACCGTACAAAACATAGCCATTGCAAGTGGTATTGGTAAGATTGAGCTGGTCAGATCATACTTGTTAAGTCCTGGGGGGTAGTTGCTAGAGCGCTTCATCTGGGCCAGAGCCTGCACCAAGTCGGCGGCGGTGGAGGCGAGGTGTTCCTCCAGGTCAACACGCACAGTGGCGATCGCGCCATGGACCGCCATCAGCTCCTCGACCTCCACGTGATATGTGGTTGGGCTTGCGTGGCAATGCTCTGGAGGTAGGGGCGGTGGGGATTTGGAGGCATGAGGATGTTTCGCAGGCGCCAGTTAAGCAATCAGGCCGGGGCCGTGATAGAGATCGGTGGGTTACCTAACTGGATCCGAGCAGAACATAGATGTGGTTGAAGTTGTGGTTGCGGCGGTGGCGGTTTGAGCTGCCGGTAGGGGGAGGGGGGAGGGGGAGATACTGAGGAAATTTGATGGGTGGGGATGTGGTGGGAGGAATAAATTCTGAAATCGCGCGCCTAATGAAAATTTTGCTGTGAAACTTGAAACTTGGGCGGGGGAAACACACAACACAGACGAAGAGCGTAAAATACTCGTGTGCGAGAAAAGAGAAAATTGGCAGATCCCATCTCCAAAAAAATGTACACGTCTAGTTGATTATTTCGGTCAATGGTACGCCTGGTTCATTAGGAAACATCGCACAGGTAACTGACTTATGGATCATTAACGCAAAAAATGCACACGGATACGCCATAGAAACCGTGTGTTTTGTGATCTTCTAATAATTCTTATATCTATCAGCATCTCCAACGGCACCTAATTTCAAAAATCTCTTTCAACGGAGTGGCCGGGCAGCCGTACAGTGCGGTGGTTTTTAAGAGCTCAACGATAAATGACGAAGGAAATTTGGCTTCCCTTACAATTTTGCTCATTCCTTATCGTACATGGTTCATCTCCGTCGCCTCCAGAAACAGTGTGCGTGAGCCTATTGTGTGTTGCTTTATGATTGGCTGGAACCCCAGCCACGCGGATCGTGTGTGTGCACCGTAGGATGCGCCATGATCGAACGGCAATCCATGTCCCTCACATCACACCCGTGCAGCTGTAGCTGGATTGGATTTATATGCGCTAAATGCCTAGAAAATGCACATAATCCCCTAAATATGTTAAATGAGCCCGAAAAAATGCCAAATTTGAACACGGTGATTTGCAGGGTGTATATTCGTCGTAGAAAAAAACTCCAGGGCAAAGAACAAAGAAAATTTGGATTCCCCTTTAATCTTGGTGATTTCCCTCTCAAAAGCATGGAACTTCCTCGGTGATGGTTCAATTTATGAAGGGCATGCATGATGACATAAGCCAAACCTTCTCAACTTTTTACCAGGGCATGGTGAGGCCATACCATGGCACCATGCCAGGCGTCATGTCTTTCAAGCATTTATTTCATTTTTTCTATAGTTGAAAACCCAATAAACAAACATTTGTGGTTGACTATTGCCACACATTTCATCGAAATATCTGCCCATTCCTTGTAAAAGGCATGAGAATTTACTAAATGGCACGAGCATGGTTTGCCAGGCCGTTCTTGTGCACCCTTTCATGCACCAATTGTTTGAACTTGAATTATGTGCATTAAAGCCTAGAAAATGCACATAATCCCCTAAATATGGTAAATGAACCCGGAAAAGTGCCAAATTTGAACACGGTGATTTGCAGGGTGTATGTTCATCGTAGAAAAAAAACTCATGGACAAAGGACAAAGGAAATTTGGATCCCCCTTCAATCTGGTGATTTCCCCCTCGAAACCATGAAACTTCCTCGGTGATGGTTCGATTTATGAAAGGCATGCATGACGACATAAGGCAAACATTCTCAAATTTTTACCAGGGCACGGTGAGGCCATACCATGGCACCACGCTAGGCATCATGTTTTCCAAGCATGTATTTCATTTTTCTATAGTTGTTAACCCAGTAAATGACGCGTTTGTGGTTGACTATTGCCACACATTTCCTTGAAATCTCTGCCCATTCCTTGTAAAAGGCATGAGAATTTACTAAATAGCACGACCATGGTTTTCCAGACCGTTCTTGTGGACCTTTTCATGCACCGATTGTTCGAATTTGAATTATGTGCATTAATGCCTAGAAAATGCACATAATCCCCTAAATATGGTAAATGAGCCCGGAAAAATGTCAAATTTGAACACATTGCATTGGAGGGGGTATGTTGATCATTGGAAAAAAACTGAAGGACAAACTAGGACGGAAATTTGGATTCCTGGAGCATGGAACTTCCTCGGTGATGGTTCGATTTTTGAAGGGCATGCATGACGACATAAATCAAACCTTCTCAGCTTTTTACCAGGGCACGGTGAGGCCATACCATGGCACCATACCAAGCGTCATGTTTTTCAAGCACGTATTTCATTTTTCTATACTTGATAACCCAGTAAATGACGCGTTTGTGGTTGACTATTGCCACGCATTCCCTTGAAATCTCTGCCCATTCCTTGTAAAAGGCATGACAATTAACTAAATACCACGAGTATGGTTTTTCCAGACCGTTCTTGTGCACCTTTTCATGCACCGATTTTTTGAATTTGAATTATGTGGATTAACGCCTAGAAAATGCACATAATCCCCTAAATATGGTAAATGAGCTTGGAAAAATGCCAAATTTGAACACGTTGCATTCTAGGGGGTATGTTGATTGTAGAAAAAACTGAATGACAAGCTTGGAAGGAAATTTGGATTCCTGGAGCCTTCAATCTGGCTGCTTTCCCCCTAGAAACCATGGAAATTCCTCGGTGATGGTTTGATTTATGAATGGTGTGGACGACGACATAAGCCAAACCTTCTCAATTTTCTACCAGGGCATGGTGAGGCCATACCATGGCACCATGCTAGCCATCATGTTTTTCAAGCATGTATTTCATTTTTCTACAGTTAAAAAACCAATAAACGACGTGTTTGTGGTTGACTATTGCCACACATTTCCGTGAAATATCTGCCCATTCCTTGTAAAAGGCATGCGAATTTACTAAATAGCACGATCATGGTTTTCCAGGCCGTTCTCGTGCACCTTTTCATGCACCGATTGTTCGAATTTGAATTATGTGCATTAATGCCTAGAAAATGCATGTAATCCCCTAAATATTGTAAATGAACCCCGAAAAGTGCCAAATTTGAACACGGTGATTTGCAGGGTTTATGTTCATCGTAGAAAAAACTCATGGACAAAGGACAAAGGAAATTTGGATTCCCCTTCAATCTCGGTGATTTACTATCACACACGGTTCATCTCCGTCGCCTCTGCAAACCGTGTGTGTTCATCCACACATGCAAAAGGAAAAATAAAACCCTCGCCCACTTCGTCCCCACCCACTCGCCGCGGACTCCTCCGCAACTCTGCACCTCACCAACTTCTATCGCGGCGGCCACCCTAAGCTCGACGGCTGTCGTCGGCGGGCGGAGGTCGCGCTCCGAATGGCACGGGATTTCACCCCTACCGCTTTCCGCCACCTATCTGCACCGACATTCTAGACTCTGGTCGATTGGGGTTTTCTGCGGGATTGGGCCAGGAATTTTTCTCATGGAGAAGGTAATCAAGTTAGCGAAATATTCACTCATCTCTTATCGCAGTCCGTCTGTCGCTGTTAATCAACCGGCGGAAATCGCCGTGGATTCATTTTTCTTCTAGCTGATTCGAGGGCTTTCATTCACGTGTCCATAGTGCGAGCACAAGTCGAGCAAGTGTAGTCGCGGCCAGTCAGAAACGAAGTTCTATCTCACCATTCCGGATGACTTCAGCGAGCACTTGGTATGTTCAATCTCAACCTACCACAGTCGGCATGGCCTAAATTTACGAACATATACCGTCTGTTGCTACATTTGGATAAAAAGTACGGTGCCACGTGCATCCTAGATGTCGAAGCCGATTTTTCCCCCTATATTAGGCAAATATATGATGTATTGTTGATTCAGTTACTCTCATATTTGCATCAAATCTTTGTTACATTATCTATTATTAATTATATATTTTTGTACTTTGCTTTCATCTATATATTGATCTGTTCTATCGGTTACTCCCATATTTGCATCTTGCTCTATTATTTCAATATATCTAATTTACGATCTTAATTTTCATTTCAAGCAGTACATCCCTTGCTTTGCAAGAACAGGAGTAGAAGGAAATCTTGGGCTTTACTTTGTTGATGACTCCATGGATGTCATATTGACAACGCAGCATGGATTTACAATGATGGTTAGCGTAAAACTTGATAAAGATGGTCACTCCTATTTTGATGCGAACCTTTGGAGAAAAATGTCTAAATGTTATGAACTGAAAGCTGGCAATAAAATTCTAGTGCGTGGACCACAGCCTGGTCTAATTAACATGGATATTTACTTCCCCAACGTCATCAGCAGATCAAAGTCTGATCGAGATTAGTGTCCTTTCAAATTTTTCCATGCTGGCATATTACTTAGCAAAATTGGGTATTTGTACCGACTAATTGATCACTATTTAAGCAACCAATTGTGATTTCATTTTCTAACTCTGTTCCTAGGCAGTAACAAATTCTATTTACCAATTTATGCGCACTATATATTCTTCTGCCATATTCTGAATAAATAATACCTTTTCACCTTTTAAGCAGGATATGTTGGATGCATAGTGAATGATCTTTATGTTACTAAGCGTACCAAATTTCACTGGAAGGACTTGAAGCATGTCATAAACTTTGTTGATAATCTGACAGAGATAGCACAGCATATGAACGCTGGATTTTGGATGGGATTAATTATACCTATGGTGCACACATTGAACAAGACTAATTGTGTGCACAAAACGCCAGTACAAAGTCTTATTTTTCTGTTGATGCTCATAAACTATATATATCTTCAACGATATGTTACAATTGGTTTTTATTCTACATTTCAACAGAAATTGCCCGCTGTAGCAGTTCCTGGATCGATTTCCCGGTGTGGTCGAATTACACTTGTGCCTGCTAATAACGCCAAAGTGAGTGCAAGGTACTGCATTTCCCGCAGAAATGGAACCATTCAATTGAACAAGTTCTCGCTTGTCGTGGCAATGCATCCATATTGGGAAATTGAAGACACTGTTCTACTCATGCTCTACCAAGGCACAGGAGGGCTCTTCCTTTTCATTGATGAGATGCCGAGTCGCCGTGATCAAGCTGCTTCCAGCGGATAGTTGTGGTTGTTGGCCCTCAGTCTCTTAAAATGTGCTAGCTATTACTATGTTAGGTATGTAGATATGGACCATATGATTGTTGGCCCTCAGCCTCTTAATATGTGATAGTTGTTACTATGTTAAGTGTGTAGATATGGACCATATGGTTGTCAAAACCGTGTTATGAAGATCCTTCTTTTGTCGGATAGTGTAACCACTATATATATGTTACTCAAATGCCGTTAGCCAAGTTCTTAAATTTTCATGGAAAGTATTAGTATCGTACACAATTCATTGAGTTTAAGCGTGTGCCCGAAGTCCAGAAGGCGTTTGCATATTAACTGTCCATATTGCAAATTCACGCACGTGTTAACATAAGGAAACGTATGTGTAACTTCTTAATCATCGCACACGAGTACTCGCAGACGCATCGTGTGCGATACTCCTATCCACCGCAAGCAACTAGTTTGCAATTTTCAAAGTTTTTTGTACACACAGAATCACACACGAATTATCTGTAGTAACCGTCCATGTTGTAATTTCTCATCGCAAACAGTTCATCTGAGTCGGCTGTTTGCCTCGTATCACACACATCTTGTTTACACGACTCATTTGTGTTCTTTTGGCTCATCGCAAACAGTTCATCTATGTGAACTGTATGTCGTATATCACACACATCTTGTTAAGTTGAACCGTTTCTGTTGTGTTCCCTAATCGAAAATAGTTTGTCCGAGTGAACCGTATGCCGTATATCACACACACCTTGATCTGGCTAACCGTTTCTATTACACTCCCTAATAGCAAACAGTTCATCTGAGTGAACTATATGGCGTATATCGCACACACCTTGATATGGCTGCCCATTTCTGTTGTTCTGTCTCATCGCAAACAGTTCAGATGGATCAACCCTGTGCCCTACATCGCACACGCAACTAAAATCGGAACCGTGTTTGATGTCTTCGCCATCTCAAATATTTTGCATCTTTTTTTACGATTATTTTACATCAATGTTTGCGATTAATGCAACGCACACAGTTTCGTCAAAGGGTCTTTGATCGTAGTGTCGCGTTAGCAGCGTGCAGTAAGAGGAGGTCGTGGAAGCAGAAGCGGAGCGTCGGAGGTGAGCCGGTGACGGCGGCTGTGGATGCGGGGCAGTGAGCATCAAGACGGTCCACAGCCAATGCAAAGCCGACCAATGGAGGCGAAGGTGACTTCGATGAGGTCAGCCTAAGGTAGAGACGACCGACAGCGATGGCCAGGCACTACGGTAGGCCGGCTTGACGAGAGGCCACAGCGGCTGTGGCAGAAACCTTGGCGGGTCCCCAAAGGCGCCCCAGGCTGCGGCGGTTCAGGTCACGGCGGCTCGGGGACAAAGTGGCAGGCCAGCAAGGCGGGGCCACAGCCACAGTGGGTCGCAGTGGCGGCAGAGGCGGCTCGGCGGCTCGGCGAATGAAGGCCGCGGAGCAGCTCGATGCGAGGTGAGGTGAACCATGGCGGCTGCAGGTTGGCGACACCGGGCTCGAGTATCATGAGGCGAGGCTGTTTGGTGAAGCGGGACCGCGGCTGGCGAGGCCATGGCGGTGGAGATGTTGACCTGGAGGAAGAACGACGGAAGTGGCTCACGACGGCTCCAAGGCCACGGCGGATCTAAAAAGTAGAGGCTTGGCGAATGAGGATGAACGAGGGCAGCTCGGAGGAGGAGCGAGGCGGAGGCGTCTTGGCACGTCGGTGAGCTCGCAGCAGCGGCTCGGAGCCACGACGACACGCATCAGAAGCGGCGGCGGTTGAGGCTGGGGCCGGCTTGAAGGCGTCAGCTCAAGGCCGGCTACGACGGGAGCGGCAGTGCAGCCGCCTGGCGGCAGAAGAGGTGTCCGAGGGCGGCTCGGCGGCCGGTGGAGGCGTGTTTGAGCGAGGAGCGAGGCACGTCGGCGAATGGTGGGTGAGGCCGCAGAAGCAGCGGAGGCGGCCCAATGCCGCGAATTCGGGTCGGGGCCTTTATCTATTTCCGGGTCGTGACCCCTCCTTCCCTTTTTTTTCCGATGCTGCTCCTTGCCCGTGACCATTTTGGTGTTAACCTGTCAATCCGATCAGGTGTTGGAGTCTTTGCCCAACATGCATGTTCACGTAAGGAAATTTCAAACAATGCTATTCTTCTTCTTTTTTAACTTCTACCAGCGATGGGCTTTTGCCTTTTGAACTATTCCTTGAACATTGCCAAACTGAGTCGCACCCTGACTTGGATGTACCGCCATATGGAAGTTGGCCAGTGTAATCGATTGACTTAGCTGGCAGCGAAGTATCTGGTGAGTTTGGCATGGAACAATTGGAATCGTGAGATGGCTGGAGTCGGTAATCACTCAGTTGTTTGTTGATGAAGATTGGATCCCTCAAAATCTGATCTGCTCAATCACGATGATCAATTTGTACGGACGTTGCGTGTGGATAAACGCCGCTAAAAACTCTCTGATCTGACTTGTGCTGCCTTTAAAACTGTTTTCAATCTCAACTAATGAACTTCTCTGTGCCGTCTTTTGTTTATCCAGCGAACCGCGAGCTTCTTGATTCCTTAAGAGATCCCTCCAAGAATTCAACACCACCGCGCGCTGGCCTATCAGGATACACAAACAGGTGTGTTTATTCCCCCTGACTTGTGCATGGACATGGAACCTCCCGGCAACCAAGGCTGAACCAAGGAATGGCTACACCAACATGCAAAACAAGGCCAAGCCAGAGAAACTGCTCTTTGAGAGATCAAGGAGCGGATCAAGAAGACCAAGACAGACATACAAGATAGCAGAGCATCACCTTGGGGAGGCCTCCCTTGCCGGGGAGGAGAGCCTGGCCCGGTCGAAGCCGCCCCAGGGACAAGTCTAAGTTTTCCCCGGCAAGGCTTGCCAGGCTCGCCAAGGGCAAGGAGTCCCACCAAGGCACCACCGCACCACAACGCAAATCACTTCTCAATGTGTTGTCGAGCCTTCTGATGATTAAGTGGCTTCCACTAAGCATGTGGCGGCCCGTTGGAAGACAAGTTATCCTCACGTGACACCCGTCCAAGGGCGTGTCGAACAGATAAGCAGAAGATGATTAAGCGGCGCGGCAGGCTTGCCGGGCTTCACCCTCCACATGACACCTAGCACTGCATTTAATGCACTTTGTCCTAACTGCCAGAGTTAGGTATGATAACACTGTTAGCTATCTAATCACTAGATAAAGACTGTTTTGCCAATGTGGTTACCCCTTGAGATATAGAAGGAGGTCTGAGGCAAACTAGCAAAGGATTCGGACCCTCGCACACTTGTACGCGTATAGCACCTCTCCCCAATGCCACCTTGTCGGGCTTGAGCGCTACGTGTTCCTTGTGTTCCTCCATCCAATCCACCAAAGTAGGAGTAGGGTTTTACGCTTCCCAGCGGCCCAAACCTGGGTAAAAACCACCAGTGTCACCACCGTCGTGCTGTCTCATGGCATTCGCTCTTTGTGCAATGTGATCTTTCCCCTTGCCGAACCACAAAGGGGCCGATGGACCCATAGGTGACCGTGTTCCTCCACGAGATCTTTGGCACGCCTGGTAGGGCGAAATCACTTCCACGAACCCAAAGCTGTGAACAGTGCGTCAATCATTATTTTCATCACCACCCTCTTTGTCGATGGCTTCGAAGAAAAAGAACAGTAATACTCCCTAGCCCCGTCCCTTCCAGATTCCATCGCTCGCCTTCGCGTGGCGGCGGCGACGACGAGGATGGGGGACGACGGCGCTGCAGATGACTTGTTTAGCACAAATGGCGTGGCCACCGCGCCACTCACGGCCAGAAGAAGGATCGAGGCGTGCGGCGGCATCACCCTCCTCGCCGACTCCTGTCGATGTGTAACCAGTCCTAAAAGGTGTCGCTTGGACGGGAGGACAAGAAAACGGTGCGTAATTGGCCTCCCCCTCTTTTCTCAAATCGCCAATGGCGAGGCCGCCACCGTCGATAAACCCGCGCGGCACTCGGTTCTGCATTTGCCCCACCAAGGGTAAATCCTGAGTGTAGTGCTGGTGCAAATCCGTGGGTTGGCGCTACCGGCAAGTGAACTCCGGCAAGGCCTTCTGCGCATGCGCGTCCTTCGCGCCAGCCATTGTGGGACCATCGGAATTTGAGAAAAAGGAGGGAGGGACCGATTCTTTTCATTTTCCACCACATGTCATTAAGTTGCAAACATTTCAGCTGACTCCCCAAGCCCGTGCCGGGGCTGGGTGCATGACTAATGTACTGCCTAGTCCCTCCCGTTTTTGCCCTTTCCCATTCTTAATCCTTGTAGAGTGAAAATGGATGTGCGAGCATGATCTCCCAGGAGACACGCATAGGAGGGGCAACCATAGATGGAAGGGATGACATTATATGTAATCAAGCATACTCCCCGGCAGGAGGGGAACATAGACTAAAAGCTAAGTTGGCATGCTTGTTTAACTTTTCTTTGGAGTTTGCGCTTGCACGTCCCTCGGACAACCAAAGGTTTCATATGGCAAGCCCTCTGTGCAATGGAACCTTACTGTATTTGCTGGCGCCCTCGCTTTGTTTTCGAGCCTGCTCAACAAAGTGGGTGGCAGCGTCAAGGACTATTAAGGAAAACCCACTGGCAGTGTGTTCTCGACAGCTGAATGCTAAGGACCCGCTCCTCAAAGCAATCGCGGCAGCATGCTGCTGGCAGGCAACCAAAGTACACAAATGAAACTAACCATATGACTGCCAATGGGTAAACACAAGAGAGATAGCATGTATTAGCTTAATAAACATCAGTTTGGCGAAGCATTAATGTGAGAACAGTATAAAGCCTAAAAACAAGATACATATTGTGTCTTATTACAGGGCAACACCGCAGCAAGAATAGTTCAAGGCTAGGCCTGATGACCTCCGGGAATCCTTGGGACGGAGAGAACCTTGTCGACAAGGGGGCGGCCTTCTCCGCAGCGGCAGAAGTGTCGGCACCCGGCGGCAGCCTCTTGAGCCCATCAGCAAGGTTCAGGTCTGGATGGTGGAAAGCAAGGTTGCTCAAGACCAGGAAGAGGGCATCGCGAGAACGCTTCCGGGATTCATCAGCAAAGCATGCAGCCCTGTCGTCCTCGTACATCTTCAGCCCTTCAATCAAGCCTTCAAAGAAAAGCGTCAGCTTGACACTTGGGACTTCATGCTTGCCGACGGAGAAGGCCCAGCTCTTCATGGCCATTTTTGCAATCTGGGCAGTGAGGCGCTCGGCAATGTCAACCATGTTCTTGATCCAGAGGTTGGGCTGCTAGATTTCATTCTCCAGTTTATCCTCTGCGTCTTTTTGGAGAGTTCTTGCATTGGTCAAGTCCTTCATCAACAACTTCTCGCAGGCACCAGGAGACTCAATTTCCTTCTCCAAGGAGCCAAGTCTGGCCTTCATGTTAGAGATGGTGCCGTTGGCAGTATCAAGGTCCTGGCGCTTGGAGGAAAGCTACGATTGCACCTCCTTCAGGGTGGTTTCTGCTTTCTGCGCTTCCTCTTTGAGAGCCATGATTTCTTTGTTGCTCCCGGCAAGGTCCTCCATTAGCTTGCCCACTTGGTGTTCGAAATCAATCTTGGCGGCAGATGCGGTAGCTAGCTCATCAGTTACCTTCTTCTGTTGGGCAGAAGATTCAAGGGTGAGCGCGCTGAGAGCAGCCTTATGGTTATCCTCCAAATCCTTGGTACACTGTTGGACAAGAGTCTCCAGTTCTTCATCCTTGCCGCGGAGGGTGGCTTCGAGATTTCCTTCCCGAGCGGAGATGTCCTCCTTGGTGTTTAGAAGCACTTCGCGCTCCGCCAAGCGGACCTCCTGGGCAGCGATATCTTCCTTGGCCATGGTCAGCACCTCCTCTTGTCGCATGATGAAGTGGGATTGCTTCTTGTACCATTCTCGCAGTTCACTGCCCTTGTCCGCCAGTTTCTTATTCATAAGAACAGAAGATTCACGCTACTCCTTGACTGCCTGCCACTTGAGATCATACCTGTGGTGCGCATCTCTCTCTTTTCGGGACCCCTGGAAATCCTCAACAGTCTGTTCATGACCTTCCACGGCAGCAATATTGGTTGCTTCCTCGAAAGCACTCTTCCCAATACTGGCCACCTCTTCCAAGAGCTCAGGTTCTTCGGGCGACGAAGCTACAAGTTGATACGGGGCTAACCCGGTGTAGGCCGATCTTTCATGATTGGAGGTGATTCCCATGAAGAACACCAAGAACACGAGGGGAAAACATGAGGGGAAACACGAGAGGATTCACTCAAACCAACAAGATTCGATTACACATGTGCTAGATCCTCGAAACACAAAGAGATACACGATCCAAAGTCAACAAAGGAAAGATACAAAGGTAACTAGTTCATCTCCGTGAGGAGGTCTTCAGGGGTCTTCCCGTGAGGGGCCTTGAATCCACTTGGGGGATCTTCTCCGTAGAGGTTGTGAACTCCGATGGAGAAGTTATCAAGTGGACGAGCAAAGCTCTATCTCTCAAATGAGCTAATCCTTTGCTAACCCTAAAATGGAGGAGGTGGATGAGTATATACAGTCTAGGGCCACGAAGGGGTAAGTGAGGGGCAAAAGGGTACATGGGCCTCGGGCCCGATCTCTGTGCGCAGACAGGTACCGGATGTCCGGTGGGTAATAGTCATCCAGTGGCTCGCGGGCGTCCGGACGTCCGGAAGTCTTCGGACTTTCGACGTTTCTTCTCTGGACATGTGGCACCCCGGACACTGTCGATCGTCCGGTGGTTGATGGATGTCGTACGTCCGACCTTGGTCAGTCGTCCGGCCGCTGTAGACTTGGCCTTCGGCTATAGTCGTCCTGGCTCGCTGAACCTCTAGGCGTCGGACGTCCGGTATGGACCGGTCATCTGGTGGCTGTGACTTTCTGTCAACCCTTTCTCTTGCTCCTTGCGCTTGGTGTCCTCACCGTCTTGTCCAATGCTCCTAGCTCTTTCATGGTCTTCCTATTGGTTCCTGGTCATGCATAGCACATATGTTTGAGGTAGTAGCCATGTCTCACATGTGGAAAGTGACGGTTCGGAGAGGAGCGAGTTCACCTTGTGTCCAATGGTGTATAGTCGAGGTCTCATCGTATCTCCTCTTGGGGCTTGGGGAGTAGTTGTAGTGTACATGGGGATGATCGTAGGATGCTCCACATCATCTCCCCCCCTTGGGAAAGATCCGACCTCAGATCATGATCCTCATCACCATGGAAATAGTTGTCATGGACGGACTTGTAGTTGGACGGAGTTGAAGACATGGCGCAATCCAAGTACTACAAGGTGTCTCCGGAGTGATAGACATGCAAAAATAGCAAACACAAGTGACACTCGAAAATACAATGGTTAGCACACACAAAGTGTCCATCAAGTAAGTATGTCGGTGTACTAAGTATTGGGCCACTAGTACACCGTACTTGTGCACGGGCAGTTGTAGCCATCCTCGCGGCAAGGCTTGCCAGGGAACAGTTCGAGGTCGATTCAAGCCACCAAAGAAATCATCAAGTCAGAGATCTGAGGATCAGCAGATAAGAAGAGCTGGAATCCGAAGGCCAGCTTCCCCAGCAAGATCTTGCCGGGGTGGCCTACGGAGCCTGGCAAGGATTGGCGCCCGGCAAGGCTTGGCGCCCGGCAAGGCTTGGCGTCCGGCAAGGCTTGGCGCCCGGCAAGGCTTGGTGCCCGGCAAGCTTCGGCGCCCGGCAAGGTTTTGTTGCTGTGCCGCTGCTCTAACACAACGACAAACCCGACATTCTGGGTCCTTCTTTGGACGCGTGGCGACGCGCCAATGGAAGAGAGCTTAAGCGGTGCTAATGGGATGGCCCCTTTTTCCATCCCCAAGAAAGTGAGGACACCTAAACAGACACCTCACGGTGCATTAAATGCATTTGTCCTAATCCGTCAGGGGTTAGGTATGATACCCTGTAGCTACTTTACACCTCAATGTAAGTACATTTTGCCACTGTGGTGACCCCTTTGAGCATATAAAAGGAGGCCCAAGGCAACTGCTACAGAGGAGGAGGATCTTCTGGCCCATTCTGCATGTGTAGCTGCTCTTTGAACGTACTGTTCATTGCAAGCGCTCCTGGAGCCTGGGCTCAAGAACACTGATAATAACACGAGGCGGGAGTAGGGTTTTACGCAGATTAGCGGCCCAAACCTGGGTAAAATCGCCCCGCGTCGATCGTTGGTTCTGCCCTTTGCGTATACCTCTCCCCCCGCCGAATCGTAAAGGGGTCTCTCGGGATCCCATAGGTGTCGTACGTCGACATCTTTGGCGCGCCAGGTAGGGGGATTGAAGGTTGCGTGAACCTGATCTAGTGATCAGCGCCTCAGTTTCTTCATCATCATGCCGCCCAAGAAGAAGAGCGCCACGACGGCGCAACCGTCCACGTCCGTTTTGCCTAAGCCTTTGCGTACGAGCGACGGCGTGGGTGCAGAAGGAAGAGGACTAGAACCCCCACGACGTTCTGGTGATCCGAGCCAGGCGAGCGGCATCGTTCGCAGAGGCAGTGGCAACCTGCACGCCGCTGGATCTAGAGACGGAGCTGTGTTGCCTACGGGTGGCACAACGAATTCCAGAGATCGGAGGGCGCCTGCTGGAGCTTCCGCGCCGGCGCAAGCGTCACGACCTACCCAGGTCGTGCACGACAAGCGACGTCACGGCGCTGGTGGTTCAGGGCGTCCCCATGAAAAGATTCCTGTGCATCGATCCCAAGATGCGCGGGACCAGCGTGCACACCGAGCTGCTGGCGGGGGTGGCGCGCGGTCGCGGGACCGTGGTGGTGCTCCTTCTAATATGGTTAGGAGTCAAAGCACCTCATGTACCTCACACCTGTCACCGCCGCCTACGCCAGCGGAAGCCTTGGCACGTGTGCAGCTGCTCCTCGATTTTCCTCCTGCCCCGGAGAAGATGGAGGAGTGGCGGGCTACTATCCAGAGCCTTATCGGCTTCGCCAACAAAGATGGACCGCAAGAGGCAGGGCCCTCGCAGCGAAGGCCCATCGATCCGGCGCGAGCCGATGTGGAGAAACCCGGAGGTGGTGCAACCACAGTGCACTCCCCTCCGCGGCACCAGCGGCGGCCGACAACCTAGCAGGTCGACCGCCTTGAAGAAGTTTCCACGGCGTCATCCGATCCACGGATGCGCCGAGATCAGCTTCAAGTTCTCCAGGAACGAGGCAAGGAGGACGCTCGAACTACCATCGAGCAGCGATGGGAAGCGCACTATCAGTCTGATAAGCGCGCAGGGCCGGCTGTCGATGAGCCTACGCCAGGGGACGTGGGAGACTTGCCTTATGAGATAGGGACTCCAGCGTTTACCTGTGAGCTGCGGCAAGTCCAGTGGCCCAATTCTCGAACCTTCAAGCCGGAGGTCCCGGAGAAATATGACGGAAAGACCCATCGCTCGGAATTCCTGAGCATCTACACCATTGCGGTGCAGGCTGCCGGGGGGCGAGATGACAAGATACTTGCCAACTACTTCCCGTTGGTGCTCAAACCCAACGTCAGGTCGTGGTTGATGCATCTGCCGGAGAATTCTATTTCTTCCTGGTCAGATCTGTGCCATCAGTTTGGTGGCGCCTTTGTTAGAGGCCACCAAGCTCCTGGGCAAGAGAGTGATTTGCATATCATCCCTCAGAAGGAGGGTGAGTCCCTGCGCAAGTTTATGTAGAGGTTCAGTCGGGTGCAGTACAATATTCCTGACGTTCACCCTGCCGCTGTCATTAGCGCGTTTCACCAGAACGTGCGTAACCGCAGAATGTGGGAAGAGCTGGCAATGAACAAAGTCAGGAGTATTGCCGAGCTTTACACTCTAGCTGATAAGTGCGCTCGAGCTGAAGAGGGGAGGAAACTCCCTGGCGAGGCTGTTGGCGCGGGGGGCGAATCAGAAGATGAAGACGTCGTGGCCCCGTCAAGGAAAGGCCAGCGGCGGAACAGGAAACGCGGAGGCAAGGCCGTGCTTGCTGTCGAGGAATCCGACAACCCAGGTGCCGCCAAGAAGGCCAAGGTTGCTGACCCCGGCAAGGATCTTGCCGGGTGTCCTTCCTGTCAGGCCTTGGCGGCTGCCGACAAGTCGGAAAACTCCGGCAAGCACTATTGCAAGATCCATCGCACCAAGGGCCACGATCTCCAGAATTGCCGGCAAGTTGAACAGCTTGCCGAGAAACAGAGGGCCGAATATGAAAGGTGAGATAAGGAGAAGGCCCAAGATGGTGCTGATGGATCCGGCAAGAAGCGCGGTGGCCGAGGGGGGCGCCGCGGCAAGGCCAAGCAACAAAAGGATAGGCCCGCTCGGGGCCGAGACAAAGAAGAAGATGATGATGAGGAAGATGATGAGTCCAGTGAGCAAGAATTCCAGAAGGCTACGGAGGCCATGTGTATCGATAGAGGTGCTTCGCTGCATTCTTCCCACCGTCAACTCAAACAGTGGGTGCGGGAAGTCAATGCGGCAGAGCCATCCCCAGATGCATGTAGGCCCCTGAAGTGGTCCAGCACGCCTATCATTTTCGACGCCGAAGATCACCCAGATCGCACAACTACGGTCGGGTGCTTGCCATTGTTGGTCTCGCCAATGATCCGCAACCTCAAGGGGACGAAAATGTTAGTTGATGGTGGGGCCAGCCTAAACTTAATCTCACCGGATGTGCTCAAAAAGCTCCAAATTCCCGACGAGGACCTCGAAGAAATGGGTACGTTTCAAGGGGTCAATCCGGGAAGAACCCAGCCTAAGGGCAAGATTACGCTGCCGGTGACATTTGGTAGCGAGCTCAACTACAGGACCGAGAAGGTGGTGTTTGATGTCGCCAAGATCCCCATGTCATACAATGGGATCCTTGGTCGGCCAGCGCTGGCTAAGTTCATGGCGGCATCACACTACGCGTACAACGTTTTGAAGATGCCTGGGCCGTTGGGCGTCATCACTATCCATTCTGATAAGAAAGATGCGCTCATCTATGCCGACCAACTTTACCGGGAAGCGGTTGCAGCACCTGCCATCAAGGCACCTGCTCCTGCCGCTCGAACTCCCGGGGGGAAGAGGAAGACCGGCAAGAACCTTGGCGCGAACTCCAGCAAGCGCACCTCCTCGGAGTGCTACGCCTCCGTCGAGGATGCACCAAAGAGTTCCACCGGCAAGAACAAGAAATCCAAGGCTGCTCCACCAGAGACCAAGAAGGTCCCCGTCAGGGAGGACAGAACGGGGGGAACTTTCACCATAAGTTCCACCCTAGATGGCAAATAGGAAAGCGCGCTCATTGCTTTCCTGCGGGCGAATGTCGACGTGTTTGCATGGCAACCGTCTGACATCCCCTGTGTTCCCAGGAAGGTAATTGAGCACCACCTTGCCATCTGTCCCCATGCGCAGCCCGTCAAGCAAAGGGTCAGGAAGCAAGCCTTGGAGCGGCAAGAACTCATTGCCGAAGAAATCAGAAACTGGAGGCGGCAGGATTGGTCAAAGGAGTGCTTCATCCAACCTGGTTGGCCAATCCGGTTGTAGTGCGGAAAGTGAATGGGAAATGGAGGCTTTGTATCGATTATACAGATATCAATAAAGCCTGTCCAAAAGATCCCTTTCCCTTGCCGCGCATCGACCAGATTGTGGATGCCACCGCTGGTTGTGATCTCCTATCCTTCCTTGATGCCTATTCAGGGTATCATCAGATTTTTATGGCAAAAGAAGATGAAGAGAAGACCGCATTTATCACCCCATGTGGTACGTATTGTTTTATACGAATGCCTTTCGGGTTGAAAAGTGCTGGTTCGACATTTGCGAGAGCTATCCAAATTGGTTTTGAGCCTCAGCTCCATAGAAATATGGAGGCGTATATGGATGATATAGTGGTCAAAACCAAAGACAAAGCGACGCTCATTCAAGATCTAGAAGAAACATTTGCAAATCTGTGCAAGATCAACTTGAAGCTCAATCCTGATAAGTGCGTGTTCGGTGTTCCTTCCGGCAAGCTCCTCGGATTCTTTGTATCTTGCCAGGGAATCGAAGCGAACCCCGACAAGATCAAAGCTATTGAGCAAATTGAAGCGCCGAGACGCGTCAAGGATGTGCGTCATCTTGCCGGCTGTGTTGCTGCTCTAAGCAGGTTTATTTCCAAATCTGCTGAGCGCGCCCTGCCCTTTTTCAAAATTTTGAAGAAGGCAGGTCCAATGAAATGGACTCTGGAGGCGGAGGCTGCGCTGCAAGATTTGAAGAAATACCTTTCCTCTCCGCCGACGCTAGTCGCGCCTAAACCACAAGAGTCGTTGCTGCTGTATCTGGCAGCAACAAATCAAGTGGTTAGTGCTGCACTAGTGGCGCAGAGAAAGGCTGATGAGGAAGCAACAACAGCGGTAGGACCGCCAGGTGGCGCGGCAAGATCTTCCCCGGCAAGGGTTGATCCCGGCAAGACATGATCTGCGCAAACAAAAGAGCCAGTGCAGAAGAAGAAGGTGGTGCAGCGCCCAGTCTATTTTGTTAGTTCTCTTTTACAAGGAGCTAGGTCAAGATATTCTGGTGTGCAGAAGTTGCTTTTCGGCCTTCTTATGGCCTCGAGGAAGCTGCGCCATTATTTTCAAGCACATGAAAACACCGTCGTCACTCGCTTTCCATTGCAACGGATTTTGCAAAATCCATAAGCAACCGACAGGATCGTGGAGTGGGCGTTGGAGTTTTCCAGCTTTGGCCTCAAGTTTGAATGTACTTCGACGATCCAGAGCAGGGCCTTGGCGGAGTTCATTGCAGAATGGACCCCAACGCTGGACGAAGAGGCTCAGGAAACAACTCTCCCCGGCAAGGAAATCGATCAGCAATGGGTTATGTACTTTGATGGGGCTTTCTCGCTGCAAGGCGCCGGTGCTGGCGTGCTGCTTGTCGCACCCACCGGAGAGCACCTCAAGTACGTAGTCCAAATGCATTTTCCCCGGGAGAGTTCGACCAATAACACCGCAGAGTACAAGGGTTTGCTTGCCGGTCTCAGGATCGCGGCAGACCTTGGTATCAAAAAGCTCGTCATCAAAGGCGATTCACAACTTGTCATCAGGCAAGTTAACAAGAGTTATCAAAGTCCATTGATGCAAGCCCACGTGGATGAAGTGAGGAAAATGGAAGAGCGCTTTGATGGTCTGCAAATGGAGCACGTCCCTCGTGCCGAGAACAGTGTTACTGACGACCTGTCAAAGTGTGCCGCCCTCAAGTTGCCTGTGGAACCAGGAACTTTTGTGCTCCAATTGCCTCAACCATCCGTGGTGCCATCGATGCGGCAAGAAAAGAGAAGAAAGTTGAACTTTGGCCAGTACTTCTCGGCAGAGCTCCCCGGAGCCGCCGGCAAGGAAGTTGCCGGGATCGACATGCCTGCCGGGGAACAACAGGCTCCGGCAGGGCCTCAGGCCCTTGCTGTCGAGACAAACGTTCCCCCGGCGGAGGAGATGCCTTTAGTCCTGGCTGTCGAGCCTCAGGCTCCAGCATGGGCGCAGCACATTGTCCATTTCCTTCAGACAGGAGAACTCCCGGAGGAACAAGAAGAAGCAGAAAGAGTAGCCCGTCGGTCTGTTATGTACAAGTTCGTTGATGACGTCCTGTATAGAAAGAGACCAAATGATGTGAAATTGAAGTGTATTCCTCGGGAGGATGGACTAGAGCTGTTGGCAGAGATACATGGAGGCATATGTGGCTCTCACATAGGGTCAAGAGCACTTGTCGGGAAAGCATTCCGGCAAGGTTTCTTTTGGCCCACCGCTCTCCAGGATGCAACTGCACTAGTAACCAAGTGTGAAGCGTGCCAGTTTCATTCGAAGGAATCACATCAGCCAGCTCAAGCTCTTCAGACAATCCCTCTCTCCTGGCCATTTTTTGTCTGGGGGCTCGACATACTGGGCCCTTTCCCCCGTGCTACCGGGGGCTTTGAGTACTTGTACGTTGCTATCGACAAGTTCACAAAGTGGCCGGAGGTGGAAGCAGTGAGGAAGGTGACAGCATAATCAGCCGTCAAGTTCTTTAAAGGGATAGTTTGCCATTTCGGTGTACCCAACAGGATCATCACCGACAACGGCATGCAGTTCACAAGTCGCACCTTCATGCAGTACGTCCAAGACCTTGGCGGCAAAATTTGTTTTGCCTCTGTTGCTCACCCGAGAAGCAACGGCCAAGCGGAGAGGGCCAATGCTGAAGTGCTGCGTGGTCTCAGGACCAGAACCTTTGACAGGCTGAGAAAGTGCGGAAGACGCTGGATTGATGAGTTGCCAGCGGTTCTTTGGTCAATCAGAACGACACCAAATCGAGCCACCGGCTAGACTCCCTTCGCTCGGGTCTACGGAGCGGAAGCAGTTCTCCCCACGGAACACACGTACGGATCACCTCAAGTGCTCGCTTATGATGAGCTTGAGCAAGAGCAACTGCGGCAAGATCATGTTGTGCTCCTTGAGGAGAATAGTCTTCAGGCTGCTGTGCGAGCTGCACGCTACCAGCAAGCTTTGCGCCGCTACCATAGCCACAAGGTTCATGCCCGAAGCCTTGAGGAAGGCGACCTTGTTCTTCGGCGGATTCAGTCCGCCAAGAATTCAAACAAGTTGACGCCAAAGTGGGAAGGCCCTTATCGGGTAGTAGAAGTCACCAGGCCCGGTGCTGTCCGCTTGGAGACCGAAGATGGCGTTCCAGTGAGCAATTCCTGGAATATCGAACATCTTCGCAAGTTCTACCCATAAGGCGTGGTTGCCGGGGGCTCCCGGCAACCACCCTTTTGTACAAGTCTTGCCGGCAAGGCATGTGATCCTTTGTACAAAGCCAGGCGCAGACCCTGAGCGCAGATGAATAAATTTAAGTGTTGTACATTCCCTTATTGATTCCCATGTTCATATTTATATATGCATGTTTGTCTAAGATGTTGTATAACACCTACTCCCGGTAAGTTCTAACGAACCGCCAAGGTTTCATGTCTTTATTTTCTCTTCTTTCTTTTTCTCAAAGGACAGAAGGATTCCTCGCGTGCATATTTGCCGGGGGGAAGGGAGATATAAGTACCAGTTGGCGACGTTCAGAATCGACGCTTTCCGGAGGAAGGACAGTGACAGAAAGCTAAGTTCTAAAAACTTAGAGCAAGTTTCTTTTATTACAAAGTTATTTCCTTGAACGATTCGGACTCCTGTATGGAAAATCTGCACGCGAAGGAACCCTTGTTGTAATCGGTTGCGCCCTTATTTTGTTTCGAGCCCGCTCAACAATTTAAGTGGCTACACTGAGAACGCCAAGGAGTCTTGCCGGCCACTGCGCCTCCAGTAGGCTGCTGAAGTCCCGCACCCAGCACTCGCGGCAGGTTGTGCGCCGGCAAGTTTTTCAGTAAGCGTAGGGTGAACTCCATACATAAAGGAATCAGACAAGGAAAATAGCAAGCATGAACCTAAACATAGGCGAGTTATATTACATTCATGAGCTGCCGCAATTCTAACTTGAGACTTAATTGTCTTTTACATGGAATGATGATGGCAAGAAAAGGGGGAGCACTTAGTCCCTGCGCTGGCCTTCAATCCTTTTGATGGAGTCCACCTTCTCAAGGATAGGCGCGACGCTTTCTTCAAGCGCCTCAACATTTGCGTCCCTTGGCAGATGGCCGAGCGCGTTGGAGAGGTCGATGCCGGGATTGCTGTGCACCATTTTGATAAGCACCTTGCGAAGGACAGCCCGGCAAAGCCGGCGAGTCTCGTTGTCCAATTGGGTCGCCCGGCTAGACTGGAGCACCCTCAAGGCGTCGATGATGCTTTCAAAGAACATCGTCAACCTGGAACTTGAAGATATCCTTTCCTCGGAAGAATACCTGAAGTTCGACAGGCCCATGGTTGACAGTTCTGCAGTAAGCTTCTCCGCGGTGGCAATGAGACGTCCCGTCCAGATCTCCACCCCCTTCTCGTAATCGAGTTGGGCAGCGGCAGCGCTCTTGAGCAGGTTCCTCTCTCCTTGGAGATCCTTGAGTAGAGCTTTTTCACGGGCCCTGCCGGCCTCGAGAGACTTCTGCAGCGTGGTCAGCTTCAATTCCAGAACTGCAATGTCATCAGCCGCAGAGGAGAGCTGCTTGGTTTTATTGGACTGGGCAACTTGCATCTCCGCCAAGGAGTGGAGGGTTTTTTCCCTATCACCCTTGAGCGTCGAGAGCTCCTTGCCGTGCTCTTCGAGATCTATTTCCAACTTCTTTACCTTGTTGCTCAGCTCGTTCTTGGCGGCCTCTGCAGCTTCAGTAGCATCGACGGCCTCTTTGAGCTTGCCGGCGTGACTTGCAGTCAGAGCTTCGAGTGCATCTTTATGTTTTTGCTCCAGCTCCTGGGTCCGCCGCGCGACAAGCTTCTCGATATCTTCATCTTTGCTGCGAAGCTTGGCGGCGAGCGCCTGCTCACGTGCGGTGAGATCTTCCTCATAAGCATCAAGAGCAACACGGCGCCCCGTCAGGAGGGCATCTTCAGCAGCAATCCTTTGAGTAGCTTCATCCTGCGCCTTCTCCATATCGGATTGCTTCAGGAGGATCTCTGTCCACTGTTGGCTCACCTGTTCCCGGCCAGCAGTCAGCTCTTGGAGGGCCTCGACGTACCAGGTTTTTGTTTGTTCGACAAGCCTCTGGAAATCTTCCTCGGCCGCCTCGACGACTGCCATTCTGGAGTCCGCCTTATCTTTCCGGGCGCGGTGGAGAGCCTGGAGCTTGCGGAAATTCTCGCCCATGGCCTGAAGGAGCTGATCCTCTTCCGATTTGCCACTGCTAGCGCTGGGATTGTCAACAACCTCGAGCCCGGCAGCAGCGATGATTTCTTCATCAAAAACTTCCCCTTCGGCTGGTGCCCCAATGCTTGCCGTCCCCGAAAAGTTAACGAACAGGTTCTCGCCAACCTTGAGGTATTTACTGGATGAGGGGCCTTCAGATGTTGACGGTTGGTCTTCAGCGACCGCCTCACCAGTGGCAGGGGGCTCAGTGGCCGGTGCAGCGTCTGGCGCTCCTGTGACAGGAATGCCGTCAGTACGGTCATCAGCCTCCCTGTCGCCCCTTCAGTAGGTTCCTTGGCGGGTTCCTCTTGTGCAGTCTTGGCGGCCTCCCCGTCAAGAGCACCACCAGCCTCGACAGTGTCATCCTTGGTGGCCTCGCTGGCAGCGATCCTGTCTGCTTCGGCAGTGGCATCCCTAGCGGTCTCCTCGATGACAACGTCGACATCCATATGTTCCATCACAGGGAACTCGGAAGGACGAAGGCGGGAAACAGAATAAGATCAAGATTGAAGTTTGAAGCGACTAAAGACAGAGAGATAAGGGAAAGAGTAACAAGCGTTCTGAGGCAATCAGTTACCTGTGTCGAGCTGTTGGGAGGTGGCCTCGCCCCTCCCGGCAACTTCGGTTGCCGGGGGTGGGTTGCCAGGGTCCGTGCTTGCCAGCTCCTCCTCAATTAAGATGGGCTCGTCGGTAGGATCTCTTGCCGGGGACGTGCTTGTGGGCGGCGTGGTCGATGGAGGTGGCATGACGGGGATGTCTTCCGACAACTCTCCTTGTTGCCGTTTTTCTCCTGCGAGCCCAAAGATATCAGCGGCAAGAATGGAAGCCTCGGCACCCGTGAGCGGAAAAAGAACAGTGAACTTACGCTGGGGGCTGTGCTGGGGGCTGCGTTGAGGACTGGGCTCCGGGCTGACGACGACGGTTTCTGGCACACTCGTGGAGCCTGCCGGGGGCTCGTCGCCCGTAAAAGTCTTTGACCTCTTCGCCATCCTCTCCAGCAAGGTTTCTACATCACTGTAGAGACAATACGAGCAAGTTAGTAAGATCGATCCAAGATTGGAATATAAAAGCTGTGGCAAAGTACTCACTCTTCTTCCTCTCGCTCCAGACTAAAGCCGGAGATGTCGAAATCGGCCTCCGCTGCAATGTCTGAGTGAGGAGGCGGAGGAGGGGTCCTAGGCCGCTTGGCTGTGGCAGGCGCCGGGGCAGCTTCTGGTGCGGTAGTGCGAGACACCCCTGCCGCCCCAGCAGTGGCTGCTGGTGTGGGTCTCGCGCGTCGCGCAGGTTGTTGACGAGCCCCTTGCCGCGGTGCAGTCTTGCCGGCCACTTTCTTGCCGGGAGCCTCGCTGCTCGAGGAAGGCTGGATTGCTGGGATGCCAGATGCATCCTTCCGAAGAACACGCTTCGTCTTCTTCGGGGCTAGGAGCTCTTTTTGCGGTTCTTCTTCGGCCGTGTCCTTGTCGGACGAGCTCTCGGCGGCTGTGCTGCTCTATTCCCCGGCAGCTCTGTCCTTCCCGGCAGGTTTTACTTCCACTACTACCTCTGCGTCGCTGGCTTCCCATTCTGTGAAGCCAACGCTGCCGGCCTCCGTGGCAAGATTTGCCTCCTCCACCCTAGTAGCAATGTAAGCTACTTCTTGGTCGGTGGTGGCTCGGATGAAATCTGCCTCTTGCCGGACGGGTCTCTCCGTCAAGTTGTCAAAAAACTTTTGTGCTTCCTCCTCGGTTGGCTCAGCCCAAGTCGCGTCAAGACCGTGGGCGTTGAACATCGGCATGAAGGCGATGATTGACCCCAAGGCGGAGTTGTTGCACAAAGGGATGATCCTTGCCGGCAGCCGATGCTTGTCTTCGCGCTGGAATAAGTTTTGACGGAGAGCGCCAAGCTGCATAGTGGTCAGATTATTATTCAGCCCGGGGTGCAATCTCATGATATCTGCCGCGTTTCTGTATTCCCAAACTGGCCTCCCCCTGTTCTGCAAGGGGGCGATGCGGCGGCGGAGAAAGTCGAAGCCAATCATCTCCATTGTCAGCCCGGCAGCTTTCAGGCGAAGGATCCTAGTGGTGGCGATTGTGAGCCTCTCGTCCTCCGCGGCGAGATCGCTCCAGTCCTTGCCGCGGACCACCTTCTGTTGCCGGGGGAGACAAAACGGATGGGGATCTGCTTCCTTGATCCAGCACCATTCAACCCGCCATTCGTCCCACTTTTCGCGGTAAACTCCTTCTGGATATATCTCCTTATTCCAAGGCCTTGGAATCCAGGCGATAGAACCAGAGAGGGCTTCTCCTTTTTGGATGCGGGGGAAGAAGTAATGGCAAAAAAGAGTAGAGTTGGGAATCACGCCGGCAAAGTTTTCACAGAGATGGGCAAAGATGGACATGCATAGAACCGCATTCGGCGTGAAATCGAGAAGATGAAAGCCGTATGTGTACATGATATCATTGAAGAAGTCGGAAAATGGGGGACAGAGCCCGCAATAAAAATACGCGGTGAAGAAAGGGTATCTGTCCGATCCACTTTTGGAACAAGCACCTGGAATTACGCGTGTGGCGGGGTGAGCTTGCGTCTCCTTCGCCCACACGCACTGGTACTGCCCCTTCAAAGCTTCAGCATCGAGCGATGGGGGGAAGACGACATGCTTCTTCCGCATCTTCACCAGTTCGCTCTCCGGGATGTTGGCTTTCGCTTCCTTGCCCTTGCCTTTGCTGGCCTTGGGCGGCATGGCGGCCATGAGGGCGGAAGCCGGGGGTGGAGCGAGCGTGGAAGCGGTGGGCGGAAGAGGAAAAAGCTTCGCTCTGAGCTCGAGAGGAGGAAGGCGATGGCGACGGCCAGATTGAGAAGAAGAGGGGGGTAAATAGGCTTGTGCCTCTGCGGCTTCTCCTTTTTATGGGGAAGGAGCGGGGCCGCCTCTTTTATTCCCCAATGTGAATGCGCCTCTATAGGCGCGTGGCAGTTGCAGCCTTTGAGGCACACTTCCCACGTTGCGCGCTCGGTGCGTGTAGTGGGGGGCACAGTAAAACGAGATATTTACGAGCAGTTAATTCCCTGCCACGCGTGCCCGTGCACTGTTTGGGCCTAGCCCAACAATGCCTCGCACTCGTGTATGGCCTAGGCCCGGGGGCTCCTGTCGGTGTACTAAGTATTGGGCCACTAGTACCCCGTTCTTGTGCACGGGCAGTTGTAGCCATCCTCGCGGCAAGGCTTGCCAGGGAACAGTTCAAGGTCGATTCAAGCCACCAAAGAAATCATCAAGTCAGAGATCTGAGGATCAGCAGATAAGAAGAGCTGGAATCCGAAGGCCAGCTTCCCCGGCAAGATCTTGCCGGGGTGGCCTACGGAGCCCGGCAAGGATTGGCGCCCGGCAAGGCTTGGCGTCCGGCAAGGCTTGGCGCCCGGCAAGGCTTGGTGCCCGGCAAGGTTTTGTTGCTGTGCCGCTGCTCTAGCACAACAACAAACCCGACATTCTGGGTCCTTCTTTGGACGTGTGGCGACGCGCCAATGGAAGAGAGCTTAAGCGGTGCTGATGGGATGGCCCCTTTTTCCATCCCCAAGAAAGTGAGGACACCTAAACGGACACCTCACGGTGCATTAAATGCGTTTGTCCTAATCCGTCAGGGGTTATGTATGATACCCTGTAGCTACTTTACACCTTAATGTATGTACATTTTGCCACTGTGGTGACCCCTTTGAGCATATAAAAGGAGGCCCAAGGCGACTCCTACAGAGGAGGAGGATCTTCTGGCCCATTCTGTATGCGTAGCTGCTCTTTGAACGTACTGTTCATTGCAAGCACTCCTGGAGCCTGGGCTCAAGAACACTGATAATAACATGAGGCAGGAGTAGGGTTTTACGCTGATTAGCGGCACGAACCTGGGTAAAATCGCCCCGCGTCGATCGTTGGTTCTGCTCTTTGCGTATACCTCTCCCCCCGCTGAATCGTAAAGGGGTCTCTCGGGATCCCATAGGTGTCGTACGCCGACAAAGTATGAGTCCGTTCGGCAAGATTGTTCGTGACAAAGCGCATGAAGCTTATTAAGATGATATAGAATGGTATATAAAGCATTCTTGGGAGCAAATTCATTTGTGGTGCACACAATGGTGTGGTACTTGTCATGGTGCACAAAGCTACAAATTCTACCATTGTGCAAAATGATGTCATAATGTGACGGTGTATCAAAAGCATGAACATGGTAATTGGTGCTCAATGTGATTATGTTACCATGCAATTTGTAGTGGGCAATGTGATCATTATGTATGAATATGCCATCAAGGAAGATCACAACAAATTTGCTAAGGAAATGCACAAGCTCATATATCATGGATGACATGGAAATAGATGCAACATGACAAGCATAATGTGAGTCAATCCATGCATGGGGTGCAAACTTGTGGTGAGTATGATATGTCCATCGAGCATGACATGTGTGAGCACAATCAACAAATATGGAGATGTTGGTGCAATGTGACAAAGGAGTGTTGATGTACCAATGCTCGATGTCGTGGCATGAGTGGTGGTTCGAAGGGGCATCCAATAAGTCCAAGCACTCCTCAATGTGAAGGTCCATAGAGCCCATCTCTAATGTCGGTCCTCCATCCAATAGATGTATCATGTAGACAAGAAGAAGGAAACAACAATGAAAGAATGACCCGTCCAATATGCGTATGTGAGGATGTCTCAAAGGGAAGGAGGTCACCTTAAGGAGTTTCTCAAGGATGTTGGAGTTGCGCATCTTGTATGCCTTCACATAACCAATATTTCTCGTGATGGTACCGCCTTGTGAATCCTTCAAAATGAAAGAACATGACAAACACTCAAAAAAACAAATGAGGTTATTGCAAACGCAACACCTATCATTCGTGTGGTGAAATACCCAACAAGTGTTTTCATCATTCGTATCATAAGAAAGTACAAGGGTCTAGTTCATGGTATGTAGGCATATGATGCTAGAACAACCAAAGAGATTAAGCTCAATCAAACAAGCATGCATCACAAGTAATATGTCCAAGTCTCCACGATCAATAAGCATAGCAAGTTGGCACTCCATACAACGTAATATGAGAGATGCAACTAATGGAGACAATTGACAATGAGCAAGGTAAATCATGTGAGAGGCATGAACATGTATGTCATCAACCCAAAGGAACGAGCAAGAATGGATCATGGGTGATGCAACAAAGCAAGCAATCATAGCATTCAAGGCATGTAAGCTAGTAGTGCGAAGATGCAACATACTAGAATTAATCATGGAAATCATGTCATATGTGTAAATAGTGGGCATACATAATGCACATGACATAGCACAAGCATGAAAATAAGATATGAGCAAAGTAGGTTCATTGTGTTGGCAAAAAGTCCTACGTAAATAGCAATGGAACATCATGACTCTCCCAACACAAGAATCAACAATTGTCAGATTCAGGGCTCCGCAGACCGAAGGAAGGTTCGAACTCTGGGGCGTGTGCAAAGAACTCAACCTATCCAACCAACCAACGCACCGCCCAACAGCCTAGCTCAATGGATCAGGGAAGGACATGGACACGGCAGTTTACCCAGGTTCGGGCCACCTTGCGGTGTAAGACCCTACTCCTGCTTTGTGGTGGATTTGCCTCACGAGGGGCTGGGGATGAACTAGTACAAGGGAAGAACAACCTCGCGAGGTCTGCTCTGTGGTGAGAGTGAGTCGTCCTTCGGTTCTCTTCCTCCAAAACAAAGGCGGGAAGGGATCCCACAGTGGCCAATTTGAAAGGGGACAAGTAGTACATCTTATCCTGACGAAAGGTGGTCTTCACCTGCAAAGCTTCTGGTCATGACAGCGCGGTGGGCTCGGCGATGACATCCGTCCTGCTGTCCTGGCAGTCTTGGTATCGTTGCACTGGAATGGAAACCTTTGCCTGATTCCTCGGGAACCCACGCCTGTGCTTGCCTCCTTAGCACCAAAGAGGAAACCTGCTCCTCTACGCCTGCTGGCGCCCGCCTGGCCTTGGTTGTCATGGCTTGCATCACCGCAACCTCGTGAGGTTGGGTACCTGCACAAAAATCTCCGCTCCTCAGGAGGCAGCCTAGGGAGGCCGCTCCCTCAGGAGGTCTTGGCGATGTCTGCCTCGCGATGCTTGGCCCCTCGCGAGGGTCTTATCTTGTTGGTGTTGAAACTGGGACGTACCAGGCCGTTGATGGAGCCACGCCATGGGCCGTAGGCAGGCAAGTCTGGGTACCCTGGTACCCAGAATGCCGACAGTAGCCCCCGGGCCCAAGGCGCACTCGGACTTGGCTTCGAGGCGAAGCCAAAGGGCAAGGGCGGAGCGCCGCGGGCCCCAATTGCCTGTGGACCGAGCCGACGCATGGCGCTTGATGGGACGTGGGCATCTCCACTTCCCCACGCTGCCTCAGCAACCGCACGACTTGACAATAGCCTGGTGCATGCAAATCTGCCATCATTGCTCGGAACGTGAAGGGCCGGCGGTTAGCCTTCCTCCGGCTATAAATGGAAGAGGGGGCGGAGCGCCCAGCTCATCTTCATCTTCTTGCTTCTTGCTTCCGCTTCTCCTTCGTTCCACCATCTTGCTAGAGCGTTCATGGCGCCAGTGAGGAGATTTTCTACTGCGGAGAAGGGAAAAACCCCTCTGGTGGAACCTGAGGTGCTCCCGCCAAAGAAGAGGTGTGATCGCTCCTGCGATGCCACCGCGCCGCCCACGGCAGCGCGGCCCTAGCACGAACGCGCTCCACCGGGCTTCCCAGTCCACTCGTATGCTCGTGCGCGCAGCCCCGCTCGTGAGAGCGGTCGCGGGCACCGCGAGGATCGGGGTCATGGAGGAGAGCAAGCGGTGGCCGCACGGCCACCCTACCAGCGGGCCCATGTCAAAGGCACGGCCCGTGAGTTTGTGGTGTGGGCGGCAATGCCGCCGGACACATGGATCCAGCTCCTGCGGTCCCTGGCGAGGGAGATACCGCCGCGAGGGCCCGTTGAGTTGTGGTAGCAGCACGACAGTTGCTGCAGCCAGGCATCAGAGGCGGAGGTCGAGGTCGTTGTCTCCGGCGACGTCTTCATGACCTGGGGATGGGGCGCGATCCTCCGCACTTGTAACTCGGAGGGGAGGCACGCCATCCACTTCGAGTACGACGGGGCTTCGACGCTCTTCTTCAAGGTCTTCGGAGAGGACGGCCGACGTCTGGAGTGTTGCCCCAGGGGAGGCGATCGAGGCAGCGAGGCGACCGGCGGTGAACTTACCCTTGGCCTTGTCTGTGACTCCTCTGACAGCAGCAGCGCTTCATCCGGACCGGGCTCGAGCGACGACGATAGCTACGAGCCAATGTGCCGCCGCGCCCGCGCCTATGGGAAGAGTAGCACTACCCCGGCGTCGCTGGTGATGCTGCCTTGGCCGTGGTTCTTTAGGGGTTTTTTCCTTTTGCTTCGTTCCTGCGCAAAAACCATGACGGGCCCCGTGGGGGTATGTAAGAAACTGTGACGCTCGCATTTTAACGTTATCGTTCCTGATTTGATGTCGTGTTTGTGTCTCTCGCCTTGGCATGGTTCCCCCTTTCACTCTCGCGGGAGCTTTGTGCTCTACGCCGGTAGGACCCAGTCCCCAGGCAGGCTTTGGCCGTTGCTGGTATGCCAGGTCGCGATGCTGTGGTCAAGGCTAGGAGGCCAGCGGCCTGAGGTCCGGTAAAAGCCCCTGAGTCTTGATGCTCAGGAGGTCCCCTTTGGCGCACAAGCGGCCCCCGAAGAACTGAAAGGGAAGTTTCCTTGCCCGAGCGAGATCACGAGGGACATAACGCTGGTCATGATGTTCACGCCTGCGCGTGTGAGGCGACTTATCTTGACGAGCCTGTGGTGGTTCCCTTCCTGTGTGGACGAGCTTCTCGTGCGACGTTAGGCCACGCCCTTCTCCTGATTACGCCCCCTCCGCAGGGCTCCTACCGACTCCATCTCCCCCGCTTGCCTGGGTGCTCTATGTCCTCGGGACCCGGCTCTCGAGCGAGGCTCGGCCGCCGCTGGTATACCAGGTCGTGATGCCGTGGTCAATGCCAGGGGGTGAAGCCCCGAGGGCCGGTAGGAGCCCCTGAGTCGCGATGCTCAGGGGGCCCCCCTTTAACGTGCAAGCGGCTTGTGCGAGAAAAGAGTGGCTGGCTGCAAGGAGGGGTTGCGCCCCTTGACACGTGGCATGGCATCCTTCCAAGGTACGAGGTGCTAGCGAGGCCGCTAGTGGCCCTGCCTCTGGGGCTCCCGTGAGTTAGCCAAAAACATAATAGACAGATGTGCTCGCTATCCTGCCGATGATCTTTCCGCGAGAAGATCAAGGCACTAAGGACCCGGTGAGGTGACGTGCGCGGGGCTGGACGCGAGCCAGAGCTCGGTCTCTTTGGTTTATCAGTGCTGTAGGGACGGACCCAAGCACAGGCATCATGCTAGCAGCCCACGTCGCGGGATGAGCAAGAGGCGGGTTAGCAACGCACGGAGACCGTGAAGGGTAACTCCACAGATAACGAGACGGCAGGCATACTTTAAGAAACATAATAGCCTGCGCATGCATAACCGGTCCGGAGTACATGAATAGAAATGATGCGGCTGCAGGGACGGGGCCTGACAGCATGAGGATAATGCAGCCCGACGGGCGCCCTCAACTGAACAAACCAAAAAGTCACCTGGCACCGTTGTTGTAGAAGCGCTGGAGTAGCTGAAGACGCGTGCTGCGGAGATCGCTCCTCACGAGCCGGCTGGCTCCTGAGGCTCGGGAGGCTCTGGAGGCCCGGGAAGCTCGCGAGGGTCCGGCACCTCCTTTGTCAGGACCGCCTGGCGCCGGGCCTCGTGAGCCGCCAGGATGCCCTGCATGTAGCGCTGGTGCGAGGCAGCCATGTTCAGCAGGCCGAACGACATGCGGACGTAGCTACGGGGGTAGCCCCCACTCCGTCCAACGCGGGATGGCTAGAAGAGCTCCTGAGAAGCAACCCTATTGAGACCTGGGATGTTGATGCAGATCCACAGCTCGCTACCCATGTCAGGGGCGGCAGTTGCACTGGATGATGTGGGGCGATGCTCGCCACACATGGCTCGCGCCTCCTGAAGCTCCTCGATCGCCTTGGTGACGAACTCCTGAACGCCTGGCGCCTCACGCCTTCCGCCTTGCTCATGGAGGCACGCGTTGAAGCACACCCCCACGTGGTGCCCGAACGCCTCCCTCGTGATGCTGGTCAGGTCAGAGGCCCTCCAGACGAGAGCCCCCGAGCCCATCCTGAGAGGGGCGCTGGGCACGCCTTCCTATGCGAGAGGGAAGGGCGCCCCAGCGGCGGGCGCGGGGCCTGAGGCAGGATCGTCGGGTGCGCCAGCCTCCTAACGGCCTTTGGAGAGGAGCTGCTTCTTCTTCTTGGGGATGGCCTCAGGAGGTCGAACGGCACCCTCGTCATCTGAGTTCTCGACTGTCGCAGCCTGGTAGGCGCGCTCAAGGGAGCACACCACAGCCTTCTTGTCACATGCGATCATGATAATACCGCCGCTCCCTGGCATCTTGAGGACATTGTAGCCGTGGTGCGTTCCCGCCATGAACTTGGCGAGGGCCAGATACCCGAGGATGGCATTGTACGGGAGGCGAATATGGGCGACATCAAAGTCGATGAGCTCGGTGTGGTAGTTGTCGCGCTGGCCGAAGTTGACAGGGATGCGGACCTACCCTATGGGGACGGTGGAGCCATCGGTCAATCCTAAGAAAGGCTTGGTGGGGCGGAGCTGGTCGTACACCACCTGGAGCGTCTCGAACGTCTCGACGGAGAGAACGTTGAGCCCTGCGCCACCATCCATGAGTGTCTTGGTGATGAGGACATTGCTGATGGTCGGTGAGCAGAGCATCGGGAGCGCACCAGCGGCTGCTCAACATTCGAGCTGGTCCATGGAGTTAAAGGTGATGGCGTACTTGGACCATCTGAGGGGGCGCGACGCCTCAAGCTTGGGGAGGGCCGCGTTCACCTCATGAGCGAACTGCTTGAAGATGCGATGAGAAGCGGGAGCCTGAGCACCGCCCAGGATGCAGGCAATGGCACGAGGCTCTTGGAAGCCCCCGGTCCCATCATCCTGGCGGTGGTCATCGTTCCTCCTTGGCGGCGGTGGCAGTGGAGGAAGGCTGACGTTGCCCTGAGGATGGTCCTCGCGGGGCTGGTCATGCCAGGGGCTGTCGCGAGACTAGCCCTACCAGCGGTCCTCACGAGGCTGATCACGCCAGTCCTGACGGGGGTCACGGTTGTCCCAGCGGCCACCTACCACGGCCTCCTCCACGACCGTAGCCACGGTCGTTGCGCTCGGGACGGCGGCCGATGTGCCCGTCGCGAATTGCCCTGAGCTACTGGCAGTCGTTGGTGTTGTGGCTGTGGACATTATGGAAGACGCAGAACGGACGGCTCCCCTTGGAGGATTCGGGGTGGTCGCAGTCGCGCTTCATCTCAGGTTCAGCCGCGAGCACAGCTGGGCCCTTGCGCTTCACGTCCTTAGCCTTGGCCTTCTTGTCTTCATGATCGACCTCCGGAAGCTCCAGCAGGGAGAGGCGACCTTCCTCTGCCCTCGCGCACCTGGCGGATATGTTGAACATCTCCAGAGCCGAGCACAAGTCCTCGTGTATGGTGAGCTCTTCCTTCATCTTGACATCCCGGACGCCCTCAGAGAATGCCGAAATGATGGCCTCGTCCGACACCTTCGGGATCTTGAGGCGGACATTGGTGAAGCGATGTATGTACTTGTGCAAGGTTTTGCCTGGCTGCTGCTTGATGCGCCATATGTCGCCTGCCGCTGGAGCGCTGTCGCGAGTGCCTTGGAATTTGGCAATGAAGCGCTCGCGGAGCTCTTCCCAGGAGGAGATCGACTCCACCGGAAGGTTTAGGAGCCAAGAGCGCGCGCCGTCCTTGAGGGCCATGGGGAACCAGTTCGCCATGACCTTCTTGTTGCCGTTCGCCACCTTGATGCTCAACTCGTAGTGCTGGAGGAACTCAGCGGGGTCAGGGCTACCGTCGTAACGCGGAGGCAGATCCGGCTTGAACTTGCCGGGCCAGACGATGCGGCGCAGCTCCGGGGTGAAAGCATGGCAGCCTGCCGCACTCACAGGGGCCAGCCGCAAGGGAGGAGCCTGATCTCGACGCTCGCGCGCTGCTGCCTCTGGCCATACGCGGTCTTGACGTGGCGGTGCTGGAAGCGCACGCACTTCTCTTTGGGGCCGCTGCACCACCTGGCAGCTTTCTTCATCGCGCACCGACGCTCTGCGCGGCGGGTCACGCTGGGGAGCTTCACGCCTCGGCTCAGGGCCCATGTTGTGCAGAGGAGGGGGAGGAGGCGCGCTGTGAGCCACGTCGCCCGCCAGGGACGGCGGAGGGCGAAGCGAACGAGATGGTGCAGGGGCCTCGCCAGCGGCGTTGACGAGTTCGGTGATGTGGGCGAGCTAATCGTCGTAGAGGACGTTGGCCGGACGATAGCGCAGAAGCTCGTGCGCCATGAGCAGCGCAGACTGCGCGTTCGCCAGCCCACGACGGGCATGAGAAGATGACGCCGTGGCTGGAGTGGGTGACGGAGTCGCGATGCGGCCGTCGCGCTGCATGGACAGTGGCAGCGACGAGTCCTGCTGTTCGCTGGCAGCAGGGTCGGTGGCGGCGTTAGCCACTTGGGAGGCAGAGCGGCGAGCGGCGCCGTTGCCCACGGGTGCCGTCTGGGCGACATGAGTGGCCCGGCGCTCGGCATGAACATGGCGAGCGTCGGCCATTGGAACGGCGGAACGGCGGCGGAGCGAGTGGTGGGAAAGAAGCTTCAACACGCCCCTACCTGGCGTGCCAAATGTCAGATTCAGGGCTCCGCAGACCCAAGGAAGGTTCGAACTCTGGGGCATGTGCGAATAACTCAACCTATCCAACCAACCAACGCGCCGCCCTATAGCCTAGCTCAATGAATCAGGGAAGGAGATGGACATGACAGTTTACCCAGGTTCGGGCCACCTTGCGGTGTAAGACCCTACTCCTGCTTTGTGGTGGATTTTCCTCACGAGGGGATGGGGATGAACTAGTACAAGGGAAGAACAACCTCGCGAGGTTTGCTCTGGGGTGAGAGTGAGTCGTCCTTCGGTTCTCCCCTCTCTATGGTGGTGGCTAGCTTATACTTATAGCGGCCTCGGTCCTCTTCCTCCAAAACGAAGGCGGGAAGGGATCCCACTGTGGCCAATTTGAAAGGGGACAAGTAGTACATCTTATCCTGACGAAAGGTGGTCTTCGCCTACAATGCTTCTGGTCGTGATGCCATGGTGGGCTCGGCGATGACATCCATCCTGCCGTCCTGGCGGTCTTGGTCTCGCTGCACTGGAATGGAAACCTTTGCCTGGTTCCTCGAGAACCCACGCCTGCGCTTGCCTCCTTAGCACCAAAGAGGAAACCTACTCCTCTGCACCTGCTGGCGCCCGCCTGGCCTTGGTCGTCATGGCTTGCATCATCGCAACCTTGTGAGGTTGGGTACTTGCACAGAAATCTCCGCTCCTCAGGAGGCAGCCTGGGGAGGCCGCTCCCTCAGGAGGTCTTGGCGATGTCTGCCTCGTGAGGCTTGGCCCCTCACGAGGGTCTTGTCTTGTTGGTGTTGAAACTGGGCCGTACCAAGCCGTTGATGGAGCCATGCCATGGGCCGTAGGCAGGCAAGTCTGGGTACCCTGGTTCCCAGAACACCGACAACAATAGTATGGAGCATGTATAGAACATGGCAATGGCAACAAGTATCTCCACCAAGCATGCAAATATACATAGGAGTAGTATAATGGTGAATCATGGGTAAGTGCAAGCAAGGATCACAATTCCATGGCAAATACATAGAAATAGGCATAACATGCAAAGTGAACATGGTACGATGGGCATAAATGAACAAGTGGTATATAGCCCATAGCCGTGTGAGAGCCAAGTAGAAGAGATGCGCGTAGTCCTTGCGCGAAGGGAACAGTGGTAAGGATAGTCCACGGGATCCCAAGTCATCGTTGCTATCAAGAGCTTGTTTCATCAACTCTTGGGATTGCGAGGTTGACGGGTATATGTGAGTAGCTACACAAAACAAAGGCAAAAGGAAAATTGTGTGTGCGTGGTATATGTACACATCATCCATCATGATGCGCACGTGCATGTGTTGGTTAGCACAAAATAGCCAATGCTCAAATAAATGAGATGCGTGATATAGAAACATGTCATCCATCATGAGAGGTTTGTTATTATGTATAGCATAATGGAGACTCAAATTGTGTAATGCATCATGAGAAATATGTAGAGCATTGTTATTCATGGAATGCATATGGTGCACACAATCATGGGAATCATGCAAAGTATGAAATGCATCAAAATCTCCTAATATGTATGAGGAAATTATGGGGGTCTCCTCATGAGCATTAGTGGAAACATCACATGGAGAATATTGACAACATCCAAAACAATGCATATCCGAAGCAATGTGTTCATGGCATGGCATAGTAGATGAATTGCGTAAATCATGTAAAGGAAGCATAGCAATATCATCGCAACAGAAACACATACCAATAACCATCATCTCGTCATCTATGCCATAATTGCAAATGGGATTTATTTTAATGGGGCATGCATAGTGTCATGGGAAACCACGGCCACCTATGGGGCCATCAGCCACTTTGTGGTTCGGCGGGGGGAAGGGCACATTGCACAAAGAGCGGAGAGCGTAGCACAGCACGGCTGTCGGCGTTCTGGGAGCCAGGGTACCCAGACTTGCCTGCCTATGGCCCACGACGTGGCTCCATCAACTGCCTGGTAGGGCCCAGTTTCAACACCAACAAGACAAGGCCCTCGCGAGGGGCCAAGCCTCGCGAGGCAGACATCGCCAAGACCTCCTGAGGGACCGGCCTCCCCAGGCTGCCTCCTGAGGAGCGGGGATTTCTGTGCAGGTACCCAACCTCACGAGGTTGTGGTGATGCAAGCCATGATGACCAAGGCCAGGCGGGCGCCAGCAGGCGCAGAGGAGCAGGTTTCCTCTTTGGTACTAAGGAGGCAAGCGCAGCCGTGGGTTCCCGAGGAATCAGGCAAAGGTTTCCATTCCAGTGCAATGAGACCAAGACAGCCAGGACGGTAGGACGGATGTCATCACCGAGCCCACCGCGGCGTCACGACCAGAAGCTTTCCAGGCGAAGACCACCTTTTGTCAGGATAAGATGTACTACTTGTCCCCTTTCAAATTGGCCACTGTGGGATCCCTTCCCGCCTTCGTTTTGGAGGAAGAGGACCGAGGCCGCTATAAGTATAAGCTAGCCACCACCATAGAGAATAGAGAACGGAAGGACGACTCACTCTCACCCAGAGCAGACCTCGCGAGGTTGTTCTTCCCTTGTACTAGTTCATCCCCAGACCCTCGTGAGGCAAATCCACCACAAAGCAGGAGTACGGTCTTACAACGCAAGGTGGCCCGAACCTGGGTAAACTAACGTGTCCATCTCCTTCCCTGATCAATCGAGCTAGGCTGTAGGGCAGCGCGTTGGTTGGTTGGATAGGTTGAGTTCTTCGCACACGCCCCAGAGTTCGAACCTTCCTTGGGTCTGTGAGCCCTGAATCCGACATTTGGCGTGCCACATAGGGGTGTGTCGAAGCTTCTCTCCCACCACTCGCTCCGCCGCTGTTCTGATGTTCCAATGACCGATGCTCGCCGTGTTTGTGCCGAGCGCCGGGCCCCTCGTGTCGCCCATACGGCACCCGCGGGCAACGGTGCCCCTCGCTGCTCTGCCTCCCCGGTGGCTAACACCGCCACCGACCCTGCTGCCCGCGAACAGCAGGACTCATCGCTACCACCGTCCGTGCAGCGCGACGGCTGTACCGCGACTCCATCACCCACTCCAGCCACGGCGTTGTCTTCTCATGGCCGTCGTGGGCCGGCGAACACGCAGTCTACGCTGCTCATGGCGCGTGAGCTTCTGCGCTATTGTCCGGCCAACGACCTCTCCGACGACTGGCTCGCTCGCATCGCCAAACTTGTCAATGCCGCTGGCGAGGCCTTGCACCGTCTGGTTCGCTTCACCCTCCGCTGTCCCTGGCGGGCGACGTGGCTCACGGCGCGCTTCCTCCCCCTCCTCTACATGGCGTGGGCCCCGAGCCGAGGCGTGAAGCTCCCCAGGGTGACCCGCCGCGCAGAGCGCCGGCGCGCGATGAAGAAAGCTGCCAGGTGGTGCGGCGGCCCCAAGGAGAAGCGCATGCGCTTCCAGCACCACTATGTCAAGACCGCGTACCCCCAGAGGCAGCAGCGCGTGGGCGTCGAGATCAGGCTCCTCCCCTATAGCTGGCCCCTATGAGTGCGGCAGGGTGCCGTGCTTTCACCCCAGAGCTGCGCCATGTTGTCTGGCCCGGCAAGTTCAAGCCGGATCTTCCTCCGCGCTACGACGACAACCATGACCCCGCTGAGTTCCTCCAGCTCTACGAGCTGAGCATCGAGGTGGCAAACAGCAATGAGAAGTCCTGGCGAACTGGTTCCCCATGGCCCTGAAGGACGGCATGCGCTCTTGGCTCCTAGACCTTCCGGTGGGGTCGATCTCCTCCTGGGACGAGCTCCGCGAGCAATTCATCGGCAACTTCCAAGGCAATCGCGACCGCGCTCCAGCGGCAGGCGACCTGCGGCGCATCAAGCAGCAGGCAGGCAAAACCTTGCACAAGTACATACAGCATTTCACCAACGTCCGCCTCAAGATCTCAAAGGTGTCGGACGAGGCCATCATTTCGGCATTCTCCGAGGGCGTTCGGGATGTCAAGATGAAGGAAGATCTCGCCATACATGAAGACTTGTGCTCGGCTCTGGAGATGTTCAACATGGCCGCCAGGTGCGCGAGGGCAAAGGAAGGTCGCCTCTCCCTCCTAGAGCTTCCGGAGGTCGATCCTGAAGACAAGAAGGCCAAGGCTAAGGACGTGAAGCGCAAGGGCCCAGCTATGCTCGCAGCTAAACCTGAGATGAAGCGCGGCTGCGACCACCCCGAATCCTCCAAGGGCAGACGTCCGTTCTGCGTCTTCCATAATGTCCATAGCCACAACACCAATGACTGCCAGGAGCTCAGGGCAATTCACGGCAGGCGCATCGGCCGCCGTCCCGAGCGCAATAACCGTGGCTACGGCCGTGGAGGAGGCCGTGGTGGTGGCCGCTGGGACAACCGCGACCCCCGTCAGGACTGGTGTGATCAGCCTCAAGAGGACCACTGGTAGGGCCAGCCTCACGACGACCCCTAGTGTGAGCAGCCCCGCGAGGACCGTCCTCAGGGCAATGCCGGCCTTCCTCTGCTGCCACCGCTGCTAAGGAGGAACGACGACCACCGCTAGGATGATGGGACTGGGGGCTTTGAAGAGCCTCATGCTATTGCTTGCATCCTGGGCGGTGCTCAGGCTCCCGCCTCTCATCGCATCTTCAAGGAGTTCGGTCATGAGGTGAACGCAGCCCACCCCAAGCTTGAAGCGTCGCGCCCCCTCAGATGGTCCATGTATGCCATCACCTTTGACTCCATGGACCAGCTCAAATGATCAGCCACCCCTGGCGCACTCCCGATGCTCTGCTCGCCGACAATCAGCAACGTCCTCGTCACCAAGACACTCATCGATGGTGGCGCGGGGCTCAACGTTCTCTCCATTGAGACGTTCGAAATGCTCCAAGTGTCATACGACCAGCTCCTCCCCACCAAGCCTTTCTCAGGAGTGATCGATGTCTCCACCATCCCCATAGGGTAGGTCCGCCTCCGTGTCACCTTCGGCCAGCACGACAACTACCACACCGAGCTCATCGACTTCAACGTCACCCATATTCGCCTCCCGTACAACGCCATCCTCGGGTATCCGGCCCTCGCTAAGTTCATGGCGGCAACGCACCATGGCTACAATGTCCTCAAGATGCCAGGGAGCGGCGGTATCATCATGATCGCCTATGACAAGAAGGCTGCGGTGTGCTCCCTTGAGCGCACCTACCAGGCTGCGGCAGTCGAGAGCTCAGACGACGAGGGTGCCGTTCGACCTGCTGAGGCCATCCCCAAGAAGAAGAAGCAACTCCTCCCCAAAGGCCGTCAGGAGGCTGGCGCACTCGATGATGGTGCCTCAGGCCCCGCGCCCGCCGCTGGGGTCCTTCCCTCTCGCATAGGAAGGCATGCCCAGTGCCCCTCTCAGGACGGGCTCGGGGGCTCTTGTCTGGAGTGCCTCTGACCTGACCAACGTCATGAGGGAGGCGTTCAGGCACCATGTGGGGGCGTGCTTCAATGCGTGCCTCCGTGAGCAAGGCGTGAGGCGCCATGCGTTCAGGAGTTCGTCACCAAGGCGATCGAGGAGCTTCAGGAGGCGCGAGCCATGCGTGGCTAGCGTCGCCCCGCATCATTGAGTGCAGCTGCCACCCCTGACATGGGTAGTGAGTTGCGCGTCTGCGTCAACATCCCAGGTCTCAACAGGGTTGCTTCTGAGGAACTCTTCTGACCGTCCCGCGTTGGACGGAGTGGGGGCTGTCCCTGCAGCTACGTTTCATATGCCGTTCGGCCTGCTGAACATGGCTGCCTCGCACCAGCGCTACATGCAGGGCATCCTGGTGGCTCACGAGGCCCGGCGCCAGGCGGTCCTGACAGAGGAGCTGCCGGACCCTCGCGAGCTTCTCGGGCCTCATGAGCCTCCCGAGCCTCAGGAGCCAGCCGGCTCATGAGGAGCGATCTCCGCAACGCGCGTCTTCAGCTACTCCAACACTTCTACAACAACGGTGCCAGGTGACTTTTTGGTTTGTTCAGTTGATGGCGCCCCTCGGGCTGCTTTATCCTCAAGCTGTCAGGGCCCGCCCCTGCAGCATGTATCATTTTGCGCATGTACCAGAACTGGTTTCGCCCTTTTATGAATTGCTTGATATTGCAATCTGCATGCCTGATGCTTTGCCACCATGAATGTCATGTGACCTCACAAACCCGCCCGCGACCGCCTCATGATTAAGGACTGGCATGACGTCTGTGCTCGGGTCCGTCCCTGCAGCGTCGCTAAACCCAAGTGGCCGAGCTCTGTCTTGTCGGCTAGCTCCCATGCACGTCACCTCCCGTGGTCCTTGGTGTCTTGTTCACGCATGACCTAATCGAGAGTGGACGAGTCAGGGTGCACGACCCGGTGCCTAGACATCGCGGGAGCCGCGCGCCGGTTGTCTTTCCTTGGGATTGTTGCATGAGAAGACTGGCATAGCGTCTGTGCTCGGGTCCGTCCCTGCAGCGTCGATAAACCCAACGGCTAAGCTCTGTCTGTCGGGCCGGCCCCATTCACGTCACCTCCTTGGGTCGTTGGTGTTTGGCCTTCTCATGCGACGTCCTCCAGAGATTCACTTGGCGCAGGCCACCCCAACATCTCACAGGGTTCTTACAAATGCTCCGCACCAAAAATTCAGGCGCAACCCACCTTGAGGTAGGGCCTCGTGAGTCCCGTGCTGGCTCACGGGTGCCCATATACCAAAAAAGGGTTTCCCCCCGCTTTGTATTCCAAAGCAACCAACACGGATACAAGGAACGCTGGGGCGAACAGCACATCAAGCCCAAAGAAAAAGGAGAAGAAAAAAATGCCAACAACAGCAGCTCGACAAAGCGCGGATGACCCGCCACCGCTACACCCTCTAGAAACAAACCACCACAACCCGAGGCTCCGAACCGCCACGCACCAAGCAGCACCTCCAAGAAGGAATGCGACACCGACGACCGCTGCTGCCCGGACTTGTCCTAGGGTTTCCCCCGGCACACAGAGGGAGGAGGGGGATGGATATCACCGACACCCTCCAGGAAGGAATGGTGGCACCCGCAGGTGTCACCGCATCGGAGCCGAAGAACCGGCAAGGATTTCTCCCGCACTCCAACCCCACCGCCCAATGGACCGGAGCCGACTAGCCAGACCGTCGCCCACCACCATGCGCCAATGCGGTTGCGCCGCCACCCATGCCGCCTCACTGCGAACACCAACACGAGGCCAAGAGGACCGGAGAGAAGCGCCCCACGGAGGGAGAAGCAGCACTGAAGCACCCCATATACACCTCCTCCAGTCCTGTCGTGCTAGCCACGTGCACGGACGGGGCTGTACACGCCCCGGAGTCTCCCCCCTAGGGAACTCCCACCCACGCACCAGTGGAAGCCCCATGCTCCGCACTGGCGGACAACACTATCGAGGAGAGACTATGCCCACGCATCAGTGGATGTCCCTTGCTCCATGCTGGCAGACGACATGGTCGAGGAGGGGCTATTCCCACGCTAAAGTGGAAGCACCATGCTCCGCGCTGGTGAATAAACAACTGAGGGCACCCTAGCGGCTGCGATAACCTCAGGAGGGCCTAAAGGCTCGCCGCTCGGCCCCATCGCGTAGCTTTCCTACAGGAGGGCCGTGTGAGGGGGCTGGGCACGGGGGCTACGCTCAGGCCACGCCTAACGCACACCACCTCACCAGGTCTCTCGCACCTGGTTTTTCCCACGCCCCTCCCAGGCAAAAGCTAGCGAGGAAAGGTATGGAGGGCTTTGGATTAACTCACACGCTGCTCACGTTTCCTCCATGAGGGCTATTCGTACGTCAATGGGGACCCCTGAGCATGGCGACTCAGGGGCCTCACTGGTCACGTAGCTCCTCACCCCTTGACCTCGTCCTAGTGATCCGAACATCCCAACGGCGGCTGAGGTATGTGTGGGGCCGGGCCTTGCCGACATTGAACACTAAGGCAAACAGGAAGGAAATTGAGCACGGAAAGGAAATCGCGGAGTCCTAGCAAGTTATTACAAAACATAATGTTCCACGAGTTCAAACAGAAGTTCTCACGCTTTTGCGAGGCACGGTGAAAGTTGCAGGGTTAACTAGGAAGAAGCACCACCATCGCCTTAGTGGCCTCCATCGCTCACCTTGGGAAGCCCATCGTCGATGACGCTCCCACCATCTTCGTCGCCGGCCTCTGCCGCCACATCTGCGGGTCGGGGACGGAGAGGAACTTCCCCAGTAGGGCCTCCACCTACTTCTTCACGGCCTCGGCAGTAGCGGTGCGAGATTCAAGGGCCACCGGCTCGATCAGCGCTCTGAGGTCGAAGCCTGGGTCCTGGAGGAGGAGATGGCTGAAGACACGCGTTGCGGCTGAAGTAAAGAGCGCGCGGCACTCCTCCTCCACCGCCGAGTCCACCCCAGCGGCGACGCCCTCAAGCATCTCAACAAGCTTGGGGAGAAGCCCAGCAGGGCCATCCTTCGGAGTCGCCAGCGGTTTCTCGTACCCTCCTCTGTAAAGGGAGCGCGGAGCCTTGCGAGACCTGAGTTCGGAGGAGACCAAGGCTTCGCGTTCCACGGCCGCCGTCTTCCCGGCGGTAGTGAGGGTCTTCTCCCTGGCCTCCAGCCGGGCCATCGCCTCAGAGACGAGCTGGGCATGGGACGCCTGCGCCTTGTCCACCTCCTCCTTCAGCTTGCCCAGGTAGTCCCGCTCCGCGGCTTGGTCCTTGGTTGCCTGGGCCAGCTTGGCGTCGTAGTCGGCGAGCGTCGCTTCACGGGCCTTTAGCTCCTCCTCCTGCTGATGGAGCCGTTGGGTGTGGGCACCTGCGCCTAGCAGAGAGCTTTCAGCTTAGTCTCCGCCTTGCCGCAGTGCTCCTTGGCGGACACCGCATCGGCCAACGCCACGTTACTAGCCCTCGCGGCCTCATTGGCCTCCCTCCTGCTCTCTGCGGGGGCGGCCACGGCCCCTCTAGGGCGGCGGCGAGCCTGGCCCTTCCTTGGGGGCCTTCCCCTTCTCCGCGGCGGAAAATCTCCTCACTCGCGCCATGAACGCTCTAGCAAGATGGCGGAACAAAAGAGAAGGGGAAGCAAGAAGCAAGAAGATGAAGATGAGCTGGGGCTCCGCCCCTCTTCCATTTATATCTGGAGGAAGGCAAACCGCCAGCCCTTCACGTTCCGAGCAATGATGGCAGATCTGCATGCACTAGGCAGTTGTCAAGTCATGCGGTTGCCGAGGCGGCGTGGGGAAGTGGAGATGCCCATGTCCCATCAAGCGCCATGCGTTGGCTTGGTCCGCAGGCAATTGGGGCCCGTGGCGCTGCGCCCTTGCCCTTTGGCTTCACCTCGAAGCCAAGTCCGAGCACGCCTTGGGCTCGGGGGCTACTGTCGGCGTTCTGGGAACCAGGGTACCCAGACTTGCCTGCCTGCGGCCCATGGTGTGGCTCCATCAACGGCCTGGTATGGCCCAGTTTCAACACCAACAAGACAAGACCCTCGAGAGGCAGACATCGCCAAGAACTCCTGAGGGAGCGGCCTTCCCAGGCTACCTCCTGAGGAGCGGCGATTTCTGTGCAGGTACCCAACCTCACGAGGTTGCAGTGATGCAAGCCATGACGACCAAGGCCAGGCGGGCGCCAGCAGGCGTAGAGGAGCAGGTTTCCTCTTTGGTGCTAAGGAGGCAAGCGCACGCATGGGTTCCCGAGGAATCAGGCAAAGGTTTCCATTCTAGTGCAATGAGGCCAAGACCGCCAAGACGGCAGGACTGATGTCATCGCCGAGCCCACCGCGGCATAATGACCAGAAGCTTTGCAGGCGAAGACCACCTTTCGTCAGGATAAGATGTACTACTTGTCCCCTTTCAAATTGTCCACTGTGGGATCCCTTCCCGCCTTCGTTTTGGAGGAAGAGGACAGAGGCCGCTATAAGTATAAGCTAGCCACCACCGTAGAGAAGAGAGAACCGAAGGACGACTAACTCTCACCCCAGAGCAGACCTTGTGAGGTTGTTCTTCCCTTGTACTAGTTCATCCCCAGCCCCTCGTGAGGCAAATCCACCACAAAGTAGCAGTAGGGTCTTACACTGCAAGGTGGCCCGAACCTGGGTAAACTGCAGTGTCCATCTCCTTCCCTGATCCATCGAACTAGGCTGTAGGGCGGCGTGTTGGTTGGTTGGATAGGTTGAGTTCTTCACACACGCCTCAGAGTTTGAATCTTCCTTGGGTCTGTGGAGCCCTGAATCCGACAATGACAGAGATCACACGGGTAGTTTTTACCCAGGTTCGGGCCGCCGCAAGGCGTAAAACCCTACTCCTGCTTTGGTGGATTGATGAGAGGACCGTGGTGGAGATGCAGCGCTCTAGCCTGGCAGGGTTGCCTCGGGGCGAGAGCAGCTACGTGCGTATGAGTGTACAAGGGTCTGAATCCTTTCTATGGTTGCCATGGCCCTCCTGTTATAGATCAAGGGGTCACCACAATGGCAAATCAGTCATTGTGTACTGATTAGATAGCGAATAGTGCTATCATACCTAACTCTGCAGACGGGGCAAATCGCATTAAATGCGCTGCTTAGTGTCACATCATGGCATGCCCGGCAAGCCTTGCCGGGGCGTTCGGCCACCTTCTCGTCTGTCTGCTTGACACGTCGCTGGACGGGTGTCATTTGGAGGTGATTTTCCTCCAGAAGTGGTTGCCATGTGTCAAATAACAACCACTTAGTCATTTGGGGGCTTGACACCGCACCGATCGATGACTTGGGTCCCTGTGAGGTGGAGCGGTGGAGCCTTAGCGGGGTAGGCCGCCCTTGGCATCCTCGGCAAGCTTGTCGGGGCAGTCTTGAGGTTTGTCTTCGGGGTAATCTCGACCTCACCAGGCTCGCCTGCCCGACAAGGGAGGTTTTCCCTTAGTGGTATCTTGCTCCTTTGGCTTGACTTGGTCTCGTATTGGATGTTGCAACCTTGCTCTTGTGCGTGTGTACAGTCCGAGCAACACACCTGGGGTTTGTTGCACCGATAGGAGCCCCCGGGCCTGGCCTGAACGCGCTGCCGAGCGTCGTCGGGGTAGGCCCTGTCAAGTACACAGGCGAGGAGGCTGCAGTAGTTTGTCCTTTGAGGTCTTCTTTGCTTCTTCATTAATCTGAGCTTGGATCAGTTTCCGGTTTTCCCGCGCATCGCGTAACGCCAATTGCAGTGGGGCCATCTTTGTAATGGCCCGTGAATGACTTTAACGCACGGGTGAGTAACTGCCAATTCACTCTTCCCACCATGCTCTTATCCTTGGCCACGTATGCTACATGCATTGAGTGGGGTAGGTAACGGAGGCGCGTGGTGCGGGAGAGCATCAAGGCAGGGGCCCGGCCTTCCTGGATTGGTGAAGAGGAATGGTGGTTACTCATCAAGGGATCAGCCCCCAGCCCCAGCCTGCCTATAAAAGAGGGGGCAGGAAGGAGCGGAAATGCTCATCCACGCACCTCTCTTCTTCCACCCCCCGCCTTCTTCTTGCCACGTTGGGATGGAGGGACTGGGGCCAGGCCCCGGGCTCCAACTTGGGGTCGACGGCGCTGAATGCTTGTGTTGATGTTCGGGGAGTGAGTCTGGTCCGGCCCCCGAGGAGATGCGTCGGTCGAGCCGCTCACAGCGCAGGAGGTGCCAAAATTTTCCACTATGGTGGAGCGCTTGTATCCTCCGCTCAGGTCGGCCGTCTGGTGGGGAGCGCTAGACCTTGCTGTGAGTCACCATGGCTTGTCGCCCTGACGTTGGGGGCCCCGGGGTTTCCGGCATCTGTGTGGGGTGTACCGCTCGGGGCTTTCGGTAATCCCAGCACTGCCCCTTTGGTGAAGTCGGGGTGAATGTTGAAGACGGCCGCAGCTTCCTGCCCTCCGAGGTGGGGAGCGATGCTCCTTGCGCGTCTCGGATGCCGTCGTCGCCCGCTGCTTCTCCGAGGGAGGCGACGTCTCGAGGAGCTGGCGCCCTCCTGGAGTGGTGGTGATGAAGAAAGAACGAGGGAAGACGGAGAAGGCGGGTGGCAGGGCGTCAGGTCGGAGTACGATGGCACCGACGCCTTTGTCTCGTCTTGCCGACCTGCTGTCTCGTCTTTCCACTCTTCCCCTCCCTCCTCGGCACCATCATCACCGGCCTCCAGGTTGCCAGGGAGGGGGTCGCTCTCTTGGTGCCTTTGCCTCATCCAGTAGTCTTCCAGCTGAGCTCCGGCGGTTCTCCTCGTCAGTGCTTGCGCTGGGGCTTCTGGCTGGTCCTGGAGGTGGTGACCAGGGCACCGCCGAGCTGCTCCCTCCGTCCTCGTCCTTCACAGCCTCGCCACTCTCGATCTTGTCAGGCTGCGCCCAACAGGTCCTGACGGGATCGGGTCGGGCATCTGCTCAGGCGGTCCTTTTGCCCTCTTTACCTCCCACCATAGTGCCTAGGAGGAGCGGGACAAGAAAGGGGATTACGGGGCACTTATCTTTTTTCAATCTAAAATATGTAGGCACTTGCCAAACTTTAGTCTAAATTATGTAATCTTCTTTATCCATGTTTGTGTTCTATAAGATCTGTACTTGCTCATCAGCATATTAATGAAAAAGACAAGTTTTGCCGGGTACTAGTGCATGTATTAAACTCATGCAGAGGTGAAATGCCTCTATACATTCAAGTAAACAAGTTCCCCTGGCAGGCTACCCTGCCGGTACCCTCAGTTTGTTGCCGCTGGGCTAAGCCTGCCAGGCACACATCACAAAGAGGGACCAGCCCCCCCCCCCCAAGCCTTCTCCACCAAAGGCCACTGCGACCATCCTGACCGAAGAGACGTTCGAGTCGAAGGATGGGAGCACCTAAGTTTTCAAGGTGGCGAGGTTTTCATATGCAAAAGTTCCTACTTACAGAACATGTATGGATAAGAAAAGAACTTATCTGTTTGGCTTGCCGGGGATCGTCACGTAGGCTCGTCTTCATTTCTTCTCTTCGGGACCAAGTCCACGGCAAGAACCCTGCAACTTAGTGCAGATGAAAACAATGCCACATGCGACCTCATCTACATCATCATGCTATGCTCATGATATGCTTATGCATGCATGCAATTTGTCGGGGGCCCCTAGCGCTTCATTTATTTCTCTGTTGCTTAGGGTCTACGCCTGGCTTTGTACAAGGGGTTACATGCAACATTGGCAAGGCCTGTACAAAAGGGTGGCTGCAGGGCAGGGCCCGATAGCCGCGCCTTACGGGTAGAACTTACGGAGATGCTCAATGTTCCATGAGTTTTGCAACTGAATGCCATCTCCAGTCTCTAGATGAACTACGCCAGGTCTGGTGACTCGTACTACCCGGTAAGGGCCTTCCCACTTTGGCATCAACTTGTTTGTACCCTTGGCGGACTAGATGCGCCTAAGGACAAGGTCACCTTCCTCAAAACTCCGGGCATGAACCCTGCGGCTGTGATAGCGATGCAAGGCTTGCTGGTAGCATGCAGCACGCGTAGCAGCCCGGAGACGGTTCTCCTCAAGTAGCACAACATCGTCACGCTGGTGCCATTCCTGCGCTACTTCATTGAAGGCAAGCACTCGAGGAGATCCGAATATGAGTTCCATGGGGATAACTGCTTCTGCCCCATAGACTAGGGAGAAGGGAGTCTACCCGGTACCTTGATTTGGTGTCGTACGGAGGGACCAAAGAACCACCGGCAGCTCGTCGATCCATCGCCTACCGAACTTCCGCAGTCTACCAAATGTTCTTGTCTTGAGACCTCGCAGCACTTCAGCGTTCGCCCTCTCACCATGTCCGTTGCTTCTGGGATGGGCAATAGAGGCAAATGAGATCTTGCTTCCGAGGGAATGAACGTATTGCATGAAGGCGCGGCTCGTGAAATGGGTGCCATTGTCGGTGATGATTTGGGCAGTTACCTCGAAGCGGCACACCAACCCTTTCAAGAACTTGATAGCTGATTGTGCGGTCACCTTCCTCATGGGCTCCACCTCGGGCCACTTTGAGAACTTGTCGGTTGCAACCCAGTAGCATGGGGGAAGGGGCCCAAGATGTCGATCCCCCAGACCGAGAAGGGCCATGATAAAGGGATCATCTGGAGAGCTTGGGCAGGCTGATGGATATTCTTGGAGTGGAACTTCAAGGCTTCACATTTCGTGACTAGCTCAATTGCATCTTGGAGGTCCGTGGGCCAGTAGAATCCTTGTCGGAAGGCTTTTTCAACTAGGGCCCTCGATCCAATGTGTGAGCCGCACATACCCTTGTGTATCTCTGCCAACAGTTCCTTTCCTTCTTCCCGGCAAATGCACTTCAATTTCACACCGTTGGGCCTTCTTCTGTATAGTGTGTTGTCAACGAACTGATACATACTGGCCCTCCAGGCTACTCTTTCAGCTTCTTCTTGCTCTTCGGAAAGTTCTCCTGTTTGGAGGAAATGGACTATGTGCCAGGCCCAAGCTGGGGCCAGGGGTTTGGCAATGAGGACCAGCGGCACCTCCTCATTTGTGGGAGTGCACTCCTCGACCGCAGGGACTGGTGGTATGGCGGGAGGGTGCAGCTCACTGATTGAAGGGGAGTTGTTCCCGTCAAGCTCTTTGCCGGGGGCTTCAGAGGGCTCTGTCGGGAGAGGCTTGCCGGAGTCCAGTTTCTTTCTGGCCATTGTTGCCGGGGATACGGAGGGCTGAGTCAGATGGAGAACAAAAGTCCCTGGTTCCACAGGGAGTTTTTGCGCAACGCACTTCGACAGATGATCAGCAATGCTATTTTCCGCACGGGGCACATGCTCTGTTTGCAATCCGTCAAAGCGCTCCTCCAACTTTCTCACTTCCTCGACGTATGCCTCCATCAATGGGCTTTGATAATCCTTGTTGACTGCCTCATCACAAGCTGTGAATCTCCGTGGATGATTAGCTTCTTGATTCCCAGTTCTGTTGCAATCCTGAGCCCGGCAAGGAGCCCTTCATACTCTGCAGTATTATTGGTAGCCTTCTCCCGAGGAAAATGCATCTGGACGACGTACTTAATGTGCTCCCTAGTGGGAGCAACGAGAAGCACGCCAGCCCCTACACCTTGTAGGGAGAAGGCACCATCGAAATACATAATCCATTCTTGGGGCGCTTCCTTACCGGGGATGACTGTCTCCAACACTTCTTCATCAGGGGTTGGCGTCCACTCTGCAATGAACTCTGCTAGTGCTCTGCTCTAAATGGTTGATGTGCTTTCAACTTCAAACCGAAGCTGGACAACTCCAAAGCCCATTCCACAATCCTGCCAGTAGCCTTGGGGTTTCAGAGTATGCGTTGCAAGGGGAAGCGGGTGACAACCGTGATCTCATGGGCTTGGAAGTAGTGGCGCAGTTTCCTTGAGGCCATGACGAGGCCAAAAATCAACTTTTGCACACCAGAGTACCTTAACCTAGCCCCCTGCAGTAGGGAGCTGACGAAGTACACTGGGCGCTGCACCACTTTCTTCCTTGACGCGACCATGGAACTACCTCTGCTGCCTTGCTCTTCTTTGTCTTGAACTGCATCCGACCTTGTCGGGATGGGTTTGCTTTCCTCTCTAGAGGGGACAGTGGCTGTGGCTGCTGCTTCATCCACTTCCCGCTGCGCCACCAGTGCTGCACTAACCACTTGATTGGTTGCCGCTAAGTATAGCAGCAACGGCTCTTGTGGTTTGGGAGCGACCAAAGTGGGCACAGAGGAAAGATAGGTCTTCAAATCTTGTAGCGCAGCGTCTGCCTCTGTGGTCCACTCCACGGGTCCCGCCTTCTTCAAAACTTTGAAGAATGGCAGGGCACGCTCGGCAGACTTGGAAATGAACCTGCTTAGCACGGCAACACATCCAGTCAAATGCCTCACGTCCTTAACTGTCTTGGATGCTTGAATCTGCTCGATAGCCTTGATCTTGTCGGGGTTGGCTTCTATCCCTCGATGGGACACGAAAAAGCCAAGTAGCTTGCCGGAAGGAACACCAAACACGCACTTCTCTGGATTCAGCTTCAAGTTGATCCTGCGCAGATTTGGTAAAGTCTCTTCCAAATCCTGAATGAGAGTCATTATGTCCTTGGTTTTGACCACTATATGATCCATGTAAGCTTCAATGTTTCTGTGCAGCTGGGACTCAAAGCCAATCTGTACTGCTCTTGCAAAAGTGGATCTGGCGCTCTTCAACCCGAAAGGCATCCATACAAAGCAGTACGTGCCACATGGGGTTATGAACGCGGTATTCTCTTAGTCTTCCTTGGACATGAAGATCTGGTGGTACCCGGAGTAGGCATCCAGAAAGGAAAGCAGGTCACACCCGGAGGTGGAATCCACAATCTGGTCGACGCGCGACAAGGGGAATGGGTCCTTCGGGCATGCCTTATTTAGATCTGTGAAGTCTATGCAAAGCCTCCATTTCCAATTCGCCTTGCGCACCACCACTGGATTTGCTAACCATGTCAGATGCAACACTCCTCTGACCAAACCAACTGCTTCAAGTTTCTTGATCTCCTTGGCAATAAACTGCTGCCGTTCCAAAGCTTTTTTTTGGACCTTCTGCTTGACGGGCCGGGCATGTGGGCAGGCAGCAAGGTGGTGCTCGATTATCTCCCTGGGAACACCGTGGATGTCAGATGGTTGCCAAGAAAACACATCGACATTCGCCCGTAGGAAGGCAACGAGCGCGCTTTCCTATTTGTCATCGAGGGTGGCACCGATGGTAAACGTACCATCGGCGCTAGCCAGCCCTGTCGGGACCTTCTTCATAGCAGGCGCAACAGCCTTGGACCTCTTGCTATTGGAACTCTCCGGCAAGTCATCAACAGGCGCAGCAAACTCCGGAGAGGTACGCTTCCCAGATTCCTTGCTGGCATCCTTGCTAGCTTTCTTCTTTTTCTTGCTTTCCTTGGCGGGAGCAATGGCTTCCACAGCCTCTGCAGCAACTGCTTCCCGGTACATCTTGTCCATGCATATGACTGCATCTTTCTTGTCCGATGGAATGGAAATGACGCCCATTGGTCCTGGCATCTTCAAAGTATTGTAGGCATAGTGGGATGCCACCATGAACTTGGCCAGGGCTGGGCGACCAAGGATTCCATTGTACGGCAGGGGGAGGTCAACCACGTCAAACACGATCTTCTCAGTCTGGTAGTTTAACTCTCCTCCGAACGTCACCGGCAGTGTGATCTTCCCCTTAGGACGACTCCTGCCGGGGTTGATTCCTTGGAACATACCGGTAACCTTGAGCTCTTCTTCTGCTATCTGGAGTCTGCTGATGACCTTTGGAGAAATCAGATTCAACCCGGCCCCGCCGTCAACGAACATCTTTGTGACCTTGAGGTTGTGGATTGTTGGTGAAACCAACAACGGCAAGCACCCTACCGCGGTAGTACGGTCAGGGTGATCCTCTTCATTAAAGATGATGGGCGTGCAGGACCATTCAAGCAGCCTCCGAGAATCAGCCGCTGGCTCCATAGCATTGACTTCATGCGCCCACTGTTTAAGTTGGCGGTGAGAGGAGTGCAAAGATGCACCCCCGTCAATGCATAGGGCGTCAGTGGCTTTCTGGAACTCCTGCTCGCTGGTTTCCTCTTCATCTTGTTCATCAGTCTCATCATCGCAATCCTTCTTCTCACGACCTCTGGCGGGTTTCCCTTGATACTGAGGAGCCTTGCCGGGGTGGCCTGCTCTAGCGCCTCGGACCTTCCCGCCAGCGCCATCTTGATCTTTCTCCTTATCATGCTTCTCGTACTCAGCCCTCTGCTTCTTGACGAGTTGCTCAACCTGATGGCACTCCTGAAGATCATGGCCTTTGGTCCGATGGATCTTACAGTACGGCCCATCACCCTTCCCA